>JAQIUQ010002566.1:140000-363390 GCA_030378365.1 Hybognathus amarus | reverse complement strand
TCTGTATTCTGTTAGCTATGAGCTTATAAAGTTACAATTAAAGTGTATACGCTGCACAGTGCATTATGCCAGTGGTGGCCAGAGCGCATTCTGATATGAATCGGTTTCAGACAGCAGGGAAAATAATTCTAAATGTAAATTATAAAATTCAACAAAAAATGTTTTGATGTATAAAGGTGCAAATTATCTGTCATTTGGACAGGTTGAATGACATGCCCTCATCCAAAACTATACAAGTTAAAGGAAAATATGTCTCAGTCTGCATTAATAGAGATTGACCAATACATCAGGAAATATTGGGCCTGTGCAGACCATGTAATGTTAACCAAATTGCAGGCATTGAAAGGCATGTGGTTGAAACTGGGAAGTATTATTTATTATGCATTATGCATTAATTTCTATTTCCAACTTTGTTTAAAATGCAAAGTTCGTAGCAGTTTGTACCAAGGAATTGTGTAACTAGGTCACTAGTAGCACCAAATATATTTGCAAAATCATTACTATTTTTAAACAATTTTTCCCAAACACTTATCATCCACAGATCATAGCTATAATGCTAAAATGTGTTCTACCATGGTTCATGCAGCTGATATAGAACACACGTAGAGTACTGATCAAATGTATACTTGTATACTAGAATACACTGTGAGTCGCTTCTCACTAAAAAACACAGATCAAATAAATGAAAATGTACATCTACAGGTAGTGTTGTCAACATTACCGGCTTCAGTACCAAGTCAGTACAGAAATAATAAAAATGTGACAAATTTAAGAATCCATTCAACAGCGCTGAAAATGCTAGAGGGAAATGATGGTCTCGTCACACTTTTAAAATTACAGTACCGACTTGACAACGATATCTACAGATGATGAAAATGAAAATTTACAGGTATTGCAAAAACTCCAAAAGGTCCTTGTTACCACAATTATTTTACTGTGTTGTCTTTTCAGAAATGGAAAGCCTTCTTCTACCCTATTATTTTATGATACCAAAGAGGGGTTTGCCATTAATTGGACAAAGTACTGTAGTTAACAGCTTAAGCCATTGGTTAATTTCTTCGACAAATCAAGCCACAAAAAAAAGCCAAATAGCAATGTTTTGATAGTGCCACGGCGTTTGCCCTCTTCAAGACATCATTTTACAAATTGCTTACATTTTTGCTTACAAAACTTAAATTTTTTTGTAGTTGACTCCATATTGAACGCAATTACACACACTGATTTCCATGACCCCACTGTTTATGTACTCCTTAATTTATTATAATATGGAAATTGTTACATTGAATCAATTATATATATATATATATATATATATATATATATATATATATATATATATATATATATATACACTTTAGTATAGTACATATACTTTCCCACATGTTGTAACACAAATTTCAGCATCAGCAGACTGTTTAATTCCTGCAGACACATACAGTACTTCTGTCTTAGAATGAATATGGTATCATATAATGATGAATAGATTTAATACCTGACATTATGTGACCCCTGCAGGCTGTGTCATTACTGTTTCCGGGCGAATGACCTTCACCAGTAACAAGTCAATGGAGATTGAAGTTTTTGTTGATGCTGACTATCTGGTGGAGGCTGAGAAGGGAAAATATAGGGCCGTCACAGCCTTTTTCACCTATATCTCACTGGACAAAGACAACAAGCCCCTTCCTGTGCCACAGCTGAAGGTGAGTAATTCAGAGCTCATGTACAATAAGCGTAGTTAATTGTGAGAACTGGGCCCTAATCTAAAGTGTGATTATTTATCTAAATTTATATTTTAAATGTCTTTTGAGCAAGAAAAAGATTGCTGCAGTTGGAAATTGAAGGTTAAGTTGATCGTAGTGCAGTGTGTAATATAACACAGTGTTCTCCACTGTACCGCCAGTGCCTTTTGTCCAATTATTTGTTTTTTTACAGTAAGTTTTGTGACATTGGACTGTGCATATGTCTGTGGTAGATTTTCCCCTATGCAGCTGACTTAAGTTTCCCTGGGGCATCTCCAGGCGATACTTAATATTTAGTTATTTAATAAAATATACAATATTTAGGTATTGAATAAAAATGTTCAAGGCCGGTGAACTTTTTGAACACCATCACTCGGGAATAAAAATGTTTGATTTACAGTAAGTTTTGTGATGTTGGACTGTGCATATACATCTCACGCTACACCATTTCTCTCACCAACATATTATACACAGAAAGAATAGATACTATATAGTGCAGCACAGTGGTGGTAAGTAATGAAGTAAAAATACTTGTAATAATAGTTTTTTTCTGTTATCTGTACTTGAGTATGTTTTAAGCCAAGTTCGCACTACAGGATTTTATGCCCGATTTAAGCACGATTTGCAAATCGTTAAGCTTGCCGACAGGTCAGGGTGTTATCGCGTGCAAATGCGGGGGATCAGCGGGCGATGAACGCTTGCCAATCTGTTATGGTGCGAGTCCACTACAGCGGCAAAACTCCGCTCAGTGCTGCTGGCAACGCTAGAATGTCTCTGCTTTGGGGTGTGTCTGCTGCGAGCGTGTTTGATCTGTTTTTTTCAATATATACACACAGTATAATCATCAGAGATGCACGAGATTACATTCGGAAATAGACAAGCTTTGTTTACATAAATGCCCCAAGCAAAGATATCCCCTCAATTTTATAAACTTTTAAAAACCCAGCCAGTATAATCACAATGAACACATCCAAAATTAATTGTTTAACATATAACAACTGCAAAGCGTCTAATTTGTAAACAAAATTATTTACGCACTAAATCCAGCATAAACTCCGGCACAATTTGCATATTTTAAAAATCTCAAAACAGACGTCACATCCCAAACCGCACATCAGTTGGCTGGCGACCGGCCGAGTCTGAACTGGCCAACCTTTTTGACGCTTTCAGACGCTCTCAACGCTTTCTCCGGTCCGCTGTCAATCCCATAATGCAATGCGTGAGCGTGAAGCTTTGACTTCCATAGGAATGAATTAAAAACGCTCGCTCTGCTCCGCTCGCAACGCGGTAGTGGACACGCACCGTAAATATGAAAGAGCCAACAACGCAGCGAAAACGCTCGCTGAAGCGTCGCCAAGCCCAGAAAATATCTAGCATGCTAGATATCCAGAGCCGTCGCGCGACTCAACCTCAGTGATGTCATGAGTACAGCCAATTATAGCAATGCATGAGTTGATGTTACCGGGTAAATCTTTTTTTTTTCTTTTTTTTTCTTTTTTTTTTCTCAGAGCAAATCATTGCGCAGTTTGAAGCACTAGTTTCTGTCTGACGTCCATGTTCACGTGTTGTGTTCTCTTCTTCGCTGGGTATTGGCGCACGTGCTGTTTTGCGTAATTTCTGGTTCGTTTTATTGCATGCTTTTTCATGACAAAACGTGGTTTGTAGACAAGATGAGAATCGTTGGGTAACAGAGTTGTTGTCAACTTGTTAATTATTTGATTATTTTCAGGATTTAGACTGTACCATAGTACTGAAACAGCTCTCATTAGTCACAAATGACTTGCTCTTATCATCCGATCGTGGTTGTATCTCTATGTAGTGCGTTGTCAACTCGTGTAGTGAGTTACCTCCTGTTGTGGCTCAATCATGTTGTGTTGTGTGGTGTGAACAGCTAAACAACTTGAACACTCCTGATTTCACAGAGAGCAAGTCATGTAGTGTGAACCGCACAGTTCAGCCCGACGTTTTAAAATCATGTAGTGTGAACTTGGCTTTATTTGCAATCTACTTTCACTTTTACTCCACTACAATTTTACAGACAAAGTTTACTTTTTACTCTGATACATTTCCCCATGCCCGCTCCAAGTATTTATTACACTGGCTTTCCAAAACAACAAAAACAATAGTTTTTCTTTACATTGACCGCAGATACAGGTGAAGATACAGCTCTCGCTGCCAGCAATGATCCCAAGATTTCCGACAGGGATCACCCATGGCCATATATCAATGATATGTTCGAATTCACTGAAGTCAAGGGAGATTTACACTCACCGGCCACTTTATTAGGTACACCTGTCCAACTGCTCGTTAACACTTAATTTCTAAGCAGCCAATCACATGGCGGCAACTCAGTGCATTTAGGCATGTAGACATGGTCAAGACAATCTCCTGCAGTTCAAACCGAGCATCAGTATGGGGAAGAAAGGTGATTTGAGTGACTTTGAACGTGGCATAATTGTTGGTGCCAGAAGGGCTGGTCTGAGTATTTCAGAAACTGCTAATCTACTGGGATTTTCACGCACAACCATCTCTAGGGTTTACAGAGAATGGTCCGAAAAAGAAAAAACATCCAGTGAGCGGCATGCCTTGTTGATGCCAGAGGTCAGAGGAGAATGGCCAGACTGGTTCGAGCTGATAGAAGGGCAACAGTGACTCAAATAACCACCCGTTACAACCAAGGTGGGCAGAAGAGCATCTCTGAACACACAGTACGTCGAACTTTGAGGCAGATGGGCTACAGCAGCAGAAGACCACACCGGGTGCCACTCCTTTCAGCTAAGAACAGGAAACTGAGGCTACAATTTGCACAAGCTCATCGAAATTGGACAATAGAAGATTGGAAAAACGTTGCCTGGTCTGATGAGTCTCGATTTCTGCTGCGACATTCGGATGGTAGGGTCAGAATTTGGCGTCTACAACATGAAAGCATGGATCCATCCTGCCTTGTATCAACGGTTCAGGCTGGTGGTGGTGGTGTCATGGTGTGGGGAATGTTTTCTTGGCACTCTTTGGGCCCCTTGGTACCAATTGAGCATCGTTGCAACGCCACAGCCTACCTGAGTATTGTTGCTAACCATGTCCATCCCTTTATGACCACAATGTACCCAACTTCTGATGGCTACTTTCAGCAGGATAATGCGCCATGTCATAAAGCTGGAATCATCTCAGACTGGTTTCTTGAACATGACAATGAGTTTGCTGTACTCAAATGGCCTCCACAGTCACCAGATCTCAATCCAATAGAGCATCTTTGGGATGTGGTGGAACGGGAGATTCGCATCATGGATGTGCAGCCGACAAATCTGCAGCAACTGTGTGATGCCATCATGTCAATATGGACCAAACTTCCTGAGGAATGCTTCCAGCACCTTGTTGAATCTATGCCACGAAGAATTGAGGCATTTCTGAAGGCAAAAGGGGGTCCAACCCGTTACTAGCATGGGGTACCTAATAAAGTGGCCGGTGAGTGTATATCGGCTGAAATGTCTTCTTTGCCTGCCACGGGTGAATGAAATTTTGGCATTTAAAACTCCCCCCCTCAAATCTAAGAAAACACTTTGAGGTGAGTTGACGTTAAAGCAGCACTAAAGAAGTTTTTTTTTTACTTTAAAATAATGTTTACAAAATCGTTCAAAGTTGTAACAGGATGAAAGGCACTTATGCCTTCAATTTGTGGTCCTATATCTGCTAGAACCACATTATATAAGTTTGTCATATCGGGTCGCGTTTCTGTAGTTTCGAATGAGACATAGGAAAACTACAAACTTGACTTCATGGCGAGCGTGACAAGCGTAAACAGTGCCGCGACAGTGGGCTGTGGTAGGCTAAATTATTTGCGACAGCCGTAACGGACTATGCCGCTTCCAACCTGTAGGGCGACCACATAGGAAAAGTTCTTTAGTGTTGCTAAGTGATTAGCCAAGATTTCCGACATTAGCCTATATTGTTAGCCAAGTGATTTCATATTGAAACATACCTTGTAAACAGCTAGCTAACAAATTCTTAATTGCAGTAGCAGTGTAGCAGTGATCAGTTACTCTGGGGTGCGTTTTCCAAAAGCATCATTACTAACTTAGTTCAACGATTTGTTTTTGCATTTTTCCAACAATCAAGTGCAGATAGCATTGCAAGCATGTATGGGACAGCTCTTGGTAACTACGGCTCTTGATCTCTGGTTAGAAACATAGTTTCTTGTTAATATGACTTGCATATATCATGCTCTTGGGCACAATAAGCAAGCTAACATTCAGTACCTGATATATCTTTCATCCCTCATAAACATACACATTTGAATTCTATATAGTTTAGCGTGTCAACAATCAACACTGTTTTGGAAGAGTGTGCATGTGCATAAAATTATAAGGGAAGTATGACATAAGAGGGAACCCACAATGAATCAAACAACAAATAAAATAGTAAACAAAAAAAGTTGAATTAGTCCTCAGATGCCTTGTTTCATTACCGTAAATATATGGGAGTAAAGTGCACGCAATACTGTATATTAATGTGAAAAAAATATTTACTTCCCGTGGTTTCTGTGAATTTACTATAATAATATGATATTAATTTTGAACTCGAATCATTAGCAGAAGTTATTACTCCACCACCTTCGAGTGATAATAGTTTTGAACCAGTGTCTTGCAAATGACAGAGGTGCAACCATGTTACTATGGTTTTGGGAAACAGTTGTGACTATACCTAGTTAGTTCCTACAAAGATGCATCACACTATGGTGTGCAGTAAGTTACGTTGTTACACGGAAAATGCACACCTGGATAGGTGTTGATTCTTCCAGAGTGAATCTGGTAGGTGTCTTGGGTTTGTACAATATCTGTTTTGCAAGTATAGAAGCAGACAAATGGGGCTGTAGATAAAGGAAATAGATTAAGTTCCTATATCCTGTAAAGCCAGGACATTAACCTCCGGACATTTTCTTCATTTTTGTGACATTTGGATCACACATCACTAAAAGGACAACTTTACAAAATAAACCTTTAGTCTAACAACACATTGGTACCTAGTCAGAGTTATATAAAGAATTTTATCTCTAAAAACTGTTTAGCTTATAATGCTAGTATATAAGGCATAGAGTGGTATTAATTAGCGATTTTTATTTTTCCTTACTCTATGCCCTATATACAGTACAAGCGTTATAAGCTAAACTTAAACGTAAAATAAGCTTCATATTCGATTATCATGAAAACAAATCTCAGAGAACGGTTGACTATGTACTAATATGTTATTAGACCAAAGGTTTATTTTGCGCCAGAGTTCTCAGTACATCAGATGACCGCAATTAATGTAAACTGGTAAGCTGATTTATCTGAAAGATTGGTGAGATCATTAACTTGTTGAGCCTATTCTGTATTATCAGCACAAGAAAGTAATACATTTTATTAATAAAAGATAAACAAGAATAACTAACACAACTACTAAATGAATACCATGAATGATAAAGGAATAAAGTGCATAAGACGCATAAAATACAAGTGATTAAGTTGGTTGTGGCTATGGCAGAGTTTTTTTATCTTATGGAAAAATAAACTGTTGTTTCTCTAAAACTAATAAGGTGAATAACCAGTGGTAGATTTTCCCCTACGCACCTGACTTAAGTTTACCTGGGGTGTCTCCAGTTGACATATTTAGGTATTAAATAAAAATTTTCAAGGCCGGTGACCTTTTTTAACACAATAACTCGGCAATAAGTTCTTTAGTGCTCCTCTAACTTGGTGCACAGCATTAACTAGACTCCAGACACTGCCTTTGAATATGTTTTAATCATGGCCGGGAGGATCTCAGACCAATTTCAGAGAGAATCCTACCAGCAAAAAGAGTACAACCATTTATTATAGAGTTGGAGTATGGCAAAGGTGACATGATTCATTACATCATCTTTCTATTGGTTCTTCATATGTATAATTCAGCAAAGCTAGGTTAGAGCAAACCTGAACATCTTGATTACTTCACCTAGTTCTTCAAAGTCAGACAACTAGACAACTGTCTAGTTTAATGTCCTCTTCTGTTATATTCAGATATGATTCAGACACACACTGACTTTGGCTCAAGGTTTGTGGACATTTAGGTTTCAAAAGCATATCAAAGTTAATCCTGCAAGGAAAAGAAATATTAATTACGATTCATTTAAAAATTCCATTACTAACCTTATTATGCTTCAAACAAATAAAATAGATAGTTGTTATGAACTATCATCAGCTATATTACCTCTAATGTAAATTAGAAAATCATATACTGACAATATTCAACAATGCCATGGTATCTGGAAAGAGGTTCGGTTAGGTGATATTTATGTTCCACGTGGTTGAGTGAGCAGTCCGATGGTGGTGACATCTTCCACTGGTTGTGCTGTGGAACAATGCAGTGGGAAAGGGAACCAGAATATGTTTCAACAGCCTTGAACATGAAGCTATGTGGGATGCTGATCTCCTGGAGCATCACAAGGGTGCTCAGATATTCTGGAACACGCAGATGAGGCTCTGATGTGGGTGTAGACGAAGAAACCTTGAAGTGAAGCTTTGCTCTCCTAAGCTTAAAGGAGTAGTTCACTTTTCAAAAAACTTTTGCTGATAATTTACTCACCCCATGTCATCCAAGATGTCCATGCCATGTCGAAAAGAAATGAAGGTTTTTGATGAAAACATTCCAGTTTTTTCTCCATATAATGCACTTAAGTGGGAACCAAATCGGTTCAAGGTCCAAAGAGACACTTTCAGTACAAACTGCAAACTGTTCAAAGGGCTTTAAACAATTTCCAGACGACTGAATAAGGGTCTTTTAAAGTGAAATGATCGCTCATTTAAAAAAAATTAAAAAAAGTTTAAGTTTTATAAGCTCAAATGCTCGCCTTGCTCTGTTCTGCGATGTACGTTTGTGACTCTCCTGTTTGAACTCGTTCATCAAAATGAACAAATCTTTTTTCTGAGTCAATTCGTTCTTTTCGTTATTTGATTGAACCAAATGACTTGGAAAAAGATTTGTTCATTTTGATGAACGAGTTTGAACAGGAGAGTCACACAGAACAGAAGCAAGACGACCATTTGAGCTTATAAAACTTAAAATTTGTTATTTATTTATTTATTAAATGAGCGATCGTTTCACTTGATAAGACCCTTATTCATCATCTGGAATCGTTTAAAGCCCTTTGAACAGTTTGCAGTTTGCACTGAAACTCTCATTTGGACCTTGAACCGTTTGGTTCCCAGTAAAGTCCATTATATGGAAAACAAAATCCTGGAATGTTTTCATCAAAAATATTTAATTTCTTTTCGAACTGAAGAAAGAAAGACATGGACATCTTGGATGACACGGGGTGAGTAAATTATCAGCAAAAGTTTTTTCAAAAGTGAGCTACTCCTTTAACCTTATAGCAAATATCTGTTTGACTCCTGTCTCTCTGGGCCAGACACTCAGAACTTGGTAAATCCGAGTTTGTCTCCCTGGCATGGAGGTTTGGAACAAGCTCCATCTGTTATTGTCTTGCTGGACAAAGATTCTGAACATAGTGTTTGTTAATGTCTCTTTCCTCACAGACTTGAGGCTGAGAACGTGGTTGTATCTGTTTATGCCTCACAGGCTGTAGACCCAAATCATGGAATCTGTTGTTACACTCTGGACAAACCGGAGTCTCAGAATGGTCTCGCCTGATGGTAGACTCAGAACTGTTGATCTGTTTCTGTCTCACCTTTGCAGACCCGAGTCTCAGAACTTGTATCTGTTGCTGCCTTGCCTGTAATGGGCTGCAGACTCAAAACAGCGGGCGCTTTCTGTTAATGTCTCCCCTTAAGCCAAGTTCACACTACAGGATTTTAGGCCCGATTTGCAAATCGTTGAGCTCGCCGACAGGTCAGGGTGTTATCGCGTGCAAATCGCGGGGGATTAGCGGACGATGAGCGCTCGCCAATCTGTTAGTATGAAAGAGCCAACAACGCAGCAAAAACGCTCGCAGACGCCTTGGAGACGCGTCGCCAAGCCTATAAAAATATCTAGCCTGCTAGATATCCAGAGCCGTCGCACGACTCAATCTCAATGATATCATGAGTACAGCCAATCATAGCAACGCATGGGTTGAAGACACCAGGTAAATCTTAGTTTTTATTTTTTGCTTTTTTTCTCAGAGCAGAAGATCGTCGCGCAAACAATGTGCAGCTCTAGTTTCTGTCTGATGTCCATATTCACGTGTTGTGTTCTTCTCTTCGCTGGGTATTGGCGCACGTGCTGTTTAGCATCATTTCTGGTTTGTTTTATTGCATGGATTTCGTGACAAAACATGGTTTGTAGACAAGATAGAATCGTTGGGTGACAGAGTTGTTGTCAACTCGTTATTTATTTGATTATTTTCAGGATTTAGACTGTACCATAGTACTGAAACAGCTTGCTCTTATCATCCGATCGTGGGTGTATCTCCATGTAGTGCGTTGTCAACTCGTGTAGTGAGTTACTGAGACCCAGAACTTTGGAGGAGGAGGAGATTGCAATTTGCAGTGTTGGGGAGTAGTTAACTACATGTAGCGTAGCTACTAACTTAACTACATTTTTCAGTAGCTTGGCAATAGCTCAGTTGCTTTTGAAACAGTGTAGCTTTTCCAGTAGCTAACTACTTTTTGCAGCAAGTAGCGGTGTAGCGCGAGCAAAAGCTACATTGCTACATTGTCGGGCCTGCGCGAATCAGCGCGTTGCAAGGATATTCTTCTTCTTGTTAGATTACAAACTCATTTTTTGCCATAACCGCCACCTGTTGTTTAATCACGCATCTTGCGGCTAACGGTTCACTGACGTACAGAAGTGGGTTGACACACCCATATGATTATATAGCAAGACGTGACGGCAGATTTGGAGGATGGAGAAACAATTAACGTTAATTACCCATGGCCTTATTTGTCCAAGTTCAATCAGTATTTTTGAGAAAATGTTCTGCATGCAATTTACGTTGGATGTATATTTCGTTCTTGCAATGTTGTAGGCTATTTGTTGCACTTTTGACAAACAGTCAGAGATATTTTAGTGTTGTGTGTAATAAAACAACACTCTTTGAAATCATAATTGCATTGCCTTGTTTTAAACACTAAATATTTTACTTAAAACATTCCTCAGACACTTATTCAGTTATTTATAATATACGTTGTTCAAAAAGCAAAAGTAGTTGCAATGTAGCTAGCTACTTTTTGATTGTAACTTGTAGTGTAGCTAACTACTTTTCTAAAAGGGTAGCTTGACTGTAGTTTAACTACTTTAACCTACGAGTAGCTTGTAGCTCGTCAAACTACAGTTTCAGAGTAGCTTCCCCAACACTGGCAATTTGTCACTTCTCCATTCCAGTGCTGTGATTGGCTGCTGGCATCACAGTTTACCCCACCCTTTTTCCCTGTGGAACTCATTTGCATAAAGCCCACAGTTAGAAATCTTTCAAGTTTTATCGATGCATTTATCACTTTCCAAACCACCACCAGAATACCTTTGGCAATATTGTAAACAAATAGAGTCCAAACTGGATGGAAAAAGATTGAACTGTCATGCATTCATTCATCAATTATACATTAACAGCTGAATTTGTGTAAGATGTACAAGATGAAATAGCCGTCACTGAGAAGACTTACTTCTATGAAATGGATGTGTGTAGTTTGTAGCAGTTCTAAGGTTTCCAAACAGAGTTAAATTTGTCTGGTGTCATTTAAAGCCCTTTAAAGCTGCATGAAACTGTCATTTGGACCTTGAAATGGTTGGGGTCCATTGAAGTCCATTATATGGAGAAAAATCCTGGAATGTTTTGATCAAAAAACCTTCATTTCTTTTTGACTGAAGAAAGAATGACATGGACATCTTGGATGACATGGGGTGAGTAAATTATCAGCAAACGTGTTTTTGTGAAAAGTGAACTACTCCTTTAAGGAGTCATAATGAAATGCTGGTCTTTGTAGATAATTACAAGTTACTTAAATGTATTTATTCCAGTAAATTATGCCAAAGAATTATTACTTATGTCGTTTCCTCTTGTTTTGAGGGCACTAAATCTCAAATCTCCAGGGCAAGTCTATAGGAGTTTTTTTCCCTCTTATTTTATTATTCGTCAGGTGAAGATTGTAAGTCTGATCACAGTGCACCCGCACTATCCAAAAAGACTGTGCTGAAGTTTAGGAATTTTCCTTATGCATTACATGGTGTGTAATTTTATTGACACAAAAATCAGTCATTATCTAATAAATATTTTGGGTCATCAAATTAACTGCAAATGATATGCAAAATTGTGTGCCTCAAGACCCTCTTGGGCACATAGCTTATACAACAAATAAGCAATTTACATAAGATTGGCCTCAGACAGACATTCATTTTTGAACAGAAGGCCAATCAATCATCATTTTGGCTGTAAGTGGGCATGCCGAGACGCCTCCGATATGGTAGTGACAGATGGTAAGCTCCATAGGTGTTGGCATTCTCAGCTCCCTACAGAAAACTCATAATAGCCACACTGTACACCAGCAGTACACAACTCTCAGCACATGCTCAGTTGCTTGTGCACATTGATGCCCACAACCAGCTCTGTGATTCTATCATTTTGGGGTTCATTTGATGTCTATTACTGAAAAATATCATCAGTTCATCTTTTCTTTTTATTTTCTTTTTATTCATTAATTTCCTTTTAATAATCATTAAAAATAATTTTTATTTTGCTACTCAAAATTAATAATATATCAGTAACAGTACAGTAAATTACTATCTTGTGTTCACATTTTTAATTTAAATATAAAATCAGTTTAATAATAAAGCTTTTTGAGGAAAGAAAGGCCATTTTGGATCAAAATGCTATTACATATGCTATGTAAATTATTTAAAGAGCCAAAATAAATTTGGTAACACGTTACAATAGGGTCTCATTTGATAACATTGGTTATTGTGTGAACTAACAATGAGCAATACATTTGTTATAGAATTCGTTAATATTTGTTAAAGGAGTAGTTCACTTTAAATAAAAAAAACAAAAACTTTTGCAATTAATTTACTTACCCCCATGTCATCCAAGATGTCCATGTCATTCTTTCTTTAGTCGAAAAGAAATTAAGGTTTTTTGATGAAAACATTTCAGGATTTTTCTCCATATAATGGACTTCAATGGGAACCAAACGGTTCAAGGTCCAAAAGACACTCAGTGCAAACTGTTCAAAGGGCTTTAAACGATTTCAAACAATGAATAAGGGTCTTTTCAAGCGAAATGATTGCTCATTTAAAGAAAAAAAAGTTTAAGTTTTATAAGCTCAAATACTGTTCTGTGATGCACGTTCGTGACTCTCCTGTTCAAACTCGTTTATCAAAATGAACAAATCTTTTCCAGAGTTAACTCGTTCATTTTGTTTGTTGAATGAATAAGATGACTCGAAAAAGATTTGTTCATTTTGATAAACGAGTTCGAACCAGGAGAGTCACGAACGCGCATCACAGAACAGAGCAAGGCGAGCATTTGAGCTTATAAAACGTAAACATTGTTATTTATTTTTTAAATAAAAGCGATCGTTTCGCTGATAAGACCCTTATTCATCGTCTGGAATCATTTAAAGCCCTTTAAACAGTTTGCAGTTTGCATTGAAACTATCTTTTGGACCTTGAACCATTTGGTTCCCATTGAAGTCCATTATATGGAGAAAAATCCTGGAACTACTCCTTTAATGTTAGTTAATAAAAACACCACCATTTATTGTTTTTTAGTTTGCTGTGCATTGACTAATGTTTATAAATACAACTTTTATTTTAATAATGTATTGAAATTAACTTTCAAGAGATTAATAAATTATGTAGAAGTATTGATACTAAAGTAGTTAACTAATGTAAACTAATGAAGCTTATTGTAGTGTTACCATAGATTAAGATTGAGACTATGTTAACTATCATGTGCCAGCTAAACACTGTTGGTCATATTCACAGATCACACAAACTTTTACAAAATATTACTTAAAGTTATAACTTACCTGTAATGTTTAAAGTATAACTATACAATAAAGTTCTATATTTAGGGATACATCTGACGTCAACCTAAAAAATTATTTATTCTCCACATTAAATTCAATTCTTCACAAAACAATTAGTGCTCTGAGGTATGTAATGTGTTTAGTCAGTTGTTACTTGTTGTTTAACATTTTGTAATATTATATAGAATTCCAAATGCTTTGGTAACACTTTATAATAAGTGTACAGTAATAAACTCCTTACAAATCATTTGCAAACTATTTAAGTCTAAAGTTTTAGTCTCTACATTAATATACCAATAGACTATACAAATAGTGATTAGATAATGCTAGATTTTTTTATGCTTGAAGAACTTATTAACCATAAATAGTTATCATTTTAGAATAGGTTTCTATTCCATAAATAGAAACGCAAATGAAAACTGCATGAGCATCAATCACAGTGTGGCTTCTCGCTCTTGTGTTTCAGAATATAAATAGTATATTGACTGACTATTTCTGCTATTTCAGACTTTAGGTGTTTTTTTCTTCCTTCTGTGAGAGATATTTCATGACTATTTTTAGGATTCCAGTTTTAGCTCTTGGTGGAGGGATGTTATGGGCTGGGGGAGGGGTGAACAGCACTGGGAATGAAAGCACAGAAACGTAGGGGACCATGGGATGGGAGGGACTACACACTTATGATCACCCAGACATTCAGAGGTTTGCCCTTTTAGAGCCAGCACTTTGACAGGGTCCTCTCAGGAAACATAGAAAGAGACTAGATGAATGAAAACATCATGTTCTTTTGAGAACAGCATGCCATGTACACATTTTTTTTTCCAATATCTAAATAATCTTAAAATGAGGTGAATTTACACGAGAAGCTAAATATGTTAAATAATAAGACATGTTTTAAGAGAAATATATAATGAAATTAGTATAAACCACACCAAAGTTTGATAAATCTATGCAGGAATATAGATATTTTAACATAAGGCAAGTCTTAGCCCAATTAGTAACTCAATTTTGCGTTCATGTAAATGTATCTTATTTTAAGTATGTTTTTTTTTTTTTTCACTCAAAAACATGACAAAAATACTGATTACAAAAATGATTTTGTGCAGTTTTTAGACACACAGACTTTCTGGACCCATTAATGCTTTTGACAAACACTCAGCTGGTCCATGCCACACAAAACAAGTTGAGTTACCCTAGCAACTACTGGGTTTGCAACGATAGCTGTTTATTTTTAGAAACAGCTTGTGATGTGTGTGCAATAAGAGGTTAAAAGCGTGATATCACACATCAAACATGAATACAAACAGAAATACAAGATGACCTATTACATTAAACTTGAGTATATTTTCGTATCTGTCTTACAGCTTTTCTTAATAATTTGGATGTGCATGTACTGATACAATTTCCTGAAATACAAATTGTTTATAGTAAGTGGCAATAGATGTAGGAAAGGAGCTAATGAAAATGCATTTTTTGTTAGACTCAAAGCACTTGAATTGAATATAGACTGAGTTAGCAATAAGTACCAAAGAAATAGCTGGAGCATTCGAATGTTGTTCACGCATGCATGTTGCTCCAAACCTTTATGACATTCTTTCTTCTGGTGAACACAAAGGAGAATGTTTTGAAATATGTACAATGTCCATTTTCATACAAATAAGTATATCATGTCTGGGACGTCAAGCTCCCATAGGGACAAAAAAAGTGAATGTAGTTCATACTTATTGTGCGTTATCATTCCAAGTCTTTAAAGGTTTTGTTGTCCATTCTGCCTCCTGATGGAGTTTTGGCTTCTTGACACTGTCGCCTTTTTTCCACCTTTGCTGCCATTGGTTTGGCTTGCTTAGTTGGGGAAATTCAATTTAATATTTAATTATATTCAACAAAAATATGGATCAGCCTGTATTGACACTATTATACAAGCACTGAACTGGGCTGGGCGATGACATTACGGTTTACTCCAGAGCTTCTATATATATATATACACTCACCGGCCACTTTATTAGGTACCCATGCTAGTAACGGGTTGGACCCCTTTTGCCTTCAGAACATAGATGGCATAGATTCAACAAGGTGCTGGAAGCATTCCTCAGGGAGTTTGGTCCATATTGACATGATGGCATCACACAGTTGCCGCAGATTTGTCGGCTGCACATCCATGATGCGAATCTCCCGTTCCACCACATCCCAAAGATGCTCTATTGGATTGAGATCTGGTGACTGTGGAGGCCATTTGAGTACAGCGAACTCATTGTCATGTTCAAGAAACCAGTCTGAGATGATTCCAGCTTTATGACATGGCGCATTATCCTGCTGAAAGTAGCCATCAGAAGTTGGGTACATTGTGGTCATAAAGGGATGGACATGGTCAGCAACAATACTCAGGTAGGCTGTGGCGTTGCAACGATGCTCAATTGGTACCAAGGGGCCCAAAGAGTGCCAAGAAAATATTCCCCACACCATGACACCACCACCACCAGCCTGAACCGTTGATACAAGGCAGGATGGATCCATGCTTTCATGTTGTAGACGCCAAATTCTGACCCTACCATCCGAATGTCGCAGCAGAAATCGAGACTCATCAGACCAGGCAACGTTTTCCAATCTTCTATTGTCCAATTTCGATGAGCTTGTGCAAATTGTAGCCTCAGTTTCCTGTTCTTAGCTGAAAGGAGTGGCACCCGGTGTGGTCTTCTGCTGCTGTAGCCCATCTGCCTCAAAGTTCAACGTACTGTGCGTTCAGAGATGCTCTTCTGCCCACCTTGGTTGTAACGGGTGGTTATTTGAGCCACCAGACAAATCTGCGGCAACTGTGTGATGCCATCATGTCAATATGGACCAAACTCCCTGAGGAATGCTTCCAGCACCTTGTTGAATCTATGCCACGAAGAATTGAGGCAGTTCTGAAGGCAAAAGGGGTCCGAACCCGTTACTAGCATGGGGTACCTAATAAAGCGGCCGGTGAGTGTGTATATATATATATATATATATATATATATATAAGAATGAGTAAATATCTGGAGTAAATATAAATATATATCTGGAGTTTACTCCCCAGTTTTCTGCGGCCCTATGCGCTTGATCTGCAATTTTCGATGTCTAACTTCACAATCAATTGACTTTAATAGATAAAGTATAGTCCTATCTATAATAGGCTAAATAGAAAATTAAACTGAATATATAAATAAATTAAATAGTCCTGCTGCACGGATTTTCGTAATTATTCCAGATAATATAACAAATAAATAACATTGGGTTATCTACTGTCAATTATAGAAAACATTAATGAACGAATTAATTAAAACGAAGTTAATAAATAAATAACTAAATAAATAACTAATATTGACGCACATGCTTTTCTGTCTCATTATTTCAATCTCTCTCTCTCTCTCTCCTCTCTCTCTCTCTCTCTCTCTCTCTCTCTCTCTCTCTCTCTCTCTCTCTCTCTCTCTCTCTCTCTCCCTCTCTCTCTCTCTCTAATAACTGCATTAAGCCGGGACAGAACTAGTTTAGGCCAACGCCAGTTATGAATGTAATTTAATATTTCTGACTGATCATGCCCATACGCGCGTTCAGCACAGCAGTGCGTTCAGTCTGTGTTCACAAAGTTGGTGATTAGTAAGACCTGCTATAGTTCGATGGAAACAGTCGTCATTGAATATTTCAGCGAATTGTAAGTGTGTCCCCCATCATTACATTAGTCTGCTATCAGTGGCTCAAACCTCTGTTACTATGTACCTCTAAAATGACGTTTTGGAATTAGCAACGGAGTCGAACATATCAAGCGAAACGATCAGCCATTTGAAAAATAAATATCAAAGTTTAAGTTTTATAAGTTGCTCACTTTGCTCTGCTCTGTGATGCGCGTTGGCTGACTCTTCCTGTTCGAACACATGTTTATCAAAATGAACAAATCTGTTTTCAAGTCAATTTGTTCATTTTGTTCGTTGAATGAACCAAATGACTTCGATAAAAAATTTGTTCATTTTGATGAACGAGTTTGAACAGGAGAGTCACACAGAACAGAGCAAGGTGAGCATTTGAGCTTATAAAACTTAAATTTTGTTTTTTGTTTTTTAAATAAGCGATTCGTTTCGCTTGATAAGACCCTTATTCATCAACTGGAATCGTTTAAAGCCCTTTGAACAGTTTGCAGTTTGCACTAAAAACTGTCTTTTGGACCTTGAACCGTTTGGTTCCCAGTAAAGTGCATTATATGGAGAAAATGCTGGAATGTTTTCATCAAAAACCTTAATTTCTTTTTCGACTGTTCGAAGCACTTTAAAAATTATGTGATTGAGTTTGACATCAAGGACAAAATGCATTTTATTTTTAATAGAATTCTTCTCGTTCTTGTTCCCTAATAGCTTACTTTAATGATAAATTGATTTTAAAAGGATCATGAACTGCATTTTTTTTGCCTAATGCAGTCATAATTTAGAAATATATGGCTGTTTTTGAATCACTGGGTTGAACACTACATTTAACGCACATATCTCCTTTAAGGTTTCAATGTACAGTACATGCCCACTGCTATAACTGGGTATCTTGCATAATATATTTGCGTTTAAAAATGTGAAACTGTTAAAAAGCCATATGATTATAGTTTCTGCAATTAACTAATCATGGAAAGTGTTATACTGTAGATAGTAATGGCATTGTTTTGTTCACAGTTCCACGTGAATGCTCTAATCATATCTAATACAATTTGAGATCCATTAGGCAGTGTACATGTTTTCAATGATTATTACAAATTGTTTGTCAAGAAAGCAGAACTCACACAGAACTGAGTGATTGAAACTCATTAATGTAGGGAGTGTTCTTTAATCACTTTATATGTATTGGCGATCCAAGCCATTTTCTATTCTTTGCCATGTCCACTGAGCAAAAACAAAGGGTTTGATGTCGTGAAAACGTTTACTTCGTTTTTGTCAAGTTACAAAACAAAAACCAGCTAAAATCACATGATATGTACAAATTACACATGTAACAAAATCAATCAAAATATAAAGAAAAATATGACAAAATCCTTAATGTTGATTCAGTGTTAACAAGAGTATAACACTTTACAATAAGATAATGCATTAACTATCATTAATGAGCAATGCATTTGTTACAGTATTTATTGCTCTGTTTTATTAATATAACTGTTGATTATTTCATGTTAGCTCAGTTCCATTAAATGATATTAACATGCTTAAAAGATATTAACTTTTGATTTTAATAATGCATTTCTAAATGTAAAAAATAGAACATTAATTAAATGCTTTATACGTGTTTTCCATCCCTAGTTTATACTGATTAGTAATAATTAATTAATTTCTATCTAATGTAGTTATCTAATGCTAACAAATGAAACCGTATTAAGAAGTGTTGATCTGTGTCTGTGTTATGAATCATACAGTTGCTATGTTTTTATAACACAATGGAAATGTATGCCAAAAGGAAAATATGATTGGTCAATTTATGACCTCTTTAAGAAAATGATGCCCATTAGTTCCTATTAAACAGAATAGCCATTTCTTTTAGGGCCCAAGCCCTGAAGGGGCGAAGGCCCTGATTGTTTTCCTTCCGATTATTTTTTTGTTATTTTTTTTTTCTAGCGACCATTCGGGCACTTTTGGGCCCTTAACATGTTCGAAAACTCTTGAAACTTTGCACACGGGTCAGAACCCTTGGCCATCAGAGCCGGGCTGAAGATGATATCCGGGCTGTGGCAGGGGGGCTCGACAGCGCCCCTGGAACGTGGTCCAAACACTTGGTCCATAACTCAAACACGCTTGTGTGTAATAATATGAAACTGTCGACTCACATCGTTTCATCTATACCTCACACTCTTACTTTCTACCCCAGCCCAACAGGAAGTATGCCTTAAGTCTGGTATTTTTTTAAATAAGTTTTTTATTTTTTATAAGTTAAGGCATATAACCAGTTTAATTGTAGTGCATTGACAATAGTTTTATATAATTAGTTTATTAATAAAATTAACTTGGTCCATAAACTTGATCTGAAAACTTGGTCCATAAATCAAACACACTTGCATGTAATAATATGAAACTCGGTACACATAGATCTCATCGGTTCATATATACTTCACACTCTTACTTTTTACCCCAGCCCAACAGGAAGTCGGCTATTTAGGGTTTTTTGTAAAAAACATGCAATGGAATAATTTAAAGTACTTCTCTTGAGAATACAAAGAAATGCCACGACATAAAAAATTGCCAGCGGATTTTTGATATCTTGAACTGTTTGATATCTTTAGGTATGATTTAGGTATGATTTCTATTAAAGAGTTCGCATATTCACTTTTCTTGAAAATAGTTAGCTATTAGATCTATTTAAATGCTTCAGTTTGTTTTCATATTATAATAATATAATATGTGCACAAATTGAAGCATTTAAACTGATATATTATATCACTTCAAATACTTCAATTCGTTTTTTTTATTTTATATTAAGCCTCTTTTGTATTATATTATGAGCCTAAATAAAGAATCTAACAAAGGTATTGTTTAGGTTATATTAGGCCTGTATTTTATTATATTTTAAGGCTAAATAAAGAACCTCACAAGGGTTGTTTAGGGCTCATTGCCATTTGAAACCCCTTGCTAAAGAAAATATTGGAAATTCATAAGCAACAAACAATCATTTAACTTTGATGGTTTAATGCTTCCTGTACACAATTCATTGACTGTACAAAAACACTTTATGGTTTTCCCATAGTGTTTTTAAAGCAGTGTTACATGTTTGTGCACAATAACCCTAAAGGCACCTGGGTGGCGGTGCCACCGGCTATATATATATATATATATATACTGTATATATATATATATTAGTGCTGTCTAAACGATTAAAATATTTAATCGCGATTAATCGCATTAATGTCATAGTTAACTCCGATTAATCGCACATTTTTATCTATTCTTAATGTCTTTTGATTTCTTTTTGTTACATTTTTTCTCATTTTAATGCTCTTATCAACATGGAAAAGTGGATTGGCTTGTTTAGTGCAAATGTTTTTTTTTAATTATTATTATTGAAAATAACATTGGAATAGTGTTCAATTTCACTCTAACATATATAGCCTAAATAATCTCTCACACAATGCAACACTGTCCATCAATAAAAGGGTGAAAGAAATACTGACGAGGTCCTGATATTGACGAGGGGTGGAGAATTTGCATCATCTGTGTTTGTGTGTGTGTGTTGTTTGCTTGGCCATCATCAAGTGGTGTTTCAGGCTGGACGTGCTGCGATGATGATAGCTCAGTTCATAATGACAAAACATACAGATCGCTTTGGTCTTGTCAATGGGACAATTTGGCAACTTTTTAAAAGTAAACTTTACATTCAGAATCTCATTGGCATCCATTTCGGCGTCTCGCGCTCGTCATCCACTCAAAACATAACGTTACTATTTGGCCGGCTCGCAAGCTGAAACGAGTGTGTGCGGCACAAAACGTCCTCGCGCTGCGCTCTGAAACCCATTCATTCAATTGCTTGCGCCGCGCGAGGACGTTTCGTTGCTTCTTCGAACCAAAGCGCAAGCGGATCTCAGCTAGACCGGAAACAAAACAACAGGCACGCCGCACACACTCGTTTGGGCTTGCGAGCCGGCTTTGAGTGGATGACGAGCGCGAGACGCTGAAATGGATCAGGACGCATGCCGCGTCCTGTTGCAAAAGTATGTGAAAAAACTACAAAGTTTGCTAGGACAAAAAGACCGTTAATCGCGCGATGAAAAAATTAACGCCGTTAAATGGGTTTGCGTTAACGCCGTTAATAACGCGTTTAACTGACAGGCTCTAATATATATATATATATATAGCATGAAGGGCCAAAGTCGGCGGTACCGCCACCCCGGGTTGCGGTTCCACCGGCTTGGGCCCACAATCGCTGCTCGCAGCTATATATATTTTCTATTTTAATGCCTTAACATGACACTACAGTTCTTCTTTAAGGCAGTGGTAGCTATACTAGACTAAGTTCATATTTCTCAATTGATGACCAAAAGCCATATTGTGGCAAAATATATATTTTTTTGCTAACAACATGTAAATCACAACAATTACATATCATGTAATGTAATATATGGCAGTAAATGTTTTACCAATTACCTTTTTCTTTAGAGATCTTGTACATAAATTGCTTTTACTTCACTAGGCTTCCCATTCACCATCATGGCTCACTACTACAATAACAATTTCTCTTGTCCATTCTAAATGTTATGTAGTTATGAGCTAATGGCCGATCGGCTCAAAAAGCGAACACAGCAGTCTTCAGGGTTGTGTACTTCTTGGCACTAGCCAGTAACTGTCATTGAGAATGAATGTAATCGACAGTCTTGCCTTTGGTCTGTTGGTAGCTGCTCTGATGTAAATAGACCAACAGTAAATAACTGAGACTAAAAATGTCACAGGTTCCAATTCAAAGATAGAAGCAACCTGTCAAGGATGAAGAATTACTCGAGACCATCTGTCACTACTGTGCCCTTAGCACCAGGGTCTCTGCTGACTTTTGGAAAGTGCACCGCTGGAAAGAGCCCAACATTCATCAGAAAGAAGCTTGCTTGTGGCAGAAAAATCCTGGACACACAAGATCTCACAGCATTCACCCAAGCCTCAGACAGACCATTTGGGGACTAGCTGATGTCTCCAGTTGCGTTTTTGGTCCTTCCCTGTTTTCTTCCTAGTGCTTAAATTTACTTTGGACAGTACTTCACTATGAATTGCACAATACAATTTATTGAAAATACTGCATGGTTCAATGGCTGCATCATTTTTGTTTTTTTTTATTTTTTATTTTTTTACAAAGTGAAGACGACATAATGCACAACGCATTACATACAGCTGGAAACTGGAAAGTATACAAGTTTGAATTCTGCACAAGCAGCAGTTCATATGCCATGATATCAGTATTGTCCTACTGAGCAGTTCTGGAACCCAGGTTAACAGAAAAAGAGCTGGTACTGATCATTTTAATATTTTAAGCACATACCGGTTCAAAGATCTGAGATTCGGTAAGACATTTTTACTGTTTTTAAAAGAAGTCTCTTTCTGCCTCACCGAGGCTGGCAATTTCCTGATGAGAAATACACAAAAAACACAGTGACATTGTGCTAAATATTATGACAATTTAAAATGACTTTTTTATGTTAATATATATTAAAATGTAATTTATTCCTCTGAAAAAAAGCTGAATTTTCAGCATCATTACTCCAGTCTTCAGTGTCACATGATCCTTCACAAATCACTCTAATATGATGATTTTATGCTCCAAAAACATGTATGATTATTATCCATGTTGAAAACAGTTTTTTACATTTTTATTTAGGATTCTTTGATGAATAGAAAGTTCAAAAGAACAGCTTTTATCTGAAATGGAAAGTTTTTGTTACATTAAACACTACCCTTTAAAAAGTTTGGGGTCAGTAAGAATTTGTATTTTATTTTTGGGGGAAATAAATAAGAAATCAATACTTCTATTCATCAAGGATGAGTTACATTGATCAAAAGTTACAGTAAAGACATTTATAATGTTAGAAAAGATTCTAATTAAATAAATGCTGTTCTTTGAACTTTCTATTCATCAAAGAATCCTGAAATAAAAATGTAAAAAACTATTCAACATGGATAATAATCATACATGTTTTTGGAGCATAAAATCATCATATTAGAGTGATTTGTGAAGGATCATGTGACACTGAAGACTGGAGTAATGATGCTGAAAATTCAGCTTTTTTTCAGAGGAATAAATTACATTTTAATATATATTAATATTAAAAAAGTCATTTTAAATTGTCATAATATTTCACAATATTACTGTGTTTTTTGTGTATTTTTTATCAAAAAAATGCAGCCTTGGTGAGCAGAAGAGACTTCTTTTAAAAACATAAAAAATCTTACCGATCTTAAACTTTTGACCGGTAGTGTATAAAAAATATATATATAAAAAAATGGATAAATTATATCATATATCTTTGTTTCTATTTGGTATTAGGTGGGTAGTTAAGTGTGTGTTTTTATGAATTATAATTGTAATTTAAATAGTTCTTCAAATGTTTTATCAACAGACTAGTGCTTGGATTGCTATGGTAAAGTAGACACCATCGTTACTTGTGTAGACACATCATCGTGTCTTGATGATTGTTTGTACAATGCTGAGGACTGAGGAAGAGTTATGAGTATTTTGTTTTGGACACGGTGTCAACGGTAGACCATTCACAACAGACTGGGGTATCTGGCCAATCAGAGCCGAGTAGGCTCATGGAATTGAGATTATTTTATTGGGAAACTAAAACAGTAAGATTCACAAAAAGTCAATTTTATTCTGTGATTTCCCCAGATTCTGTTTATAATCTGATTAGGGCCCGAGCACCGATGGTGCGAGGACCCTCTTGGAATTGTTTCGTTTATTTCAATTATTTTTGTTAATTTAATAAAAGCACATACAGAGGCATTTGGTCACTTATTACAGTATCTCTTATCTTGATGGCCAATAATGTACTTTTAAATGTCACAATTGCTTGCTTTGATATACCATATGATTCCATATTTGAATATGATACCATATCATATTTATAAATATCATATCATATATGAATATGATAGCATATCTTCTGCATAGAAAGCTGGTACATTAGGAGGCAATTAATTGCCTTCTTGATTGCATAAAGATGCCACTTTGCTTCAGTTGTTTTAGCCAATATGCTTTAGATTTGTGTAATTAAGAAGTGAAAAGAGCTCAGGGACTGCTGCAAGAAAGACCCTGTGCCAGATCACATTTATTTCACTAATAGCCAGCCTTTCTATGCTTAAGTCTTCTACAGCTATTTTTGGTTGACATTGTTAAAGGAATTCATCCCAAAATAAAAATGCTGTCATTAATTTCATATCTTTCTAAACTGATACAGCTATAATTTTTTCATGAAACACAAATGGAGAATTTTTTAAAGATCCCTTAAATGAGCTCTTTTTTGGACCTGAATTCTACCTTCAGTGGTATAGAAGATTTGGTGTGTTTGTCCATTTTAGAGCTGTACAAAACATACAATTTATGTGGTACAGCAATATCTAGATTATATCTAAAACTGGTTTTATTTAAGTCATAATACTATTTAATATGACTGGTTCACCTTAGCCCCTTTCACATGGCAATCCCTGTAAATCTTCATACCGGAAACAGACCATTCACACATCAGTTTCAAAATACCAGTTAACTCTGTGATGATGTCATTAACCAGAAGTGACCTCTAAAGTTGTTGACTAATCTCTTCATTCAGCCAGACGAGGACAGAAGCGGCAACACTCCAATTTGAAGACATTTGTTTACAGTGCTGAATAAACGTGCTCATCTGTGTCATAATTTTATGAAGGACTCAGAGCCATTGGTCTTTTAACGGTCTCTGATTGGCCCAAATATTCAATCGATATTTTGGGTCAGACCTGGCAGAAATAACAGATAGTAATGGCACATGTTCACTTTCCACAGTTAAGGTCAGGCAATTCTTGCAACCATAAGCAGTGGCCCTTTGACATGTTGAGTCACCAGTCGAATATTACTAATTTTAGTAACCATTGCAAATGTGGTTCCATTTTGCATAATGTGTTTTTTTCTGTAACTTTAGCAGAAGAAACGTTATGGTTGCGTATGGAACCCACCGTTCCCTGAAGGAGGGATCAGAGGACGTAGTCGACGGTTGACTGAATAGGGTCGCTTCAGAGAGCCAATGTTCTTTGAGTACTATTGAACGAGCCAAATGGAATTGGCGTGTGTGATTCGCATAACACACTCCGCCCCCGCGGCGCGGGTATGAATACGGAAGTGGACGCACGCAATAGTTGCTTTTTCGCTGAGGAGCCGAGCGTAACCTAGAAATCAGCGGTGGTCCAGCGGTAGTGGCAAGGGGACTACGTCCTCTGTTTCCTTTCTTCAGGGAACGGTGGGTTGTCATACACAACCAGGACGTTCACTTTCAGTCGATAACGTCGGATGTAGTCGACGGTCAACTGAGGTCGACTGAATGGGGATTACCTTTGAAAACGCCAATAAAGCAGCCAACTTCCGTTGCCTAGACAAAAGCCACCTGATGCCCCCACAATTTAAGGCGGGGAAGGACAGGGCTTAGGCCAGGGAAGTCACTGCAGTTCCTACAGGACCACTGGGAAAGTGTTCCCCATTGGAAGGAAGGAACGCTGCAGAAGCCACATCCAACCCAGAGCGAGGGAACGTGGTGAATACACATATGAACTGGGCGGAAGACTGAGCAGTATGACATATGGAATGTCACTGGGGTGGCTTCAGCCTAAGACAAGGGGGAGACTCACTAGACAGTGGCGGCAGAGCAAACTCTGCCAAGGGAAGACACGGACTCACCGAAAGGAGCCGTATCGTGGAAGAGAACACATGGGGTCACCATAGGGACCGCAACATATGGACCCAACCTAAACACAGGTTCCACACTGCTTACGAGTGATAGGCCTAACACTAGACGTTCCGCACGTCCGATGTCGGAGGGGTGTGGAGGAATTCAACAGGGTTCGTTTAAGGGAACTCGACTGGAGTAGAAGGCGAACATATCCAGTCTACAGGAGGGGAATGGCGCAGCAAGCCAACACTTGAACCAGGCTCAACTGGCTTCAGAAGAAGGAGCCCACGAAAGCAAAGCACACTGTTAACGCCCAAGCGGAGCACGCATTCATTATAGAGGAGGTCTATAATACCTAAGAGGACATGAGCATCTCAGAATTTTTCACCGAAAAGAAGGCAACCACCATCAGTGGGCCAACTTTGCTTAGAAATAGCCTTCCCTCTTTGCTGAATCTAACAGCTGGTCTGAGGTCCAAGGTTTGCGTTCTGTACACGTGAAACCGCTATGAAGCGGACGGACAGAGAAATTGGGTCTGCCTCCTCCTGGGCAGCGCTTCAGGCTCAACACCTGATCCTATTACGGGAGAGGTTGGAGCCTTAGGCACAATCCAGGCTGGGGTCTTAGCTCGTGAGAGTAGCCAGCGTGAACTTCAGACACAATTCGTTGACTAAAAACAAGCAAGTCCCTGACCCTCTAATAGAGACCATGCGAACAGGAGAACTGTTTTCACAGATTTTTTTAACTCACTGCCTTGCTTTCAAGATCTGTTCATGGCTGAGAAAACTCATTCAACGTAAAGGTTCCACTTCTAATGTGTAAGCACACTACCTCTTAGGGGGTGCTCGCAGAAGTGATAGTAACTACCTCATGTTCTTATGATATCCACCTGAACCTCTTGTGTCCTGTGTAAGACTGGCCTGGGTTCTCCAGGGGGTCGGACACAGGTGCCATCGTGCCCCATCCCTGAAAATGTGTTCAGGGGAAGTCAGGAAGGCTGTCGAGGGGAGCAGGGTCTGGTTGGGACAAAACAGGGGCAACTATCATGCACGTTATAGCCCACGACGATTCACGAACGGCAATTCCATTTGGCTCGTTCAATAGTACTCGAAGAACATTGGCTCTCTGACTGCGTCCCCATTCAATCAACCGTCGACTACATCCAAGTTATCGACTGAAAGGGAACCCCAGTTTATAAGGAGGTCAGTCGTGATACCTTCTGTTAGGTAGCTAGCTATAATAATTTCAAAAGTTTAATTAATATCCTTCAGGGGTTAAAAATAAAATTCAACATGACATTACACAACATTACCTGTGTTGCTGTATATTCTCTGACACATAGAAGGAATTGACGTGAACTCAAGTTTCATATCTGGAAGTATCTGCATTTGTGTAGAGGCCTATACTTGACAACAATTTCCAACCTGATCTCATGAGTAGTTCGTTCGAATTTTACGAGGTGGCTAATTTGTAACAATTCGTACGACCTCACTCGTACGAAATGAGTACGTTTTTGCTAAATTGTACATATTTTACGAATTGGTCAATTCGTATGAATTCGTACGAATGACCTACCCCTGACCCCGCACCTAAACCTACCCATCATGTGGGGTTGGACAATTCGTATCGAGTGAGGTCATATGAATTAGTACGAATTAGCCACTTTTTAATCACTTATACGAATTCGTACGAATTGGTTGTGAGATAGCGTAGCAATTCCAGTCTCATACACATATACTATTTCCATTTGCAGTTTCCATTTAATTACTACTGTTTTGTTTTTTCTTTAACACTAAATTGTATGATGTTTTACACTCTGGTGGTTTCTGCTGAAGCAATCACTTTGGTCTTCTGCCAGTCACTCTCTCTGTGACTGCAGCACTGAGCATCCCTCCAGCTTAATTTAATTTGTTCAAGACAAGCACTGCTGCCATGGCCCCATGTCTTTTCTTGGCCTCATCACAAGCCCTGAGCAACAGGACAGTCACTGACCCAGCCAGGACTTCCTTCAAGGTCACATAATGTTTGTTTTTTTTCAGACAGAAATAATGGGGAGTGCTTTACTGTTTTGTTTTTGTTGCAAGAGGCAAGTTACATTAATTATAGAATTATACAATTTCATTAAATATACACAGCTTTATGAAATATTCAAATACAGTATATTTCTGTAATGATTTGACCAGTGTCCTAGGCATCTTATCTTTCTAACATTTGTCTATATAATGTAAAAGTGAGCTAACAATTTTTTTTAAAGTAGCTTTGCATTGGGACCCTGATTACTCTGTTGGGGATTATATTGTGATAAGCATCTTCTCTTAAGATAAGCAGACTCTACATTATATACATACAGTATTGTGCATAGAGAACCTTATTGGTTGAGAAGCAATTTGAAAAACATTAGTATGAATGCAGTGAGATGCATGTTGCTTGGCAACTAAAAACATCCTCATTTTACACTAATTAACTATATGACTTTGTGGAAGAATTGTTTATTCCAATAGTTATTGTTAATAAATGTAAGTATTCTGGTGTCTTTTTCAAATTGCCATTTAATCATTATAATAGTTAATCGTTTTTACCCTGTTCTGTTCTGCATAACACCCTTTAGCTTGCTAAAATCACTGTAAGGCACACCCTCAAGTGTCTTACTGCTTTAATCGATCAACTGCACGCCACTTAAAAAAAATAAATGCAATAATTCATAATGTTCTCCATTAAACTGGGTCACCAGAACTTTTCTGAGCCTCAATATCAGTACCTCTGTGAAGTATATTGTATGTGCTTATGTTGTGCTTATATAACATTGCTGTGGATATGCATTTTATATCTCTGATCCTCATTTGTGCACATGCCCTCATCAGCCAGGCTGCTTCAGTCATTGCACAGTTTGTTCCCTAAGGTTGGCCGCCATCTGCCACTGCCGCGCATGACTAGCTGGTGACCTATAGCCAATGATAAGAATAGCCATGGTGTAGTGTGCAGCTGCAAGTTGAAGCCTAACGTCAACTGACATCCTGCTCTCTCACACAGTATTGTTGTTTGTCCATGATGGAGCTGTGGTCCAAAAAAACAAGCATCTATTGTCTCGTTTAAGATCTCCAAGAAATTGGCGAATTTTTTCATTTAATAATGTAGCTAGCACTCAAAATAAACTCAAAAATAAGCATTATGTTTTTAGCATTATTAATCTGTTTATAAAAATACAATTGTGCATTGCTTGTACATGTTAGTTCACAGTAAAACAAATTTTAATTTAAAACGATAGTAGTAATTGTTTAGTTCAATAAGATTAACAAATTCTGTAGTAGCTCATTGGTAGTTCATGCTAACTAATTTACAGTAGACATTTGATTCATCACAATATACATTTTTAAAGACAATTGAAAATAATTACCAGTTAAATTCTGATTGACCACTTTCATTAGTTTAGAACAATTATGCAAGATATGTGGTGGTGATAGATAATCAAACAAAATCATGATATGGGGACTAAATGGATATAGCATTAGATTTCATATTGATGTTTTTACAGTTTCCGTACACCCAGTAACAAGTAATTTCAAGACTATCTTTTGACATGTTTCCACCATTAAAGTTCTCTTGTGCTTTCATTTAAATAATACATTGTGTAGTGTATACAGTAGCTTCTGTAATTTACAATAACTCACATCTGCAAATATTCACTGCAGTGTACAGACATTCCATGCTCAAGTGGGGAAGCAAACACGTGGAAGTGTCTGTGTGTGTGTGTGTTTGTGTTCAAATATTTCGGAAAATGTTCTCAACATTTTAGTGGTTTTTCATGATATGTGTATGACCTTTAAAACTGAAGCGTTTCCAGAATATCACAGTATTCAACTGGGTATAAGATGTCATTTATTTTCTTGCAGTTGGAAGGTGAAGAGGAGCAGAACCGGTTTGAAGAAGGGAAAGCACGCTACCTGCAGAACAAGGCAAAGAGACTCGCAGATAAGGGGTGTCATCAATGATTTTAACAACGCAAACACTATATTGTGTTGTAGAAGAAAATTCTGGTATAATAGAGCATCAACGTACAACTTTATATATATATATATATATATATATATATATATATATATACAAGAACCTCTCTTATTCTAAATGCACCTAATAGAAAGAAAAATATAGGTTTAATTGACTATTGGCTGCATTTACCAAAGTATGTTGTCTATACTGTATGTATCTTAAGTGGATTGAAATATGTTTTATTGTAACAAGTTATTTGTGAAATCTGCATAAGTGTATTATGCACTAATAAAAGCCTAATAATGCAGCATCTGATTTGATGTGAAATATCTATCCATAATGCTGGATTGACAGATTTGTATAATCAAATTGCTTTTAAGTTTGACAGACAGATAGATCAGTAAAAAGACTTAGTCGTTCATCTCCCTAAAATGCTGATTATAGAAACTGTTTATTCTTTAATATAACACTTCATTTTGTTAAAAAGACTACAATCAGCAGCTGGTACAAACACTTAATAGCACTCCGGATGTCACAAATATGCAGTTTAACCCAGGAGAAGGAGTTTTATAGGTTTGTAAATTAAACAGGTGAACACACTTAACAATAAATTGCACAATGATGGGGAACTTAAATTAAATGTATGGTTTGTTTACAGGAGATCTGTCACACGGACACACGGTGACACAGGCAAACAAGGGTAACTGGAAACTTCGTAAAATGAAAGGAATGTACAGTACATATTTAAGAACCCATTTACACAAAAACTGTAAAAATTGGAAAAGTTTTTCTTTGTTTTTCGCATTCAGAAAAATGTTGTCAAACCGATTCGTTTTTGTTTTTTCCAAAACCCTTTTTTCAAAAGTTGTCATGTAAATGAAAAAAGTATCATTTAAACAGCCCCTAAGTTGACAGCGAAGCTAAGGACTAAGGACAAATCACACACGCCTGTCATTATAATGCCAAATGAGGAGAGTTTGAATACTCACCACAAACAAGCAGCCATTAGTTGTGTGTTAAACTTGAAGCGACGCTGCACAGAAAGATCAGTGTATGACATTAAAGTAACACGAAAGTGATTAGAGAGCAGACATCAGGCGTTGGAGTACTTTCAATACAAAATGCATTTTACCCCAGAGCTTTTACTAGCCTTTTGGCAAACATCAATTCAAAATACATCAAGCCATGATAACCTTCAGTCGGCCAAGAAGCATAAGGAAAGGAAAACTCGGTTCAGCGAGCGGTGCTCAAGCGATTAGTAGTACTCTGCGCCGAAGCAGCGGGGCAGACAATACTTCACTTTTAACTGACAGAAGTTTAGCCTGAACAGCGGGAACTTCTAATGTAGGTTATAAAACCTTATAAATGCAGACGGGGAGGCCCAGCCTGGCCGCCATACAGATATCTTCATAGAGGCAATCCGCTAGACCGCGCCCATGTGCGCTCTAACACCTGAAAGGGCACTTAAGGCCCTTTGTCGTGTATGCCAGCGCTATGGCATCAACTATCCATCTGCATAGGCTCTGTTTCGATGCGGCTAGGCCCTTAGTGCGACCGCTAAACGAAACGAAACGCTGCTCAGTCTGTCTAAAAACGGATGAGCGAGACACATCTTAATGCCCTGACTGGGCAAAGGAGGCTCGCGCCTTCTCCTCATTATGAACCAGTAGGGCAGACAGGGAAATAGCTTGGGCCCTGAACGCTATGTTCAGGGATTTAAGCACATATCCGTGTCTCGGTTTGAGCATGACCTTCGGGTCATTTGGCCCAAATTCCAGACACGTTGTGCTCACGGAGAGCGCTTGTAGTTCACCTGGTACGCTTTACTGAAGCGAGATCCATTAGAAACGTTGTTTTGATTGTTGTTTTCATGGCTTCCAGAACCATGGAAAGGTCCCGCATGGGGATAGATGAGGGGTCTGGGAGGATTCAGCCTCTTAGCTCCTTTTAGAAAACGGATGACCAGATTTTTTCCCAGTGTCAAGCCAGTTCGCGGGTTTTCGGAAATGCTGCTATGCCCGCCACATAAACTTTGAGCGTGGATGGGGTTCTGCCCTTATCCAGCAGCTCCTGAAGGAAGAGAGCACTTCCGTGTACCCCGCTGTTTATGGGGTGAAACGCTCGGGCTTTGCACCAGCCGACAAGCACTGACCACTTTGAGGCATAGAGGCGTCTGGTAGACGGCACTCAAGCCTGCGTGATTGTATTTAACAGTCCCTCGTGGGGGTTTGCGGGGACACGTCTGATGGCCCATGCATGCAGGGCCCACCGTTCTGGGTGAGGATGCCAAATTGAGCCCTTGGCCTGAGAGAGGAGGTATTTCCTTGTTGGAATTAGTCATGGAGCAGTGCTTGTCAGCTGCATCAGGACTGGGAACCAGGCTTGGTTCCGTCCAGAGCGGAGCCACAAGGAGCACTGAGCATCCGGTTTTCCTGATTCGTTACAACACCTGAGGCAGGAGCGAAACTGGGGGAAAAGCATAGAGTGGGCAGCGGGGCCAGATGTTGGCCAGCGCAATCCTTGCTCTCAGGAGAACAACGGGCAGTGAGCGTTCTCCTCAGGCGCAAACAGGTCCACCTGTGCTCTGCCGAATGTCTCCCACAGCAGAAGGATCATCTGTGGGTGCAGAGACTATTCTCTTGCTGGAATATTGTTTCTGGACAGTTTGTCTGGCCCCAAATTCCGGGAGCCAGGCACATGTGCAGTTCTCAATGACTAGACCTGGAGGTGTTCCATCAGCCTGTAAAGGTTTCGGGACTTGATGCCGCCCCTGGTCATTTATGTGAGGCCACCACTGACATGTTGTCCAAGTGGACAAAGACGTGGTGACTTTTTATTCGGGGACAGTAGGGCCTCAGCGCGTTGTTGACTGCCATCATTTTATGTGTAGGAGATTCCTCCGCTCCTGACCACAGACCGAAGAACGGTCTTGCCCTTATGCAACGCTCCCATCCCTCGAGGTGTTGGCGTCCGTGGACACCACCTGCACACTCGAGGAAGTCCCCAGGCTGACACCTGGTTTCAGAGCTGTGACGCGATTTCTGATCGACTCTCTGAGGCGAAAAACACCCGAAGGCCAAGCTCTTGGAGGCAGTGCTCTGGTGACAGCTGGTGCTGTCATAGACAGCGAGTTCAGTTCTGTGCCCAGAAAGATATTTCCTGACTGGGGAAGAGCAAACTTTTCGCCCAATTGACTGTGAGGCCCAGATTCTCGAGATGCTTGAGTAATATGGTCCTGTGTTCTATGAGCTTTCAATGAGATTGAGCTAGAATCAGCCAATCGTCTAAGTAGCTCAAAACGGGTGCAACAGGGGTGCGACAGCGGCATCCATGCACAGTATGCTCTTTTGACCATACGTTAATATATGCCTTTTTAGGGCCCCCCTAAACATCGGTTAGATGACGTTCATCGGATCCTGAAGTCTACCCCCAGACTTAAACCTACCCCTAAACCTACCCGTCACCTGAACTGACGTTAAGGTAAAGCGTCGGTTGTATGACGTCCCAGGATCGTCATATAACCGACGTTCAGGGGGGCCCTGAAAGGCGGATATTGACGTATGGTCAAAAGACGTCCCAAGACGTCAGTTATATGACTTTTTGGGATGAGACTGTGTTGAAATGTATGGGGTGCAAGAGACAGGCCGAATGGTAGGACTGTGTATTGATATGCCTGGCCCTCAAAGGCGAATCTCAAAACACGCCTGTGACGTGACGCTATTTGTATCTGGAAATAAGCATCCTTCAGATCTATTGACATAAACCATTCACCTTGGAAAATCTGCAGGATTTTCCTGGTTGTGAGCATTATGAACTGGCATTTCATAAACGCTTTGTTCAGTTGTCTTAAGATCTTTACGGCGCAGCACTGTATGCCGCGCCGTAATGTGGGGGTGCAAACTTGGAGAAGTATGGCAGGCCAGTCCTCAGAGTCACCATAGGCAATAGCTTGCAGTGAGGGCATCCGCCGTCGACGAGCGCGAGTGCTGCATGATCCTCTCCCAGGCAGGAAGCGCAGATGACATGGCGGTCCCTGTATGTATGTGTTGCCTATTTCCAAATAATTGAAACAGACATTTTGGTTATTTTAATGGGTTACTGATGATTATTTTGGCTGTGTTTTTGCAAGGCCTTTTTTTGTTAGTGTCTGAAAAATTGCTGCTGTGACCCTGAATCCTGTCCTGGCTGTGGATTCTTATCCCCGGTTTAGACTGGCTAGCCATCCCATCGTTTCGGAACTGGAAACAGAGTAAAAAGAGTTGTGGAGAAAGAGTTTTCTGATTGGGTAGGACAGAACTACACACATTGCGTTTTTCCTGGATTTCCCTGAAGACAACTTTTTTTTTCATTCCTTTCTCTTCATGGACTTAACTGCATACATTTTTGATGTACATTCCTACTCAGTATTTTTTTGGAACTTGAAATTGAGAAACGGGTTGAATTTCAGAAATTGTGTTTATCATTTATTTGAAATGCTGTGTGTTAATCTATTTGTTTTTCTTTTGTTTTTCTTTCATTCTTTCAATTCCAAAAGATACAACTCATGCAAAAGAACAAACAAAGATAAAAATACACTTACCTTTTATTTAATTAGCTGCATTCCAGTGGTCTGAGTGGTTAATTGTTTTTACTCTTTCTTACCATCACCTTTGCTAATTTTTGCTTCATTGAGCTCGAACCAAATCTGTTTTGCAAAATGTGGAAGGGGTTTCTTCAGTTAGTAATGAAATATACTTCATAGTTCTCCAAGGAACCCAAATAAATAGCTAGGACATATTCATGTAAAAATGTATTTAAGCTTATTATAATTCTTTGTTGTAGTCATGCCAAATTTAGTCCAAAGTAGGGAAAGTGGCTATGTTTATTCTGGGTTGAACTCTGTTCTCATGGGAGTAGATGGAAAGACATAGGGATGAACAAGGAATTCATTTTAGCTGGGAAAATGCACCATGTGACATTGTAGTGAGTGATATAGTAATTTTAGTTGCTTCTATAACAAACACAAATTACATTATCTTAGTTTGTAATATTAAATAGCTCTAAATATGATATTATATCATTCGTCTTACTTTAAGACAATGGCATGGGCTTACTATTTATGTATGGTTTAATACATTTTTTAATGTTATTACATTTTTATTTGCTTAGATAATCCCTCTGTTTTCAGTGTTGCTGTTGTTACAAATGTAAACCTCTTATCCACAAAATTAAAATGATTCTGTAAATGATTGTATTCTATCTATAGTCAATAATTACGTTTTCTGAACAAAATGTGTAATGCTTTCTATTGCATATATTTCCAGCAATATGCCAGGGTGTTGCTGTGTAGTATTGTTTAAAATTTACTAGTGTCTTTTTTTTTTTTTTTTTTTTTTTTTTACTTTAGCACCTTGCTGTGGTTGGGATGAATGAAATGTGATGTCTGAAAACTACATTTAACACTCTGATCTCAGACAACATTTTCATGGCCTGTGCCAACATCAATGAGGGCAATGAATCCAGCTTAATTTCTCTGTATGTTTATAAGCAGGTAGGAGCACTGCTGTCTGCTCTGATGTTGAAGTTCTGGAGATATTCCCAGAGCTTCATGAAGCAGAGCTGAAGAAGAGCGGCTGTGCCTGAGGCCAGGGTGAATGAGTAGGCTGGAATGTTTTCTGTCATCTTTTACTTCCAGGTCATCTGGCTTCATGCAGGAAAAAAAATGGGAGGCACTGTGATAATTTCCTGTTTATCCCTTATATCTCTGCTTCTCTCGTTATTGACGTTCAGTGGAATGTCAAGCTCCTGCCTTTTATTTCCCTGGAATCAAATGAATATTTCATGTGTGGTAAGAAACAACCTATTTATGTGAAAGCTTTGTAGCTGGGCGAGCCGTGTAGAAAATATTAATGTGCTCAAGAAGTCAGTCTAATGTAGCTTAAGTAAACTGAAAATTATTCTTGATAGCAAAAAAAAAGGAATAGTAAAACAGAATATGAGTAACTTAAATGGATAGTTATACTATGGAACTCAGTGGAGTACATCAACTGTTTGGTTTCCAACATCATTCAAAATACACTCACCTAAAGGATTAGGAACACCTGTTCAATTTCTCATTAATACAATTATCTAATCAACCAATCACATGGCAGTTGCTTCAATGCATTTAGGGGTGTGGTCCTGGTCAAGACAATCTCCTGAACTCCAAACTGAATGTCAGAATGGGAAAGAAAGGTGATTTAAGCAATTCTGAGCATGGCATGGTTGTTGATGCCAGACGGGCCAGTCTGAGTATTTCACAATCTGCTCAGTTACTGGGATTTTCATGCATAACCATTTCTAGGGTTTACAAAGAATGGTGTGAAAAGGGTAAAAACATCCAGTATGCGGCAGTCCTGTGGGCGAAAATGCCAGGCGGATAGGCTACAACAGCAGAAGACCCCACTGGGTCCCACTTCTTTCCACTACAAATAGGAAAAAGAGGCTACAATTTGCAAGAGCTTAGCAAAATTGGACAGTAGAAGACTGGAAAAATGTCGCCTGGTCTGATGAGTCTCAATTTCTGTAGAGACATTCAGATGGTAGAGTCAGAATTTGGCGTAAACAGAATGAGAACATGGATCCGTCATGCCTTGTTACCACTGTGCAGGCTGCTGGTGGTGGTGTAATAGTGTGGGATGTTTTATTGGCATACTTTAGGCCCCTTAGTGCCAATTTGGCGTTTAAATGCCACGGCCTACCTGAGCATTGTTTCTGACCATGTCCATCCCTTTACGGATAATGCACCGTGTCACAAAGCTTGAATCATTTCAAATTGGTTTCTTGAACATGACAGTGAGTTCACTGTACTAAAATGGCCCCCACAGTCCCCAGATCTCAACCCAATAGAGCATGTTTGGGATGTGGTGGAAACGGGAGCTTCGTGCCCTGGATGTGCATCCCACAAATCTCCATCAACTGCAAGATCGTGACAATATGGGCCAAAATTTCTAAAAAATGCTTTCAGCACCTTGTTGAATCAATTCCACGTAGAATTGAGGCAGTTCTGAAGGCGAAAGAGGGTCAAACACAGTATTAGTATGATGTTACTAATAATCCTTTAGGTCAGTGGTTTTCAATCCTGGTCCTGGGGACCCACAGCTCTGCATATTTTATTTGTCTCCTTTATCTGACACACCCAGTTCAGTTCATATAACTCTTTCCTAATGAGGTGATGATCTGAATCAGGTGTGTTAAAAGAGGGAGAAATACAAACTGTGCAGAGCTGTGGGTCCCCAGGACCAGGATTGAAAACCACTGCTTTAGGTGAGTGTATTAGGTGAGCTTTTTTTATTTATTTATTTTTTTTTTGTGAAGTAACCCTTTAAGTAAACAGCTTGGATGTATCCATATAAAATACCTAGAAATGTCCTAAATTCTATTTAATACAGTGCAAACCTATATGTAAATGTGCATAGTATATGTTTATGTAATACAATGCTGATATTTCTGCTGATACATTCCCTACAGAAACATAATGGTTGCAGGTAGTGACTGGCACTGTTATACAAGCACTCAGCACTCATAGTGTGTTTATAGAAAAATATGTTCATAAAATGATTTCTTCTATGTGATTACTGGAGGAGAACATTATTATGTAATGAATGTGCATTCAGCCTTCAAGAGAATCATTAGCATCCCATTCTTTCACATTGTAGCCTAGGTTAGCAGTCAGACAAAAAATGTGTCGACTCCCATACCAATACTGCAAGCAAATTCATTATCATGTTTGATCAGCAATTGTTGTTGTTATTTATATTAGATGTGGAGATGTTTTTGATGAGTTGTATCAAAAATGTTTTTGTTTTTTGCAAACCCTTATAACTTTCTTACCACAAAATGTATTCTTTACTGATCACCTAATTATAATTCAAAATGTTTATAGGTTGGAATCAAACACATTTTTAATCAAATCCTTAAAAAAGCGATCTGATGTATGAAAGATAAAATGGTGTCACAGGAATTGCCACAGATGGAAATAATCATAAAGCATCTTAAGGCAAGGTGCACTTTTCTTAATGTGACTTTTTGTGGTGGTAAAATTCAGATAGGCCTGTCCATAAAGACTTGACATTTTTCAAAACATCAGAGATACTGGAATATTTTTGACTAGTAGCCTACTACTGTGATTTGACTACTACTGTGATTACTACTAATATCCCTCTACCATTTTAGAAAGCATTTTAGAAAATGGATGAATGTTTTTTTCTGTTACTTAGGTGATGATATATATAAATGATTTATTTATTTATTATTTGTCTCTGGTTGGTTCATTGAATTGGTTCACTCTTATTTTTATCACTGGGTGCTGAAGTAACCTCAAGGGAAGGTCTGTTCATAAATTAAGCAAATCATGAAGAAGGAAATCTTCCCCAATCATGTTATGTAACAGCGTGATAATGTCAATGAAATTTGATGATCACTGTTCCATGTTCTCACATGAGACATTAGACTATTGTTCAGACAATTCATGTCTATTTATTTGTTCACTAAGTAGTCGTCATTCAATTATTTCCCTGGTATCTGTGATTTTGTTGGCATTGAGCCCTTTTCCAATCACACACACACACACAAATAGCCAGTGAAAAATACCATTCCACAAAAAAATATTTACATTAAAACACTGCAATGGTTTATTTTTTATTTTACTTATAAAATTGCTAAGATAAAGAAAATGCAATACATAGCCAATATTACTATCATGTTTCATGACTAAAAATGTGATAAAAGGGGATGAAGTGTGATCTGGACACATTTCACCAAACTTTAATAAAAATAGTAAAAAGTTGTTTGAAGACAGTGGCTAATATTTCAGCTGTGCGCTGAAAGTAGCCTACAGATTTTTGAACATCATCTAGAGAGAGAGAGAGAGAGAGAGAGAGAGAGAGAGAGAGAGAGAGAGAGAGAGAGAGAGAGAGAGAGAGATCTGATCCCAACCTCCCATCATCTGATGCCCATTCATCCTCCTCCAGCAAGACTTCAATGACAACGACGCGATAACGGGCAACCATTGTTGTTTCATCGCTCTCCTCCATTAATTCATCTCCTGTTCACCTCTGGATGTGTAAATGGTGGCGTTTCTTCAACGGTTACCGCCACATTTAAGACTTAATGTTTCCGTTTCTGACGTGCAGTTCGTAATGTTCGCTTGTATGGAATAAAATAGCGCACACCGAAACTGAGGAAATAAAGGTTGACACTGAAAGCGAGACATTTAAATCTGGAGATATCGACGGATATCTACAAAAGGTGAGTAACGTTTTCTTTCCAGTTATACTAAGGTCTTGTGGACATTTCACTCAGTGATTTTATTATTAAACATTTTTAAACGGAGCATGTTTGCACGTTTGATTAAAGGCACGAGGCTTTTTTAATGGATGGGTTTAACAACATTTAACATTTAATGGTTCCTTTGATACAGGAAGTGGATAGGTTCAGATGTGAGTTGAAGAGAGAAAACATTGTGGCTTGATTTAACACAGTTCAACAAAATCACGTGTGACATTTTATCGCCCACAGAGCTCACATTACTGACAGCATCAGGCTAAACACCTACACGACTGCAGTCAACTATTCATTACTGCAAATGTCGTTTAATCTGCTTCATTTGCAATGACACGATCTGTGGCAGTCTGTCATTTATTCTACAATGTACAAACACACAAACACGTTTTGTGTAACAATAATAATTAACCGTTAAGATGTCTCAAATGGCATTAAGATTATAAACGTATGTAAACGCATCGTCATCAGCTTATTCTAAATGGGTGCGTTTTGCTTTAATCTACCTAGCCTATCAGTATAAGCAGAGTTTTTGCACATTTCAAACACAATTCTAATTAAAAGTGCTTAATAAAAATTACCTATTGTCATTTAAGTGAAATTACTAAACTTAAATGTACTTGCTTGATAAAAGAAGAAAGAAGAAGATTTCTGGTGGCACTTTTAGCATCTCAACTCTTCATATATATATATATATATATATATATATATATATATATATATATATATATATATATATATATATATATATATATATATATTAACAAATGTGTATGTGTTTAAAAAAATGTTATTATAATTACAAATTTCTTAAGGATATATATAGCTAATGCTGTAAATTACAATTAACAACATATTATTAAATTCAGTTGAAAAAAATGGCAGGTTTTGCATTAACTTCTAAATCTAATTATAAAAAATCTTACATAACTTCTTTTATGACAAATTTATTCAAACATATACCTCAAATAATCAAGACATTACCAATAAGTAAAATATAACGCATATGCTAATAGTGAATCTCTAGTACTTTTCTCTAGCGAACTATCATGTTGACACTAAATGCCTGAGAAAAAAAAATTAATAACATGTGAGATATTGTTCTCAATTATTGATATATAATATACTCAAAAGTTGTATTTATTAACATGAATTAAAGGAGCACTGTGTATTTTTTGCGGCATCTAGTGGTGAGGTTGCGAATTGCAACCAACAGAAGTTACGGTGGCTGACACGTTTGGTTTCTTTACAAACATAAATTAAGAAATTAGATTAACTTTATGGCTGCATTTACACTGCAGGTCTTGATGCCCAAATTCCAATTTTCTGACTATATGCGATTTTTTTTGATGACCAGCTTACATCATCTTTTAAAAGTGACCCGTACCCGTATTTCTGCATTTAGCCTACACAATACACCGCTGAAACTACCAAATATAGACGTTCTGACACAGAAAATTAAGTAAAATAGCATGAAATGCAATGGATGCCGAATGTGAATAAAAGTATCCAGTGTTTTTCTTTTCACAATATTTTGAAAAGTCATCAAAACATTGGTCTCGGTACGGCGAAGAAAAAAAAGAGCGATTAAAAACGTGCCTTCTCGTGAAATGTCTTCAAATACGGATTTATTTCTGTAACATTAACAACCCTGCATTTTTATCTGCACTTCACCCCAAACACTCAAAAGACATGAAACCTTCACATTGCTCTACTGTGTGTATCCTTTGTCTTCCATTGCGTAATAATCAGCGCACTTTTTGTTACTGACAGACTGACGTACAACTCGCATTTTACCGGGGAATGTCCATTTGTCAACTTACATGGCACACACAAATGCACATATCCGATTCATATCTGATTTATTACCATGAGTGAGGCCTGAATCCGATCTGAGAAAATCAGAATCCATGCGCTTTTTCCTGCTTACACGTTCACCGGTCATATTATATCTGTGCCACATGAGAGGAAAATATCGGATTTGTGTAACTTGAACCATGCAGTGTAAACGGGGCCTATTATTCAAGTCAAGTCACCGTCATTCATATAGCGCTTTTAACTATATAGATTATTTCAAAGCAGCTTTACAGTGATAAAAGGAAATTAAAGTAACAGAGATAGTTTTGACTTTACAGCAGCTCTAGAATAAAGTTATTGTTCAGCTAAAGTTAGTTTTGATTGATTCACTTCCGTCGCAATGATCATTAGTTATTAACTTAGGGGGTGTTCTAACAGAAAACCCTTAAAGCGATACTGCCGCTCATTTTAACAAAACAATGCCTGTTGGCTTGAGTATAAGCCTAGAAAATGTATAATACAGCATTTTCTTATCGCTTCCACATAGCCACGTGAACCAGAATCATTCCGACAATGTTTTATCTGTACAGAGGTAAAAGGGAATGTATAGAACTGGTTGACACTTCAGGACTGTGTTGTCATCGGTGTCCAGGCACAGGTCCTTCATCAGATCTGGATACGGCCTGGAATGCTGGCGGACTCCGGCCTCGGGAGTAAACAGAGAGACTAATATTAGCGTAGACGCCATCCTTCTTATGATATAACAAGTACATCAGGATTTATGGGAAGTGTTCCCGATTCCGGCTGACCTAATCTATGCAGTCTAACATTGAATCATAAAGTCTATAATGTGTTACGTGTGTAAGCTAGGTCAAAGAGAGGTGTTTTAGTCTAGATTTAAACTAGAGTGTGTCTGGTTTCCGGACAATGTTAGGAAGGCTTCCAAAGTTTTGATGCTAAATAGGAAAAGGATCTCCTGCCAGCAGTCAATTTTGATATTCTATGTATTATCAACTGGCCAGAATGTTGAGATTACAAAAGACGTGAAGGACTATAATGCATTAAGTACTGGGGAGCTAAACCATTTAGTGCTTTGTAAGTAATCAGCAATATTTTAAGGATGGTGCATGATCATGAATAATGATCTGATTCCCACATGAGAAGACAATGACCTGCATAATGAGCTGCATATGAGCTTTTCACACAGGTGTGTCACTGGGTAGCAAAGAATGCAAGGACAAAAATAAATATATCTTCACACACACACACATATACACATATATATATATATATATATATATATATATGTATATATATATGAAGAGTTCAGATGCAAAAGCCTCTAAGTGCCATTTGAAATTTTCTTCTAAAATGGTCATTTTTATCAAGCTTGTATATTTAAGTTCAGTAATTTCACTTAAATGGCAATGAAGATTACCTATTAATTGTCATTTAAGTGAAATTACTGAACTTAAATATATATACACTCACCGGCCACTTTATTAGGTACACCTGTCCAACTGCTCGTTAACACTTAATTTCTAAGCAGCCAATCACATGGCGGCAACTCTGTGCATTTAGGCATGTAGACATGGTCAAGACAATCTCCTGCCGTTCAAACCGAGCATCAGTATGGGGAAGAAAGGTGATTTGAGTGACTTTGAACGTGGCATGATTGTTGGTGCCAGAAGGGCTGGTCCTGAGTATTTCAGAAACTGCTAATCTACTGGGATTTTCACATGCACAACCATCTCTAGGGTTTACAGAGAATGGTCCGAAAAAGAAAAAACATCCAGTGAGCGGCAGTTCTGTGGCGGAAATGCCTTGTTGATGCCAGAGGTCAGAGGAGAATGGCCAGACTGGTTCGAGAGGCAGATAGAAGGGCAACAGTGACTCAAATAACCACCCGTTACAACCAAGGTGGGCAGAAGAGCATCTCTGAACGCACAGTACGTCGAACTTCTGAGGCAGATGGGCTACAGCAGCAGAAGACCACACCGGGTGCCACTCCTTTCAGCTAAGAACAGGAAACTGAGGCTACAATTTGCACAAGCTCATCGAAATTGGACAATAGAAGATTGGAAAAACGTTGCCTGGTCTGATGAGTCTCGGTTTCTGCTGCGACATTCGGATGGTAGGGTCAGAATTTGGCGTCTACAACATGAAAGCATGGATCCATCCTGCCTTGTATCAACGGTTCAGGCTGGTGGTGGTGGTGTCATGGTGTGGGGAATATTTCTCTGGTACTCTTTGGGCCCCTTGGTACCAATTGAGCATTGTTGCAACGCCACAGCCTACCTGAGTATTGTTGCTGACTATGTCCATCCCTTTATGACCACAATGTACCCAACTTCTGATGGCTACTTTCAGTAGGATAATGCGCCATGTTCATAAAGCTGGAATCATCTCAGACTGGTTTCTTGAACATGACAATGAGTTCGCTGTACTCAAATGGCCTCCACAGTCACCATATCTCAATCCAATAGAGCATCTTTGGAATGTGGTGGAACGGGAGATTCGCATCATGGATGTGCAGCCGACAAATCTGCGGCAACTGTGTGATGCCATCATGTCAATATGGACCAAACTCCCTGAGGAATGCTTCCAGCACCTTGTTGAATCTATGCCATGAAGAATTGAGGCAGTTCTGAAGGCAAAAGGGGTCCAACCCGTTACTAGCATGGGGTACCTAATAAAGTGGCCGGTGAGTGTATATCAGTGGGCTATAGCAGTATAGATTGGTAAAAGCTAAACTAGCAGATGTGTTCATGTATAAAATAACATGTTTACTAATGTAGGTGCGAGTGTGAATGAACGGCACAAATGTGCACTGTACAGTTGTAGTTGTAAACAACAGCGCCAGTCAGTGTCAGCGTCAGTGATGTTCATATTTTATATCGCGGTTAGAACAAATATTTCCCTCCCCCACTATCAACGAATACCCTCCCACAGAGTTCGTGCTCGAGTGCGTGCACACCAGGTTATCTGTGAACGGCGATCCGTACTCATCAACATTCATCAACACCATGGATTATTTGGAGGTATGCTGCCCTGGCTAATCTACCAATATATTGCAATTGCTAATGTCATTTATACTCTAAATGAGCTTACTTGGTTTGTTAGTGTTCCGCCATCACTCTTCCTTACTGCGCGAACTTCAGGCGTGTGCATGTGATTGTAACGTGCGCGAGGGTGGCGTGTGCCCAATCTGTGATTGACAGTCAGATCTCACACCCCCTGCGGCTGATTGGACACAGTTAACAGGGAGCGCAGGATTTTTGCAAAACAAATAACACGCTCCAGATGGAGCTAGAAGCTCGGGTTTTTTTCTAAAACCACTTTATTTATGTTGTTCTGTCGGATTATAGTGTCGATTTCACTGAATATGATCAAAAAAATGTTGCCGACGGCAGCTTTAAGAATAAATACCCTAGCTTTCATATCAGCTGGATCCGTTGCTCCTCGAAATGAAATGAGCCTTTTTGTAAATGTGTTTTTGTGTATTTTATTATTGTATCAGGTACAGTGTACCCTAAGTTATCTCATATTTTATTTATATTGTAGTTATTTTTTAATCAATTTGCCATGGACTTATAAATGTATTTTTTTGTATGTATTGTAATGCTTTTTTTACATCTTGGCCAGGGGACTACAAATGAAAAATAGCCTTTTGGCTAATTCTGGCTTTTTTAACCATGTTTGTTCATGCGTTTTATGAAATTGCACTGTCCCCTTTTAAATAAACCAATAAATCAAAATCAAACTTCCAGCACTTCTGAGGTAAATTTTATATTATATTTTTTTAAAATTATTCCTCACAGCGTAGGAAGAATGACGTAAAGTACATGATTCTTTTTGAACTTGATGTGTTTTATCCAGCTGATGTGGAAGTTGGCATGTTTGCATGGCTTGCTTCAGCTCATTTGCGTCTGAATAGCGCACATCTCCGTAGCACTTAAAGGGGGGTTGATTGCGATTTCACTTTTTTCATTTTAAATAGTGTGTAATGTTGCTGTTGGTGCATGAACAGTATCTGCAAAGTGCAGCGCTGAAAGTTCAGTGTAAGCAGAGATATCGTCTTTTAAAAATCAGTAAATTTAATGCCTACAAAACAACTCAATTGGGACTACAGTCGGGTTTTAGACGTCATGAACCCATACATTTACATCAACCCTCCCTCTGGAATATGCAGGAAATGCATGGCCATATTTCTGCAGCTTGTCGAGTTTGTTATGTTCACCAGCTGTCAGGTCTTCTGTGTTTGAGCTTCCCATGGACGCTGTAGTTCGTCAACAATGGATACAATTTATGTTTGATTATGCTCTTGAAAATGACGATCGTAATTTAGCTCTCTGGTCTGCACATTTCACGAAAGACAGCTTCCAGAGAATCTCCACCAATTCAAATTCAACAAGAAACTGTTACTAAACATGAAGCCGCTCCAACTTTAAAACCAGAGGCAGCAGTTGTTGGGCCACAACCTAGCCTGGATGCCAGCCCGAACTCCGCCCACAACATTTTTTGGACGGGAAGTTCTGGTCTGGACTCGATCCATTGAGGAGTAATTATGATCAGGCAAACAATGTTTGCACCAATCAAATTGCCAGGGCGGGCTTTATACGATGATGGACAGATTGATCTGCAAGTAATCATCACATTATCAACGTTCTGCTGTCGCGTTGTTGTAAAATAAATCGACAGCGCATTCATTTTAATAGACAAACAGAGAACTGCAATCAAGGCATTTGTCGATCGGAAAGATATTTTGCCGTCCTTCCCACATGATTCGGTAAAAGTGTAACTTATCAGCTGGCTCCGATGGTCACTGAGAAGATGTGTAATGAAAAGCCTATGGTCGTTGTGGTTTCTCCTTTGGTTCGGACTCATGGAGAAGTAAGTAAAAGAAGCAACACTCGTTATTTTACTTCTAAAAATAAGTAAGTTCTGTAGTTGAAAACTGTGCTATGCAAAGGAGTTGACTTACTGCGTTGCTCTGATTGGTTGTAGGTCTACCGACTATCCAATTGAGTGCAGAGTTGTTGTTTTTTCCTGGTTCGGTTAAGACACGCCTCATAATCAAAAAGCTTAATGGAGGCCGGCTTTCAGACTCATATTCTCAATAGAGATGAGTATGACGAAAGTCAGGCTAGCCACAACCTGTAAGTAGGCTAAGATTTAATAATTTTAAATGTATTTGCATGTATAATTTCAAAAGTAATGCCTGTGCTGGCTTTTATAGCTACTAGCCTAGGCTACTAGTTATGATATTTTGTGTCTACAACAAACGTGAAGAAACATTTTGGACCTGAATTTGTATGTACTAATGTTGTAAATATATTTTTTTCATGTATATTTACTTTATGGTGTTATATTTCGATTTGATCAAGAACGTAAACCAATGCCAACGCTGTTTTTGTATATAGTAGCCAGTCAGTTCAATCCTATTTGTGTAAAACAAACGTGTAAAAAGTAAAAAAAAATGTAGGCACATTACCATTCAGAAACGTGTTGTAGGAGCCGTGTGGTGGTGAGGTTCTGCTTGACTCTCTTCATCGCCGCTTTCTCGGTCTGATTCTGGCTAATACTGATACTGCAGTATCGACAAGATTATGTACATTTTACAGGAACACACATGCAACTTTCGCTCCTAATGGTAATGGCCGTTAAGTATCCGGACAACGTACACTACAGTTTAGCCAATCACAACACACTAGCCCAAACTAACCAATCTGAGCCCACTGCCTGTTTCTGTGGGAGGGGTTTAATAGACTCAGGAAGTCAATCGATCTTTCTCCTGTCAGAGGAGAACGCGGCTTGCAATAAAGGTGAAATTTATAAAAATATGATTTTTAAAAAAATAGAAAAACCACGAACACATGTTATATTGCACCCCATAAACACAATAATGCACAAGAAAAAAAGCAGTAAACCACCCCTTTAATGAGCTATAATGAGCTGAAAAGAAAATGACTGACATCTTTCTCTTTTCATACAGATTACATAAATTGAGAATATTTGTATTTTATATAAATTACTTAATTTAAATAAAATAATTTAAGCTTCATGCCTGTGTGCCTGAGTATTTGCTGAGTTAGTTTATTTTCATTTCAGAATGGACTTCACTGACAGAAAGAACGCAGAATTCGCATTGTTTATTTTTCTTTATTTGGCGAAAAGCACAACACTTTGTTTTTATTGTGATTATCCACAAAAAAGACACTTAACAGGATCTAATGATGTACAGCACTTCTAAAAAATCAACAGAGGATTTTGAGTCCCTTTTGTGCTGATAAGAAAAAGCGAGCTTGTCGCGCCGGCTCTATAGCTGACCCCAGAGGGTTTTAATGAGGAGCCTTTGCAGTGTTGACAGAACCGGGCTAATATGGTCATACTTCCTCGTTCTGTGTAAGAACTCGAGCTGCTGCGTTTTGGACCAGCTGTAGTTTGTTTATTAAGCGTGCAGGGCAACCACCCATAAAAAGCATAACAATAATCTAGTCTTGATGTCGTGAACGCATGAACTAACTGTTCCGCATTTGTCATTGTCAGTGTATGTAGATAGAAATGGCTTGTTCTAAGGTTCAGCTCATAGGACTTGATGTTAATATCCCTAGTAATCAGCACTTCCTTGTTTTAAGTGGGGAGAGGGGTAAGAATGTCATTAGGGTCTTCAGGCGGGCACCCTCCTTTACTGGTGTTTGGTTGATAAACCCATGACACCTCCAAAGGGCTTAACGGCAATACCAGGCATCCCAGGTGAGCCCCCTTCTGCTTTTACCCCTCTGTTCTTTGCAGCCCAGTTGGTGTCCTTCCTCTTTATCCAGATCCACCTGCAGCTACACTCTGCTGTCCCCGACAGTAATCTGATGGCTTTCCTGAAGGCCTGTTTTCTTCTCTACCGGAAGTACCTGTGTGCCAGCCTTGTTGTTTTGCCTCAAAAGCTATAGCAGAGTACTTCAGCTTTTTCCGTTCATACGCTTCTCCCTCAGCAGCCTCCCATGGTACAGTTAGTTCCATCGATGAAGTAGACCACAAAACAAGATCCGGCCTGAGATTGGTGTTTAAAATCTCAGGTGGAAACTTGAGTTGCTGATCTAAGTCCACTGGCATTTTCCAGTCCAGTGCTATCCACTCTTGCAGCTGTTTTCACTGGGCACTGCCCTGCTCTCATTAAGGGATATTGGATGATTGCTTTTGGGTGAGGGAGGGGATTGATGGAACGATCGTCTTCCTTCCAGAATGAAAGCCAGTTGGTGTAGGACTTGGTTTTGCCTCCAGGTGTAGCGGACTTGGTTGTGCCTCCAGGTGTAGCGGACTTGGTTGTGCCTCCAGGTGTAGCAGCCTTGGGACAGACTGGTTTTGCAGCCAGTGAGGATGTGCCTGAGCGTTGCTGGGGTTTGGCAGAGAGGGCATGCTGGATCATCTCCAAACCACTGTTTAAGATTCTTGGAGTAGGAAGAACATTGTAGGTGGCCCTGATGATGACGCTGATTTGGCTTTCTTCCATCTCCCACATATCTCTCCAAATGAGCTTACAGTGCTCCAGGTTTTCAGTGCTCCAAGAATTTCGGACAATGAGACAAGCTAGTCCAGAAACTGTCACAGAATGCCAAGGATGCAAGCTCAGATGAATTTAGGAAGTAGTGCAGTTGAATCTTGAACCTTCACCTCAGTTTACAGACACAATGTGTGTAACATTAATGAAAGTAAGACTTTCTGTCCTTTTAACAAAATGTTTAATTTTGTTAATTATTAGGCCAAAATTCGTATAACTGAACTTTTGCACAGAGTGCACATGGATTACAATTTAAATGGCTTATGTTGTCAAACTTTAAAAAAAGAAAGAAAGAAAATGAATTGCTTTCCTTATCTACAGTTCTTTTGAGTTCACCTTCAAGAACACAAGTTTGGACAATGTCTGAGGCTTCAGACTCATGCGGTGGTTGCGGATAAAACCCTCTCTGCCCTTGCAGATCCACTTGGGATGCTGAACACAATGCGAGCTTCTTTAGCCAGGCAGGGAAAAGAAATGGAGTCAGACTCGTGGTGTGAGCGGCGCGAAATTGGAGCAGGAAATAGGGCGAAGCTCCGTCCTTTTAAAATGCCCCTCTGCGCTCTATCCAAGATCCGCCTGCTCGCGCTCCCCGCTCGCTCCCGCTCCACTTCGCTCACATGCTCTGCACTGGAACGAACAAATAGTCTCCAAAACGGATTGAAGCGTGAATGCATGGGAAGACTGTGCGTGAGCCACGAGATACACTGTAACCGCGCCACCGATCGCAGGCGGCAAGGAGCACTTTGATCACTTGATTTAAAAAAACAACGTATTTCAGGGCTAGATCGCTTCTTTTATTTTACAAACGAACGAAATGAATGGTCTGCCAGTTGGAGATGTTTTATGTATTTCTACTGTTAGCTATTCGTGCCGCGAGAGCTTTTAAAAAGTGGTGGGGACAATATCGACCCTGGCAAAAAGTTGTGGGGACTAGAGGTCTTCACAGTGCACCCGAGACCCGTCGACCCGGGACCCGTATGGGTTCGCAATGAGCTGTGTTTATTACAGCACTGAGAGGACTACAGACACTTGATTTGAATAATTTATTTTCCAGAGTACTTACATTTTAATTATGCATTCATATATAAAGACAGTTTTAACAAATTTGGAAAAATGTTTTTTTTTGGGGAAATCTACCTACCCTACCTTTAATTACTATACTGTAGTTATACAGGGTAGGACTGCTTTAAACCAGTTAATTTAGAGAACATGCTTTAGTCACCAATTACCGACAGGGGATAGTTGATAGACGATGGCTTCTTCTTCAGCTTCGCCTTCACTTGCAGCCATGCTCAAGCACAAAACCTCACAACACCCACCCCCTATCGGTGATTGGTTGGAACACTATTTATTTTGGTTTTGAGTGGTTGGTGAAACCAATTGTTTTTGTGTGTAGATCTCAGAGCTAGGCTGCCTACAGAGACGGCTTTTTTTGCTGGCCTGCTTATGGGGCGGGCAGCTAGCGGATCGTTAGGAGAGATTAGCGTTGATGACACTTTTGGGTACACCTCCAGCGTGAATGCGCCTAAAGCATCTATGTCAGTTAGTCCAATGGAAAGAATGAGCGCCATGGTGACGTCATGACCAGAAAGAGATAAAAGTGCATCCGATACAAACCAGAATTAGCTTCTGTTGCCTCAGCAAGCGATCTGTGTCTCTCTGTCTGTTATATTTACTGTTGTCTATATTTAAATATATTGGGAAAGATGGCGAAACAAATATACAAACTGTGTGCTTCTCCTTGTCCACGTTATTTAACGGGTGGGGATACACACAAGCTTTGTGTGATTTGTTTGGGAGTGGAGCATGTGGTTTCTTGTGCGGCTTCTTACGCCCGGGAGAGAGCCCATCAATGCTTCAGTGCTCTTCCTCTGAGAAGGTTTGATGTACTAAGCATTGGAAATGAAATCACACATATGGGGGAAGGAGATTCCCCACCTCCTTCCCTCGCCTTCCCTTGCCTAAGCAGTTTAATCATAGCCAGCTTAAAAGTTTTTGGTACTATCCTAATGGCAAAGATGAATTAATGATATCAAGAAGAGGATCTATGACCTCTCAAAGCATCTCTTTCAATAGCTTAATAATCGGAATAGGGTCTAACATACATGTTGTTGATGATATGATATGATCATATCATATTATATGACATGATATTTTTATTGCATGCAATCAGTTATACATTCTAAAACAGAACTTTAGTTATATGTTGGTCTGTCTTTTGTTTGGTCATTCTGCAGGGGATGTCCAGGTTCAATCATGCTTTGTTTAGGACTGGATGCCTGGGGAGTTTAAACTGAATTAAATTATTTTATCTGTTTTTTGTGCAGAATGGGAAAGGGGGTGACTTGTTCAGTTGGAATTTATTGGTTATAGTTTGTGATTAGTTTGAGGACAGGCTGATGTAATTGACGATTGACACAAATTAAGAATTATGTTTTGAATTTAGATCCGATTTCCTACATAGTGCATTACTCATGCATAGGGAGTGGGAGGACATCTAATCGAATTCCACCCCCTTACACAACACCCATACAGCCTTCATTTCAGTTGTTCTGTCTGCTTTCATGTTGTCTAACTAGAGTACCTCAGTTAATTTTGTTTGCTAAACACACTGAAACTGCTATTTGAATAGAATCTTGGAAAGTTATTGGTTCTTTATCCTAACTGATAAATTTGGGCTGCATGTTAAAATATTTCAGTAAAATAGACGTGCCTAATGTCACTAGATCAAAATTACAGCACTACTCAGACAGAATTCGTTTTCTAAACGTCATTTGAGTTATAATTTTTAACACTTGACGTCTGTCATTTCATATACTGATTCAGACAATAATACTTAGTAACATGTTATTTTAAGGTGACGTAGGTCACCACATGCACATACTAATGACAGTAAATTATGCATAATTACAAATAACTCAAAACAAACCCTAACCGTAACTCTATAGTAAGATTTTGTAGTTAATTAACATTACTCAGTACATATTTAAGTAAGTACAATGTAGCTACGTCACCTTAAAATAAAGTTTAACCGAATAATTAATAATAATGATTATTAATAATAATAAATAGACAATTTAACGAGGTTCGTTGTTGTGGGAAGAAGGAGGTGGGAACCGGTGAACAATCAACAAGTTTAATAACATAAAATAAAACAAATACAAAACAAAAGTAAATGACAGAAGCCCCTCATGGACGACTGCTGTCACCAGTGTTGGGGAGTAGTTAACTACAAGTAGCGTAGCTACTAACTTAACTACGTTTTTCAGTAGCTTGGCAATAGCTCAGTTCCTTTTTAACAGTGTAGCTTTTCCAGTTGCTAACTACTTTTTGCAGCAAGTAGCGGTGTAGCGCGAGCAAAAGCTACATTGCTACATTGTCGAGCCTGCGCAAATCAGCGCGATGCAAGGAAATTCTTCTTCTTGTTAGATTACAAACTAATTTTTTGCCATAACCGCCACCTGTTGTTTAATCACGCATCTTGCGGCTAACGGTTCACTGACGTACAGAAGTGGGTTGACACAACCATATTATGATTATATAGCAAGACGTGACGGCAGATTTGGAGGATGGAGAAACAACTAACGTTAATTAGCCATGACCTTATTTGTCCAAGTTCAATCAGTATTTTTGAGAAAATGTTCTACATGCAATTTACATTGGATGTATATTTCGTTCTTGCAATGTTGTAGGCCATTTGTTGCACTTTTGACAAACAGTCAGAGATATTTTAGTGTTGTGTGTAATAAAACAACACTCTTTGAAATCGTAATTGCATTGCCTTGTTTTAAACACTAAAAATTTTACTTAAAACTTTCCTCAGGACACTTATTCAGTTATTTATAATATAAGTTGTTCAAAAAGCAAAAGTAGTTTCAATGTAGCTAGCTACTTTTTGATTGTAACTTGTAGTGTAGCTAACTACTTTTCTAAACGGGTAGCTTGACTGTAGTTAAACTACTTTAACTTACGAGTAGCTTGTAGCTTGTCAAACTACAGTTTCAGAGTAGCTTCCCCAACACTGGCTGTCACATCTAAAAAATAAATAAATAAATAAATAAAATCAGGCCTGTTCCTCTCTTCATCTTCATAGTCGTCGCTCCCTTATGCTTCCGCTCCTTCGTGAGAGAGACGGTTCATCTCAAAGGTGTCGTTCATCATTGATCACGTCACCGGCCTTGTGCTGTTGTCTCACGGTTGTATTACTGTTATTGTCATGTACTGCTCTGATACAAGAAGGTTGAGGATCTAAATGCAGTTGTATAAGAGCAGGGGTCTCATTTATAAAACTGTGCACTATTTTCTGAACTATTTTCTCAAACAATGTGCTATTATCATGATTAGCTATTATCTCTGTAGTTAAAACATTAAAACACAGCATGCCAGAGGGAATGTGTTCAAAAGCATTGCATCCAAAACAAATATAATATTTCTATTTATTGAATATATATATATTTTTTGACACATGAGGTAGCTATTACTTTCTAACTTATCAGCATTGCTACTAGATGAATTAGGGCTGCATGATATTGGTAAAAAAATGGCATTGCGATATTTATTTTTCTGCTCATAAATTCCTCTTAAATTCCCATTAAATTCCCATGGAAAGTTTCCATCTTTGAAAATTCCCAGAATTTTGCAACCCTAGTTGTGTCCATGACGATGGGAAAAATAGGCATAAAGCTTACACATTTACCCAAATTATGCATGTTTAATGAAGCTAATTTGGGTGTGTTTGTCCCATCCCCAAAGTCCATTCTCTTTCTTTTATGGCCCTGGCGAGAACATTCGATCTCGTCGGCTGTGAACCGTTTGTAAAGCGCGTCTGTTAAATGCGCCATTAAAATAGAATTGCGCCATGGGACAAGCGCACCTCGTTCATCATGCTCTTAAAGCAGTGATCTCAAACTCAATTCCTGGAGGACCACAGCTCTGCACAGTTTTGCTACAACCCTAATCAAACACACCTGATCCAGATCCATTCAGCTAATCAAGGTCTTCAGGATTACTAGAAACTTCCTTACAGGTGTGAGTTGGAGCTGGTTGGAACTAAACTGTGCAGAGCTGTGGCCCTCCAGGAATTGAGTTTGAGATCCCTGTCTTAAAGGGAATGTGATATGACGCTCTTATTGGTTTATTTCTGTTACGCCCAAACCACACCTATGAATAATGAAGCTACTCCAGACCAACCCCTTTTAGATTTACGCCAGGCGCAAGAGTCATTTTTCCCACCGGGAAAATAGCAACAGCACCAGGATCCGCCCTCAAAGTTACTTGCGCTTTGCGCTATGACACTTGTGTTTCATATCGTTAAAATAGGGCCCCTAAGTGTTTAACTCCATTAATGAGAATGGCATATTTAATCTAAATGTTTATATCAGAAGTAAAACATGGTGTAAATCATTCTTTCATTTATTTAAACTGTTATTGAGAACATGCACTGTATTTATTAGGACTCATGAAGATTTATTGTTTTACTTCATCTGCCGTTAGATTATAGGCTGTATGTGCGTCAGTTTCACTAAATGGCCCAACATGCTTGCTGGCGCAGACATTTAAGAAGGGATGGATATTGGCTTGTGATAGACTTGGTGAGTGAAATTATATTTACATTTATATTTATTCATTTAGCTGACTCTTTTAACCAAAGCAACTTACAATTGCTATATATGTCAGAGGTCGCACACCTCTGGAGCAACTAGGGGTTAAGTGTCTTGCTCAGGGACACATTGGTGTCTCACAGTGGATTTGAACCCAGGTCTCTCACACCAAAGGCATGTGCCATATCCACTGCGCCATCACCACCCCACCACATTTTTCGGTCTAAAAGTGACCAAAAAGACAGTTAACTCCAGCTCACCATCGGTGTTCGCCAATTCACTTTGTCTCCAGAATGTGCTTACGCATCGCTCAAAGTTTGTTTAAAGATGTGCACATTCTCCCGTCAAGTTTGTTTCTTATAGATCACAACCTTTGAGTGGAAACTGGCGTACGTACGTTTCCAGCCCCGTTCAGCCCTGCTTTATAAATGAGACCCCAGGGCTGGAATGGGGCCACTTTTCAGCCCAGGAGTTTTAGGCCCAAGACCGGCCCACTTTTTCCAAGGTGTTGGAAATTGGATAAATGAGGCAACAGTTCAGCTCTTACTATTGGATAGTTTTTATTAATACCATTGTTCAACAGTAATGTAAAGGTTAAATAATAATTCACTTAAGCTGAGAAGTTAGCAAAAAATATCATGGTCATAATCATTTTTCTGCTTGGTTATCAAATTGTGGTAATTTACTACTCCCACTTCTGAACAAACAATACGTTTTGGTTTATCGTGTACCGTCATATAGTGCTCTTTCTTAAAATTACAGAGGGATTTATGGATATCTACTTTTGTTATCCTGTAAATCAGAATATAATAGCCTTAAAAAATATTTTGGAATAAAATGTTATAAAAACAGGCTATAAATTATAATATATTTACATTTACAAATCTAAAATATGTCTAATGTCTAAATAATATAACTAGGTGAAAGACTGGAAAGTTTGGTGTGTATAGATGCTCAAGTGGAGTTTTCAGACTTGGAGTATTAAAGAAAAGTCATTTTGAGAAAATGGGCTTTAAAGATTTAGCAGCAACCAATGAGATTGCACATTCAGAGTTAAATCCCCCTTTACTTTTACAATTGGTTGCTGACAAAAAGAAAATTACCATATTTGGATTTGACAGCATTACAGGAGAGAGAGAGAGAGAGAGAGGGTAATCTTGAGAAGGATCCAGATCCACCTAGGGGAGCCCATCCTCCTCTCAATGAATAAATTAAATGATTCTGTTCATTTGTTAGTAAGGGTAAAGTTTAAATATAGCATTGTGGTTGTAATGATTAGTTTGTAGTGTCTGAAGTTGATGCAGTTAGAGGTCAGTAAAGTGTCTGGCTGAGGCTGTAGTTTGCAGTTCTCGCTCAACAACACAGATGAGATGGGAGTGGGATATAGAGATGAAACCAAACCTGCAGCTGAACAGGTTCTAGTTACCTCTGGATTTGTATTCTATGGTGGAAACAGGGAGAACAAATTAAATAATGGTAATGTGAAATAAATGTAATTTGAATATGAATTGTTTTTGATAGGGTACTAGTATTGCAAGTTTATTGTGCAAATATAGTGAGTACTATAAGTTCAAATTTCATGAGTTGAAAATCATAGGTAATTGGTCAATTTTACTAGTTTTACTAGAGTTTGATTGCTTTAAATGCATGCACAAGCCACTTTATTGGGTACGCTTTGATATTACCAGGTTGGATCCCCTTATTTCACCTTCACAACTGCCCTTATTCTTTATGGCATAGATTCAACAAGGGTTAGGGTTTCAAGGGATAGTTCACAAAAAAACATTTAAATTCTTTTGGAACACAAAAGATATTTTAAGAAATAACCATACAATGAAAGTTAATGAACAGTGCTATTAGGTTACCAAAATGTTATATTTTGCGGTAAATAGTCATATAGGTTTGGAACCACATGAGGGGGACAAATGACAACACAATTAAATGTTTTGGGATGATTTTTGGTGTTTGTATTTGTAATTCACAAAAAATCAACACAAAACAAAATACGAAACCTTGGAAACCTGATCACCAGAAGAGGCGCAATAATTTTTTGTGCATTTGGTTGGATTCTTTGTTTTAAAATAGGTGCAGTGTCAGGTGCCCGCTGACGTTCCATTTCATCTGGTTATTGTGGTCAATTATTAAACATCAGACAGGTACATTTAATAAAAGCCACAAAGCACTGTTCTCAGTTACTTAAAGGGTAACTAAACCCTAAGCCAACTTTTTTAGTTAATGATCTGTAAGAATGGGGCTTTATTAGTGGCTGATCATTGATTTGAGTAACTTTTTTGACATTTATGTATAAAGTATTTTAATTCTACAATATATGGTGTAAAATCGTCTAAATGCTGCCCTCTTCTGGTTGAATGGTGGCTACTGCAGTTGAATTTTCCTATTGGATGTTTGTGGTTCTTCGTGACGTAAGCGGGTAAGCAGATTCCAGCTCAACACACCCTAGGTACGAGATTAGGCAGATTAAAAGTCATCTTGTTTCATCAAAACCACTGCTAGTCAAGAGTTGAAATTACGAGTATAGAGGGTTTTCACCGACGTCAGCATTATGGGCGGTAACCCGATGAGCGGCCATTATGGAGGCACTTGGATGTAAAAAACAGCATGGACTGCACTTTTTTTGTACCACTCAACACATTTGTTACACACAAAAAAACACCGAAAAAAAAACCTGTGGTAGGTGCGAAATCATATAGAGAAGGACTTATCGAACGGGAAAGAGCGCAATATTTTGACAAACTAAAGTTAATATGTGGTAAAGGTCCGAACAAGCTAGCTTCTATTGCCCGTACTGCAATTCTTCCTTCCATTTCTTATCCCGACATAGGCTATGGTTCAGATTGTCAGCCCAGAAAAGAAGATTGTCAGCCCAGTTTCAAGCTACATCCATATTAGGGATGGGCATTTTTCTAAAATATTGCATTCGAATATTCTGGCTCATAAAAATCGAATATTCGAATATTCGTTTATTTAAATTATGTTTAACGAAAAAGACGTTATTTTTAAGGTTTTTTTTTTTTTACGTTTTTGTCACCATTTCTGGACAAGCTTACAATTAGGCAATACACAACAAGCTTACAATAGTAATTAAAGTTTTCTTTTAGTTGAAAACATTAAACCGTAGGCCTATGAGTAAACAAAATATTAATAAAAGCATTATTAAAAGCACGCTCAAGCAGCGCGAGCGGAAAAAAACCCTAATAAAGCAGATTGCGTCAGATATCGTACAGAACGTACACCTATACACACACGAGTCACCAAATGACTGATTATCGTCTTTATATTGTTTCACGTTTATGTTGAGAAAAACAATAATATCTAACGTTACATGCAGGGGCGGCGCTGACAGACGTTTCAGAGACACAAAGAGAACGGTGTTTCTAACAGCACTTTGCATTTTCTGTTCTTAAACCGGTCTCCCCCAACGAAACTTAAAATAAGTGTCTCAAAATCATTTTGCTATTAGATAAGTTAACATCTTTGATCACGCGGGTCCAGCTGCGCTTACCTGCAGTTGTGATGCAATGATGAACAGCTGTCTTTCCTCACTCGAACTGTTTGGATTTCATGTGATTTCTCATGGTGATGATATCATAACTCAGATTAATTAATTCATTTGATCAAAATTAATTCCGTTTAGTAAGATCCTTTTCAAGTAACGTTAATTCTAAACTTCGCGTGGCAGACGACAACATTATATGATCAAATACAGACAACTTGTTAACACACTCCACAGCGCCATCCAGTGCATTTAATTGTAACTGCGAGTTAGTTCTTTAGGATTTATCATGGACTCACTGCATTTACGGCCAGCAAAGCAACGTATTCAAAATTCGAATAGTATTTTATTTTTCGAATAATAATTACATATCGAATATTTGAAAATTCGAATATTCGTGCACATCCCTAATCCATATGTGGTTTGAAATCCTATTCAAATACCAGGACATGTGCTTCAGTCTGAACGATTGGATTTCGGGTGGTATGCGACTCTCACACCACGTAAAATGTAAACATCAGTGGTTGTTAGAGGAGACATGCCTCGAGGGTTGCTGCCGAAACAATGCTGTGTTGTTGCAAAGTGCTGGACGAGCTGAATATGGTTATGGTTAGCCTAAAGTTGGTCCTCAGGGTTCGACAAACGCGCAGGCGCATTTTGCTGGATTTTTTCACATAGTGGCAAAATATCAATATGAATATATGCCTACAGTGAGCGCGTGCTATTGACATCAACTCGTCAAAACTTCTCAGATTCTGATCGCGATGCAGGAGTTAAGACCGCAGTTTGAGCCAGCGGCTGGAATTGATATGGCCCTATGTCATCAGACAATTCACCCTCCTCCACTTCAGGTGAAGGTGGAGGGGCGTTTCCCCCCTCTCAGCCTCGCCCTCGGCTCGTCCCCTCTCTCTCAGCTGGGGTCTGCCAGTGGACAAAAGTCTTGTTTATGTCCTGGCTTCTTAGAGTTAGAAATGTTCTTCATTTTAAACTCTTCAGTCACCTCCCTCGCCCCTTTTTTGGGTATAGATGTAAAAATGCACCATTCAAACTTAAAGGACAAGTTCTGTATTTTACACTTAAAGCCCTGTTTAAGATCGTTTCTGATGAAATAGAACAGTTGACATTGAAATTTGGACACATGATACTTGCCCGAGGATTTTCGGTTTCTGTGGTAGCACCCCCCCCCAACCCCACGTCAACAATGGTTGCATAGGTGCACTGGAACAATCCTTCATAAAACGCATTAAACTTTAGTTTACAAAGACAAAAAACTCACAGAGAGGTCTGGGTGTTCACTGATATGCTCTTACAAAAATCGCTGCAAAAGATGCTTTCCAACAGGTTTTATCATAGTTTTTTGTACAAGTCTAGTCAATGGAGTGATCGGAGTGCATTCAGTGAGCGCTAAAAAGTGGTTTTATAGCTAGTAAGAGCTGAACCTTCAATGAGAGAGAGTGCACACTGTCTACAGGCAGCAGATTCCCTGTCAGTTTTGCTGCAATCTTCCCCTTTGTGCTTCAGCAACAAGAGAGAGTGAGTTTCCTAAAAGAGCGTCGTTTCCTGTCCTCATTGACGGCCTTGATCACTGTCTCGCATTCCTGGAAAACATGTGAGACTGTGTTTGTGGGTGGTTCATGTTTCGCATGGGAACATGACCACGTCGGCATGCCAGTCGACTCTTCTTTCTCTGAGAAAGCTTGAGTCCCCTCAGGCCATCTGCTGCTTGGTTATAAAAGCACAGCTGCAGGTCTCGAGACTCTGGTAGACGGTGGTGATCAGCGAGAGCTTGTGCCGGGCAAAACCTAGACAGATGTACCTTCTCAACGTGTCTTGTGCTGTTGAGCTGACAGTCATGCTTTCCCAGTTCTTTGACGGATATGCATTGAAAACTTAGCAGTATGGAGATATATTGGTTCCAGAATTGCCAAATTCTGCATACGATGTCTACCTTGGTGGTCCAGAAACGCTGGCTATCCTTGCAGAGGTGCGAGAGGTCATCAAAGTACGCTTTCTTGATGCTTCCATCTCACAAGGTAGCCTTTTTGGCAACACTGTTGCAGGACTGGCCCAGCAGTTTTTTCTCAATCAGCAGCAGACTGAAGCGTTTCCCCCGCGTGGCTGAGTGCCCTTCAGTCTACTCATTGTCAAGGGTGTCATCGCCTGCAAAAAAATAAAAAATACTCAGGCACAGCCTGCTACGTTCAAAAGCAGGACTACAGTCCAACTGAAGTTCTTTCAGAGGCTCTTGGGGCATATGGCAGCAGCAGTAGTAACTCCGCTAGGAATGCTCCATATAAGACCGCGTCAGCACTGTCTTCACGGCTGAGTCCCGAGATGGGCGTGGCATTGCGGCACCCACCGTGTGACAATCACACTGGTGTCCCACTAGATCCCTGGTCAGACCCATCATTCCTGCTGGCATTGGCACTTCAAGTGCCTTGAGTTGCTAGCAGTACGTCTTACTCTGAGCCGCTCAAAGAGGCCACTACAGGGCAGGGACAAGTTGTGTCTGTATGGACAACACTGCGACCGTTGCATACATCAACTGGCAAGGTGGTCTATGTCTATGCATGGCACAAGTTGTCTGCCATCTCCTCTTCTGGAATCAGAAGCATCTAAGGTTGTTTTGGGTCATGTATGTCCCCGGTGTGCCCAACCGTGTGGCCGACAGGCTATGACGACCTGTGCTCCCGGGAGAATGGCGACTCCACCCCCAGGTGGTTCAGCTGATCTAAAGAGACTCCGGTAGACCCGTTTGCCTCCTCAGAGACCTCCCACTGCCAGCTGTTTTACTCCCTGACCGAGGGAAGACGAGGAGCAGGTCCTTCTGGTGGCTCCATATTGGCCTAGAACTCATCCCTTGTCTTCGTGACAGCCCATTCCTCTGAGGAAGGACCTTCTGACTCAGAGACGGGGCACCCTATTGCACCCACAACTGGACCTCTGGAAACTTCATGTGTGGTCGTTGGACGGGACGCGAAGGTTCTAGGTGACTTACCCCCAGAGGTACTTGACATCTCTTCGGCATGGGCACCGTCTATGAGACGTGCATACCTTGAAGTGGAACCGGTTCTTTGAGTGGTCTCACTCTCACTTTTCCTTTTTGCAGCAAGGGTTGGAGCGAGAGCTGTCTCCCTCCACCCTCAAAGTACATGCTGCCGCTATTTCAGCATATCATGGCCACATAGATGGCAAAACAGAATGAAAGCACGACCTGGTCAGGTTCCTTAGGAGGGTGAGACAGTTAAATCCTCCTCGACCCGCCTCCATACACTCTTGGGACCTTTCCCTGGTGCGTTGAGTACTCCAGAATGCTACATTTGAGTCTTTGCTATTAGCAGACATGCTTTTGTCACATGAAGATGATGCTGCTGGTTGCACTGGCCCCCATCAAGATGATAGGGAGACCTGCAGACATTTTCAGTCGACCAATTATGCCTAGAGTTCAGGCTGGGTGACAAGCATGTTGTACTGACACCACGGCCTGGCTATGTGCCCAATGTTCCTATCACTGCAAGCACTGCCCTTGGAGGAGGCAGACCCAGCCCTGGCTTTGCTCTGTCTTGTCCGCGCTCTGCGACTGTACATGGACAGAAAGGAAAGCTTTAGCATAAGCTCCGCTGAGAAGTTTTAATTGTTACGTCACTTATTACCTTTTCATCTATCCAATCATGTTCTAATACTTGTGGTATAAAAGATAGGTACTTGCACTTGTCTAAGTTCACAGATGCTGACTCTTCTATTCACCAGGATGGTCCCTTTCCGTACATTACAGGACCCCATTACACGCCCCTGCCTTCATCTTCAGGCAGGAAATGCAGAGTCGGGACCCTCAGAATCCTTGAGAACCGGGTTTAGGCTGGGTTCCATGTTTGTGACCCTGGGATCCCATGTGTGTATTTTTCCATGGCTGCTCTTAAATGGAAGCCTTTGTCTTTCCCTTGGGCTAAGTCACCGAGTATTTCACATGCAGTATAACCTATATAACCTTATGGGGAGATACAACCTTCGGGTGCTTAGTGTTGGTGCTTAATGTAACACTATCTAGTGTAAATGATAAATCACATTTGAGATTGGTTCTGGCCACTGTATACAGGCCACCAGGGCACCATACAGACTTTATCAAAGTATGTGCTGATTTTCTATCAGAGTTAGTACTGGCTGCAGATAAAATTGTTGGTGATTTTAATATACATGTAAATAATGAAAAAGCATTGGGATAGGGATTTAAAGACATTCTTAACTCTATTGGACATGTGTCAGGACTCAGGACCTACTCATTGTCATAATCTTACTCTAGATCTAATATTATCGCATAGAATCAATGTTGATGCCATTGCAGTTCTACAGCAAAGCAATGATATCTCAGATCTCAGAAATCTCGGATCCCGAAAGGTTCAACATTTTCTAAAATAGCATGATACAGGAGACCCATTGACAGAACTTGAACTACCTCCTCTTTCATTGGAGTCGCAGGTGTGGAAGTTTTTTGAGTTATGTTGACAACGTTCGTGCTTCAAAAAGCAACAGTTTGCACTTTGCAGACATCCCAAGTCTTGCGGAAGTTCCGGGAGTCTCCCGCATGTTGATAGCGGCTCCCTGATGCATGCAAATTAGTTAATATCTCTGCAATAACAAACACAGAAATCATTTTGATGTTCCTAAATTTGAACCGCTGAAGACGCAGTGGCTGATTTTTGTTTACAATGAGAATATTCCCCACGATCAACGTCAATACTTTAATGTTTGCGCGAATCATTTCTCACCAGTCTGCTTGTATAAACGAGGATCAATATAAAGCTGGTTTTGCTAAGAAGCTGCTCCTGAAAAAATAATCGGTATCAACTATTTATGTTCCCTCTCCCTCAAAGTTTTATTAATCTTTATATTAATCTTTGTAAATCGCGGAAAAAGTTTTTCATGACCATTAGCTGTAACGTCAATCTGTCAATGAACTAACGTTTACATCGGTAAACACAGCGTTCGTATCTCACTACTCTACTCTGCCAGTGCATACAAAGATAGATCAAAGTAACATTACGTTAACCAACCATTCAGAAACGTCCTCAAGCCTTAATTGTCGAACTTCTTTGCGGCTGTCATCTTGTTCCGGTGTGACTCCAGTTCAAACTAAGTGATACGGTTGCAGAGATGTGTCCTCAGAGACTCCCGCTGCCATTTTCTCTCCAAAACCTTCAACTGTTGTCAAGGCAACACTCCACGTGCGTTCACGCCCGCAGAACAGAGGGGCGGGGTTTATTATTTAAAGGCATATGACACTCAAACAGCTTGCTGAAAACAGAGCTGATTTTGACCAGGTAAAATGGTGTTTTCTTAAAATACTTATGAGAATTTTTAAATATATTACAAAGTTTTCATTTAGACCCTAAACATTCATATTAACTTGTACTAAAATGGCATTATATGACCCCTTTAACATTCAAAAGTACGGTCTCAGTAGAGTGATGTTTTCTAAAACCAGATTGAAAAATCATATTATCATCTAAAAACTTTTTAGCAATTGTTGGAGGATTGTCTTCTCCAGAATCCTTGTGCAACATGACATCATGACTTTTGCGTAAACATACACGCCACTTTCAAGTCAATTGGCGTGTTATCTATACGCATTTTGAGCTATCCGTGTGTATGCGTGTATGTCTACGCCGTTAAATGTCCGAAGTGATTCCGCATGTATGTATCCGCCGTTAAATGTCCAAGCGAAATGAAGCAAAATGTAGATCTACATCTGGAGAGCAATATTCTTTTTCCTAAGATGGTAGGGGAAAACTCATAAATGGTATTAACCCCAGTGACAGGTAGGTTTAGGGAAGGGGTTGGGGTAGGCCATAGATTTATATATGATTTCTGAAAAAATACTGCTGCTTACACTGCTCTAGGGATAACAAAACTCTTAGCATACCAAAAGAGAGCTGGAGCTTATCCTTTTTTCATTTAGCCCAAGAGAGCGTATGGTGTCAACTCAGACCAGTGCTCAGACCTGGGTTTATGTTGTAAAGTCTTTAAAGGTGCCACTGAGTATAAGAAATTTACACAGATGGAATTAACCCTTATTCAGGAGCTCCTCAGCACTGCATAGACAGAGAGGCTTCACAGAACGCAAATGAAACGGCATTTCTGGGGGTAGAAGTAATAAGCAGAGACGGCGAGCATATAGGATTAGAAGCATTAGATACACAAGGAACAGTAAACAACAGTCTTATGATCAGAGAAACCATTTTTACACACCTCAAGGTCACAGAGGGAAAAACCATGCGATAACGCTTGATCAAGTGTCCTTGTGAGGAGACGATGTGGAGGTGGAAAAAATATTGAGGAACATAAATGATTTATAGGCATCTGCTCATGCTGATTGGGTAGATTTCTACCTTGCAATGCATCCCTTGAAAGCAGCATTTTTAAGTTTTCAGACTCATAATAATGTGCATAAAGGTGGGTCGCCAGAACTGGAATTGAGAACCACTGTGTTACTGAAATACAAATGTTATCTGACCCAGCAATTTCTATGAAAGAATTGAAAAAAAGTAATAGGAAATTATTGCTCAATAGGTGTAGAAATCCTAAATCTAGTTCAATTAAATGCGTCCATCTTCTCTGTCTCTTCTTGTCGCTTCATTCTTCTTGTCTTATTTGTCTTTTCAAGACCTATCTTGTCTTTTCTTTTGTAGGATTGTTGCAGCACTGGACTGGCTCTCAGTGCACGTTCTCTTCGCTGCCCGACCCCATTGCCTCTTCACGCTGCTATGCCCCTCGCCCTATCCTCTCAGCACATCCAGAGGAAGGACTGCCCGTCCCTGTAGGAATGCCTGTTCGGGCCTGGCACCTGCCTCTGCCAGCGGCTGCTCCCATACCTTTCACCATTCCACCCCCGCCGGCTCTCACCAGCAGGTTGCTCCATCATGAACGATGAGGTCATCAGCACTAATGCACTGGCCTGGCTGGTCTGCTCGGGAGTGTCCATCCTGGCCAATGCCTGGGGAATCCTGAGTGTGAGCGCTAAGCAGAAGAAGTGGAAGCCACTGGAATTCCTCATCTGCACACTGGCTGGCACGCACATTCTCAACATGGGCATCCCCATCACCATGTACTGTGTCATTCAGCTACGCCGACAACACTCCACCTATGAGTGGAACGAAGGACTCTGCAAGGTCTTTGTCTCCACCTTCTACACCCTTACCCTGGTCACCTGTTTCTCAGTCACCTCCCTGTCCTACCACCGCATGTGGATGGTTCGCTGGCCTGTCAATTATAGGTAAGTGAACGACACTTGAGTTGATCTTTGTTGACACAAGAATTGAATTTTCATTTACAGTGCTAAATTATTACATTTTGAAAATGCCTACCAATGTTTTGTTTTTGTTTTTTTACTGTTAACTGGCTTTGAAAATGTAGGTAATCTATGTGTATTGAATGAAACCAGAAGTAAACTTAAAATTACATTTTATAAGTTTATAAGAGTTTATACAGTTTATAAGATAAATAAAACAGAACACTCTGGCCTCGTTTCACAGACAAAGCTTAGATTTAGCCAGGATTAAGGCCTGTTCACACCGGGATGAATTTCGTGTGCTATATTAGTCGACGTTTAACGCCTCGTGACTAAACAATGGGCGCCAATGTGAGTGTTCACACTGACGCGAAAACGCCACGTGTAAAAGCGTCATTTTTAAAAAAAAAAAAAACGCCTCAGGTTCGTTTTTTTGGTTTGACGCGCCGAGTCAAAAACTATTCGACCAACGAGATTGGCGGTTTTGCTCACATGTCTGGTACTTCTGAAGTTACAGTAAAGCATAACTTGGGGCGCTCAAACACAAAACGGTCTTGCAGAGCACACATACAGCGAAGATAAGGCAAGATACCTATGGGTGAATCCCATGGACACAACGAATGTTGAGCTGCTGGTCTCTGAGCATAAAGAGCTATGATAATATTTAAATTAATATTTCTGTAATAAAAGTATAGTATGGGGTGACCAACAGTCCTGTTTTCCCGGGACATGTGTAACGGTCACGTGTGTAACTGTGCATAGTGTGCGTAGTGTCAGTTAGATTTTGACAAGTGAGGAGAGGAGATAACCGCTCTGCAGACTCTTTGTATTCTTTCTTTTATTTTATTTTTCTATTGTGATCAGAGTTGGATGTTTGTTTGTGTTTTTTTTCTCGCTCGATCCCAATGTATGAGGAAGAGTGTAAAGTTTGAGTGGTTTTATTAAACGCGAGGAAATACGACAACTCTCATCTCTCGTGCATCTATTCATCCGACAACTACACTCTCAGAAAAAAAAGGTACAAAAGCTGTCACTGGGGCTGTACCTTTTCAAAAGGTACACTTTTGTACCCAAAGGCTGCATATTGGTACCTTAGTGGTACATATTAGCACCTAAAATGTACATATTACCACCTAAAATAGACATAATAGCTCATGAAATGGACAAATTAGCATCTAAAATGGACATATTAGGACCTAAAATGGACATATGAGCTCCTGAAATGGACATATTAGCACCTAAAATGGACATATTAGCACCTAAAATTTACATATTAACACCTAAAATGGACAAAAATTTACCTTGTGAAAAGGTACAGCCCCAGTGACAGCTTTTGTACCTCTTTTTCTGAGAGTGTAGTGCTATGTTATTATCTCTGGGCCACATCTTTACTTTGTGTTACATATTCTGTTTTCACGTCCTGTCCTGGCTGTTTTTAAGTAATGAAAATGTCCTGGTTTTCCAGTTTTCCAGTGTTTCTGGAGTTCTAGTGTAAAACTTTACAAATTTGCATCTTGAGACAAAACAATGGCAGAAACATATTATATGTCAGAGCAATTTGCTTTCAGTTAAAACAGATCTGGCTCTAGGCTTAAGCCTGAAACCGTAAGTATGAATCATATTCCATTCAATTATGCCAATGTAAATATCTAAATAACATACTGTAAAAACATTAGATATTCATGAAAGTTGAGAAATAGTAAAATTCTTCCCACAATGAGGTTATCCGTAATGTTTTTCATATGGCGGTCAAAGCAAATTGTTTTTGCAATTGCAACTTTTACTGTTATCCTTTGAAATAACATGACCAGTGCCCAAGAGTTGCGGTAGTCTTTTCTTCCTATTGTGACGTATATTCGAGTTAAACAGCATCTTGAAAAAAAATACGTAAAAATTTTTTATACAAATTAGGGTGGGATTTGATTTTGTCCATCGGGACCTGATTGGATCATTAGATCGTTGTGGTTTGCTATTGCTTGTTTTGTTTTTTTTTTTAAATTACAAGGACACACAAATAAAAAATAAAAATAATAATGTGCACAGATAAATCATTTATAATTAATGCTACTGCAATATTCCACAAAAAAACAAGAATTGTAATTTTTGATTTCATTGTGACTTGAACAAACACTATAAATGTTTTAATAACTATTTTCTCAAATTGAATGCTCAATATGTATGTTTAATTTTTTTTATGTCCATGGTCATACATTTCATCTAACAGTAGGGACAGTAAACAAAACAATTTTTGTATATATTTTTCCAAACAAATATATTGTTCGTGCCGATGAATTTTTATTTGAATTTGTTATAGTGGTCTAAAATCCCCCCAATACTCAGCTGTACACAGACATACATACCTTTTTTACCTTAGGTGGTGCTTAGATTTATGCAAACATAGAGGTTAGAATACAAATTCTTCTTTCCTCTGGTTCTCTGAATTTCTCCAGTTTCATTGCAGTGCCATTTTGAGCTTTCTGTAAAAAGAACTCCTTTTTGAGACTGTTCATCCAAACCGCATGTATCATCACATCCATTATAGGCCATATCAGCATGCATTGTATCTGGTTGCCATGACAACTCCACACTTGCAGATTGATCTGCATATGAAATTGCAATGCGGCTGTGTGATTGTGCTGTGTTCATATTCATTCATAGAGTGTACTCTGATTCCCTTTACACATTCCCTATTGGGTTCTATCTTGCCGTCATCTTGCTCAGCAATAACAAGGACTGACTTCATTTTACAAATACACTCCATAATGACAAAGCAAAGACCAGATTTGTGATAGCTTTACAAATTTATATAAAAAAAACTTTGCATTAGTGTTCAGGACCTCTTACTGGCACTTCTGGATTTGGGTATTTCCTAACATTCTTTTCTGCAGATTATCTCAATTTCTGTCAGGTTGGATTGGAGACCGTTTATGGTGAACAATTTTCAGGTTTCTTAAGATATGTTTCATTGGGTTCTTGATTGAAGTCTGGGCTTTGACTGGGCCACTCAAGCACATTCACAGAATTTTTTCTAAGCCACTCTTGCATTGTTTTGGCTGTGTGCTTAGGGTCATTGTCCTATGTGAACCTTTGGCCCAGCCCAAGGCCTGTTAATTAAGGATATGTTTCGCTGAGTTCAGTTTTCTTTCTACTCTGAGCAGTTCCCCAGTCTCTGCTGCAGACACTACTTCCTAAGCAAGATGCTACAACCACCATGCTTAACCTTTGGAATGGTACTGCATATGTGTGGAGCAGTGCTGGATTTCCTCCAGATATGATGCTTGAAATTGAGGATTATACGATCAAAGAGGTCTTTTAGGTGTTTGGTTTTTTGTTTTTGTTTTTGTTGGTTCATATTCCATGCAGGTTTGCATGTGTCTTTACTGAGGAGATGCTTCCATCTGGCAACTCTGCCACATAGTCCAACCTAGAGAAGTGTTGCAGTAATGATTATCATTCTGTAAGTTTCTCCCATCTTCACACATTGTCTCTGGAGCTCAACCAGAATGCCCAACAGGTTCTTGGTCGCCCATCTTTCCAAGCCCCTTCTCACCCGATTGCTCAGTTTGGCGGCCATCTAGCTCAAGGAAGAGTCCTGGTTGTTTTAAACCTCTTCCATTTAAGAATTGTGGACACCACTGTGCTCTTGTGAACCTTCAATACAGTGGTGCTTGCAGATAATATAATAGTTGTAGGGGAGAGCGGGGCACAACCTAACGCTTTTTGGTTTTGGCTCAATTAATTAAAAAATAATTAGGTTAGATTAATACTTTTTTTACACAAGCAACATACACATCTCTGCTACAAATGACCACTTAAAGTTTTTTTTCTAGGACCTACCATTTTCGTACAGTTGCACTGAAAGTGACAGAAGTGCAAATGTTACAACTTACCCCATATGCGGGGTTAATTGTAACAGATAGAGGGGTTAGTTGTAACACTTGTGTGTAACACACATAATTCAGGATAGTTTGATATTGTTTGTGTATCTGTATAGACAGATATCCATACATCCATCCCTCATCCAATCATCCTTCTATTATGGATCAATATAATGGATAGAGACATAGAAAAGGGCTGCACAGTTTTGCAATAAATAATAATAAATAAAATTATAAATATTGTAATTGCAATTAAATTAGATTTGTGTAATGTACAATTATTATTATTAATAATAATAACAGTAATAATAATACAAATGAGCTTAAAATAAAAATTAAAAGGGTTTATTGCATTAATAACATGGGTGTCAACACCATGATGCAGCACTGAAGTTCCAGTTTGAAAGGGAAGTATAAATTCTAAATATTAAAAATAATTGAATGTAACTAAAAATAGCAAAATGACTAGTTATTTGATGTTCAGACTGCCTACTATGTACAATCAACTTAGTCAGCAAGTCATCTTATGATTGAATGGACCAAGCCAATGTCTATTGTCTGCTGTACAACACAGTCGTGACCTGTATGGAAGAAGTGAGGAACCATCTTATAGGAGTGTTTAGGTCCTACAATAGCTCAGTCTTTACTTTAGGAATCCAAGCTGAAAAATCAAGCATTGCTGGTCACCAGCATGCTGGTGGACCAGCCACACCAGCTTAGTTTTGCTTGAGAACACCATGACTATGCTGGTTCACCACCACTATACAATCCCTATACCAGCTCTAACCAGCATAAACAAGCCTGGACAAACATGGCATTCATTCTAGTTTACGCTGCATTTTTCAGCAGGGAGATGAGTGTATTTTACTGAATCAGGTGTAGTTTAGAATCGATTGGTTCACGGAAATTGGTGGTCTTGTTTTTAAAATGTGGCTCCAGCATCAAACTTTTCCACTGACATTCTGAAGTAAATTTTGAATCGCAACTCCTTGATAAGGAGGTGCTTCCTCTCGTTTTTTTCCGCAAAGGTTTAATAAATACGCATCGGACTCAATGTGCAAGGTTTCTGTGCGTGACAAATTTTATTAAGCTAACAAGGGACGTTGGCACACAACAGAGTTAGCTTCTGCGATGAAGCAAGTCACTCCCAGGCAGGGGAAGGCGAGGCGGAGGGATAGATTGTCTCGTTCCCTTCTCAGGGAACAAGGGTTACAGTCGTAACCTGAGACATTCCCTTTGGAGGGAACTCGAACTGCATCGACTACGACACTTTGGGGAACGAGTACCCACTATGCAACAACGAGCCCTGCTTGCCTGCTATGATGTCTGAAAACCATACTCAGGTCAGCCAGTGGCGTAGGCAGAAATTTTATTTTGGGTGGGCCAGTGAAAATGTGAGTGGGCCTATAGTTTTTCATAGAAAAAAATAAATGACTTCAATAATAATTAACCTTAGAAAGTAGAAAAATTAATAGACAAACTGCAAAACCAGTATATTTGTATTCGGCAAATCATAATGTTCAACTAACAGAGCTCTATAAAGGCTGGATAAACCAGTAGACAATAACCTGTCTATTTTACCCAGGTGAAAAAGTTGTCCAATTAAGTGTATTAAAAATGCATTACATTAGGCTATATTTGTATTGTACTAAAAACATATGTAAGTACATTTTTAATACACTTAATTGGACGTCTTTTTCACCTGGGTATTCAGGCTAATCAGCAGTGTAAAGACAGTTCACCCAAAAGTAAAGTAAGCTCAAATAATACTAATAATATCGCAGTTAGATCGGCGGCTAAAACCGCGTCAGGCTGACCGGGAGAGAGGGAGAGAGAAGCGGCCGTCGCCAGCACCTGACTAACCTTCTTGTGGGTTAATGAGTCTGAAGAACTGGGCTGTGTGAACTCGGTAGATGAAGGCAGTGGCGTGTCTTCTTCCTCAACTCTCGCTTTTTACAAATATCACATTAAAGAAAGTTGTTTAGCCATTATTGTGGCGCCGGTGCCAGTGAGCGTTTTCCTGTTCGAACCCCCAGCAACCATAGCAACCAATAACGTTCCGGGGGAGGCTTTCTATAACTTGCTTCGACAGTTCCATTTTATTTGGGAAACGAATTAAACACACACAGCAGTCAACAATAAATCAGGTACATATTAATATATTTTCTTAAATACATTTGACTAATAAAAATAAACTAAAAATGTATTATTTTAATCAAACTTGCCTGGGCGGGCCAGTGAGTAACGTGGGCGGGCCTGTGCCGCCCTGGCCCAATACTGGCTACGCCCCTGACTAGAAGTAGGCTAATCCTGTCTCGACGGACCCTATCCAGAACTCCAGGGAGCAGACCAATGGTAGAGACTTTGCCAGCTTCAAAGCAATGAAAACATCAGCGGGTGCTGTGTATGTATCACACATTCCGAGTATGTTAATCTTATCTTGATATCTAATTTTAACATTCGGTGATATATGGTCTAAATAGTTCATTGATTGTGGAAGTTTGCTAGGCTGCAATTTCCTGGCTGGGTTTGTTACCCGCCAGGTATCCATGGTAGTCACGTGACTGGAAATTATGAATTGGTAAAAAAGAGTATTGATAAAAAATCCAAAGGAATCTAATTTTAGGAGCTTTGCAGTTTTCTCCTCTGGTTCTTTTCCCATTTGTGGGAAAGTATATGTTGCTATTATTATATTTGTTTTTGTGTGTCCCAGAGCCTAGGCTGCCTACAGAGATGGGTTTTTTTTTTTTTTTTGACAGCCTGCCTATGGGGCGGGCAGCTAGCGGATCATTAGGAAAGATTAGATGAATGTGATAATTTTAGTTTGGGCCTGAAATCACTAATACAACCTTTAATATTAATAGTAAAATGACATTGTAACTTCATCGCCAGGGATTCGTGCGTTGCGGGCCCCAAGTATGGCTGCACTACCTTCATATTTACACTCATTCACAGGGGTGTATGTTATACCTACCCCGTGAATAAGTGTACACACTATGAATGAAATGAGAACAAATCAAATAGCTGCGTTGCTGTTGCCTCACACAGACAAATACCCTTACCTATGGCCCTAGCAGGTGCAGAACAAAGAATATGTAGAGTTTTTGAATGGCTTTTTGTTTGTTTGTATATTTTTACGACACAACAGATCCACAACGAAGGTCAAAAAGGTACATTATTGAGCACAATTATTTAAACAGAGGGACTCGAACCAACGCGGCGCTACCATTGGGCCTGGGCCCCGCCCATTTTAGGTCCGGGCCCGCCCATTTTGAACCAGGCGGGTAACTCCTATTACCGTCTGCAGAGACCTCTATTTGCAGGCGTACAGATTTTCATTCTATCAGTTCATCCAATAAGCAGCCAGAGGAAAGCTTTGAGTGAAAGCTTCTCAACCAATCAGCGGCTTCTACCTCACGTGTGGACTCTTAAGCCTGCCCTCAGGCTGCATCGTCGCCAGCCAGTGATCCAATGAAATGAATGACGTTGGCGCGCAAGACTTTCAATGAGACAGAAACAGACGGTAGCTATTAGCTTTCGGAAAAAGGATTCGGATATTTCGAGATCGGTTTCAGGCCTCATTCATATTTGGAAATAAATTAGAAATAAATCAGATATGTGTCAATGCATTTAGACCACTTCTCCGCGGTTTAATGACGTGAGAAACCCCGACGCGCATCTGCAAAGGGAATGGGATGGATTGTCCGACAAAACGTCGTAGAGAAAACGTGAATGTGGACAAACGTTGACACATATCAACATATCAAAAAGGTTGGCTTGCTCTTCCTAAAATTTCGGACCCACTGCTCCTCGTTAAAGCCTATATTTAAACACAATATGCTTCCACCAGTCCTGAGATTTCTCTTGATTGTCCTGGTTTTCGATAATCAAAATATGGTCACCCTTTAAGCAAGCTTGATGTTTTAGATATGGCTAAATGGCAAGTAAACACATGACTCGGATAAAGTTGAAAGAACATGTAAACGGACGGTAAAAAAAATCGGATGAATGTAACAAATTAGAATTGGGCATCAAGACCTGCAGTGTAATCAAGGACTTATTTTCAGAATAATAACAATTTAACTTTTTTATTTAATCGAATTATTAGACTATCATTTTTACCACTCGCCTCCCATGGCATAGCCTCGCGAGACCATCCTGATCTCGCGAGCTTTCAAGGTTTCACTCGCAGATCAGTCTGGATACTTTCCGTTAAAGAAAATTTGGGAGCAGTTCACCAAACGAACGTCCAATCAGCGTTGGCTTTGAGGCGGGTTGAGGTGTGACGCAATCAAGCGGAAGCAACGCGATCTAGAAACATTTTCAGACAGCGGTAGTCCTAATTCTTTTAGCCGCTCGCTAATGCTTTTTCTCTTGCATCCTTCTTGTGAAATATGGACCGGGCAGCTGAAATGGTGCCTTTTATTCGCAAATTGTAGTTACATAAACGGCAAATATCCTTTGCCGACATGTTGCTTATTTGCTGAGCTAACGAGCCTTTACCTGCAGCAGCAAGTTAGTACGTCATGTGCTTCGTTGATCTGATTGGTTGATTTGGCCCGTCTATCACCAACATAGGCCAATCAGCTAACCAGTATTTTCGCCCCTTACCAAAACTTCTTCAACGGAAGGTTTCCAGATGGATATGCGGAGCAAATCCATCTGGCGGAGTCAGGTTACCCATGGCATGCTCTGGCTCCCCAGTCCCCACACTTGGGTTAGATATGTTGTTCATTTAATTTTCATGTTGATACAGTTCTTCTATCATTCTGAATAAATAATAATAAAAAAAAACAGTTAAATAATTTTGTATCGTTTTCCTGCTGTTTTTGTTTAGCAGCTGTGTCAGATTCAATGCTGCTGTTATTTCATGTCGATACAGTTCTTCTGTCATTCTAACTTTATAAGAAACAGTTAAATAATTTGGACAGTTCCCTGTCCATCGTGCTGAGTAAATAACTGGAGAGAGAAACAGAGACCCTCCAAAGATATAATTCCGTTTCAGTCTTTTTGTGTATTGAACTTTTAAAAGAGATAAATCAAGTGATAGGCTTACTGCCTACTGCTTTTTTTTTGCCTTATTTTAACGGGCCCATCCAGTTTTCTGGAGGCCCACCTACAATCAAAATCCTGGCGTTCTGATGTTTAATGCTCTCTGTACTCAGACATCAACACCGTAGAACTAAAAAGGATGAATATACAGCAAAAACATATACAGTCAGTTACATGGAAAACACACATGACTTTAAACTTGTACATAAACAGAAAATAGGCTACATACAACTTTTGCCTGCTTGTGAGCTAAGAGGGGGGTACATCTTGAAGCTTCTTGATTGCATGACTTATGATCATACAAAGAAATACTTTAAACTTTGCAATGATTACATCGTTTTCTATGATCAGCAGAATTGTAAAACTCCGCCTGCAATTATAACTCATTGTTCCGTGGCAAAAACAAAGTAACACACCGGTCGGCTGCAAAGACACGATGGGAGCAACATAAAATATACCCAAAAAACCCTTAGAAAGAATAATTATTGCTCAAATATACAACAGTTGAGTATATAAATCACAACAAGCATTATAAAATAGCTGAAATATAAAAATGTACAGATTAAACTGATTAAAAGTTTCTGAAATAAATTAGTGTTGAAGTACACGAGCGCCATCTAGTGGAAATAAACATTGTAGACACCCAAAGCTTTGTGACAGCAAACAGTGCATTACTGTAAAAAATCAAGCTAATCAGTACAATATTATTTTTATTTGTATGAATTATAAATTAGACTTCATTATTTTGACATAGAATGAATTTTTATCCTACATAAGTACTAGTGACATTAAAATCAATTAGACAAAATTATTAAAAAATACCATTTTTTTATTCAAAACATTTCATATACATCACAAAATAAACAGTCTGCCAATGCTGGAAATTATGTGTTAATTTTGCTTGAGAAACTGGAGATTTTGTTGGTTTCATACAAATGAGTTAAACAGAGAATATTTGTTTTAATTTTGAATTAGATCATTTAAAGGTACACACTTAAATGTATATAAAGATATATTGCTCATATATGTGTGACACGTATTTGCTGAGTTTTGTTTCAGTTTATAGATGTGCTCAAGAAAATAAAAGTTCACAAAGATGCGAGGCAGAAAGCACACCCTGTTTATTTTCATTATTTTACAAAAGCACAATGTTTTGTTTCGATTGTAAGTGGCCACATACAAGAGATGATATCTTACAGATTATTTTTTCATATTTCTTTTTCTGTATGACCATAAATGACGGAGTGATTTAAAGGGGGGGTTGACTGCTTTTTTTCTTTGCATGATTGTGTTTATGGGGTGCAATATAACATGTATTCGTGGTTTTTCTTTTTTTAAAAGTCTTATTTTTCATAAACTTTACCTTTATTGTCAGCCGCGCTCTCCTCTGTCCCCTGAACGAGCGGTTCACTTCCTGATTCTATGAAAACACTCCCTCAGAAACACGTGGTGGGCTCAGATTGGTTAGTTTGGCCCGTTGTGTTGTGATTGGCTAAACTGTCACTCACGTTGTCCGGAAGATTAACGCCCATGACCTTTACGGGCGAAACGGGCATGTCATGAGCTCCGGTCCAGATGTAAATATGTGACAAATTGCAGTATCAGTTTGACGCAGAATCAGACCGAGAAAGCCGCGATGAAGTCAAACAGAACCTCACCACACACGGCTCTTACTAAACGTTTCTGAATGATAATTTTCTACATTTTTTAACTTTATACACGTTTGTTTTACACAATAGCATCTGACTGGCAACAATAGCAACTGACTGGCTACTAATGTTATACGCAAACAGTGTTAACATGTTTACGTTCTTGATCGAAATCGAAAATAACGTCATAAAGCATATATACATGAAAAATACATTTACAACATTAGTACTTATAGAAAATTCAGGTCCATAATGTTTGTACGCATTTGTCGTAGACACAAAATAGCATAGTCTAACTAGTAGTGGCTATAAAGTCAGCGCTGGCATTTGAAAAAAATAAAACACAAGGCTACGTCTTGAATTATACATGCAAATACATTTAAAATGATTAAGTCTTAGCCTACTTACAGATTGTGGCCCAACAACTGCTGCCTCTTGTTTTAAAGTCGGAACTGCTTCATGTTTTAGTAACAGTTTCTAGTTGAATCCGGTGTTGAACTCGCTAGATTACGATCGTCATTTTCAGGAACATAATCAAACATAAATTGTATCCATTGTTGAGGAAGAATAGTGTCCATGGGAAGCCCGAACACAGAAGACCTGACAGCTGCGTGAACAACACACCCCGACCAGTCGACGTGCCTCAGAAAAATGCACATGCCATTTTCTGCATATTCTGAGGGAGGGGTTGATGCAAATGTGTAGGTTAGTGACGTACCATAACCCAGCTGTAGTCCCAATCGAGTCGTTTTTGTAGGCAATTATACTTCCTGATTTTTAAAAGACGATATCTCTGCTTACACTGAACTTTCAGCGCTGCAACTTTGCAGATACTGTTCATGCACCAACAGCAACATTACACACTATTTAAAATCAAAAAAGTTAAATCGCAGTCAACCCCCCCTTTAAGTCTATTGCGCTACTAGTGAAGAAAATCCCAGTAGCACCTCATTGCAGTACACAAGATCCAGGGGGCGGAGTTGGATCCAGATCAAAGGGGTGGATATGGGTAGGATTAGGGGTTGGGTTAGGGATCAGGGGGTGGAGATGGGTAGGTTTAGGTATATGCAAGGTGGGAGGAGTTGATCTGGATCCAACTCCTCCCCTGGATATCTGCAGTGAGGACCATCCATAGACGGGACCATCTCAAAAATCCAGCAAAGCGCGCGGCGTATTGGTCAACCCCTAAGGGTCAGACTGTCATTTAAATGGGCTAAATTTTATAATCATATTAAACATATTATTTTATCTGTTCATATTAAACATATTATTTTATCTGTAATAAAACATATTATTTTATCTGATGATCAAATAAAGGCTTTTTAATTTAGTTTTTGAAACAAGGCATATTTGTTTAGTTATCAGTTATATTAGTTACCGATATACCGGTAGTTTATTCCTCTTTGTTGACAGGACATTATGAAAAACTTTGAACTTTTAAATCATATTTTCTTTTCAGTACAGATTTCAGTCTTATTTAATTCAATCAAAAATAGAGAGAGTTGTTTATTATCAGTGCTGTGATCTTTAAAGTGTAATGTGACATATGTCTACGTGAAACTACAAAAAAGTGGAGCAGAACTTGATTCTATCAATCAGAAATTTGGATTCTAATTGATGATGTTATAATTTACAAATCACCCCGGTTTATAACCGTCAGATTAACTAGACCATACAGGAAATCCGACCCGGAGACCTCACATATAAATATGAATATTGGCCTTCAGAGGTAATAGCAAAACCTGAAAAGTGGATCATTGCAATGTGTGATTACAACCCCTTCAAACACAGGCAATAAAAAAAGGATTCATTTTATTAAAAAAGTTACATATAGAACCTTTAATAGCGATGTTGCAAAAACAGAGTTAGAAATGATAAAACTCAATGATTTATTAACCACTTATATGACTAGTATATCTATTATAGTATTATTAAAAATACATTTTCATCAGATTTGTGTGATTCTGTTTTTGCCAATATGTTAACCATTCATTAAGAATTTTAAACTTTAATCTCCTTTATCTTTTACCAGGTTGAGTAACACCAAAAAGCAGGCTGTACACACCGTCATGGGCATCTGGATGGTGTCATTCATTCTGTCCACCTTGCCTGCTGTTGGCTGGCATGATACCACAGAACGCTTTTACACCCACGACAAGTGTCGCTTCATTGTGACTGAGATTGGCTTGGGCTTTGGCGTCTGCTTCCTGTTGCTGATCAGTGGGAGTGTGGTGATGGGCGTCATCTGTATTGGAATTGCCCTCTTCCAGACCTTTACCATCCATATGGGCCAACATGCGGACAAGAACAAATTTAACGTTCCCACCATTGTAGTGGAGGATGCTCAGGGCAAAAGGCGTTCATCCATTGATGGCTCAGAGCCCGTTAAGACATCGCTGCAGATCACCTATCTGATCAGTGGAATAGTCTTCATATACGATTTTCTAACTGGATTCCCCATTTTGGTGAGTGTTTGTTTTCATTTAAAAGAACATGATTTTCAAGTGGAGATTCAATGGATTTTGGTGGAGTACCATTGTTGTTTATCTTTTCATAGGTTAAATGAGTTGAGGAGTTGATCTAAATTGACTTAAAAATGATATTGACTTGTTTGACGACTATTGACAAACATAATCTCTTGGTTGCCCTTCAAAGTGGATCTTCGACACTGCGTCATGGCGTTCATGCACACCATGCTTTCAGCACCTTGTTGAATCAATGCCGCGTAGAATTAAGGCAGTTCTGAAGGCAAAGGGAGTCAAACACAGCATTAGTATGGTGTTCCTAATAATCATTTACAATAGGTGAGTGTATGCTCCTACTGTTATATCGTGCTGTGTTTAATTATCGAACATAAAAACATTTTCGTGTTGCACATGTATACATTTAGCATTAGGCTTTATGTTTTTTCTCCAATATCATTTCATAACATACGTTTTAGTCTCCAGTTTTTAGTCTCCAGTTTATCGAGTAGCTACAATGTTAAGTTTATGCGACAATAACATGCTTCTATTACTGTCTTACCTTGAAAATCGTTCTCATAATCAAATCATGTTCCTCCAATTCTTCTAATTCTGAGGTAAATCCAAGGTAAACAGCACAAACAATCTTCAAACACGACAAAAAGCAGAGCAGGACTGCTGAAGTCGCTGATTCTTTGTTTAGAGGTGGATCATTTGGTGGATCATCTGGAAACTGTACATGCCGTTGCTTTCATACGAATTACTTAAACAGAGAATATTTGTTTTTGATATGATTTACATCATTTAAAATGGAGACCTCAAGCTTCGTAAAGACATGTTTCATGAAACAGTGACAGGGATTGGCTGATATACAGGTCATATTCTGTCATGTTTCAGAATGAACTGGTTTCAGAATGAAATTGCGCCTGCGGATTGCTGAACCCCAGGGTGTTAATCATCTCAAGCATATCTACCTCTCAAGCAAAGCAAGAGCAATGGATAAGATGGTAGGGATTTGAGAGCTAACATTTCTCTTGGTAGGAGCTGTGGAGCATGGAAGCATTTCAAAGAAGCTTCCTGTTAGGAGCCACCAATGATACGAAAAAGTGAAATCCTGTGTCCCTTCTGCTCATCTCTAGCAAACCTGAATCACATCTTGGTTGGTTCAAGGCTATTATACATGAAGGCACAGCCAGTTACTGAAGTATCTTGCAGCATCATTGGACTCCAGACGGACCACCATTACCTCCCAACCAACAGACTTACTACCTCATTACCTCTTCCGTTATGTCTTCATGCTCCAGTAAAGGAGTTTGTCGGGGAAGTCGACAAGTGAGGTCAAGGAGAAGACCCCAGATCCTGGCCAGTTGGTTGAAGCTCAGGATTGGAAGCTTTTAGCTGACCTGAATTGGAGGTTTTGCTTCCCACTTAAAATTATATTTGCTAAAAATTGAGGCTTATAAACATAAGAGCCTTATGTATGCTGAGCAAGCAAAAGGAAGAACATTGGTTGGGCCCCGTAACAGCAGAGGCACAGAGTCGGGGTAAAAGCAAAGTTGGGGCGCACCCATAGACTATAAAAGAAATGGACACAGCGAAACCAAAGACTTCAACGGAGAAAGTGGAGTCGATTAGAAGCACTCACTTCCTGATGGCTGAGTGTACTGCGCAGGCTCAAACTGAGCTTGACGACGTAGATGTGACTTGAGCAACCTGTCTGACGGTTGTAAGTCTTCTAATAGCTGTGCCAAAAAAAATCTGAATCATTCTCTTCTGAATCTTGCAGAGATTAGGAGTATTATCGCCACCTACCGTATAAGATAAGATCCATATATAACGTGCTCCGGCTATATCAGCACATCATCTTATACGGTAGGTGGCGGTAAGTACTCCTAAGCGGTGAGCAGCCGGTAACAAAAAGTAGTCGAAGAAGACCTTCCTCATCTCAGTTCTTGCGCATGCGCCCATAAGGAAGTAATGGAATAGTCGAATAAAGTCGTTATTTATGTTTTTTTTCGCACAAAAAGTAGTCTCGTCACTTGCTTAACTTATAATTGAGCCACTGTAGGCACATGGAATATTTAAACATTTTCTTTAATGACTAAGTCTTTAATGATTTTAAGTCCTTCATAGACTTTCAGTCTATGGAGGAGTGATGCAGCTCTCAGATTAAATAAAAAATATCTTTATTTGTGTTCCGATGATGAACGAAGGTCTTACGGGGTTGGTACAGCATGGGGGTGAGTAATTAATGACTTAATTTTCATTTTTGGGTGAACTAACCCTTTAATATTATGTTCTGTTTCCCAAAAGCATCGTAACTTAAGTAGCACTTGAAAATCTTCGTAGAACTATGAGTGCTCTGGAGTAATCTGGAGGACAACCGGCAGATTACACTTTTATATAGAGTCAATAGATTACACTGCAACGTAAGTAGCCTATAATATATAGGTTTTGATTGTACACTTTGTTGTACTCGTGTTTTGTTAAAATGAATAAATTCAATAATTAAAAAGGGAAGAAAAAAAATAGAAATACACAAATAGAAAAAAATCTAAATTAAACGAAAAAAAAGGTAATCTGGGAAATATGATTTAAAGACCGGGCTAAATAGTGATGAATTAAAAAAATCTGTCAATGACTTGCTGACGTGCACGAAAACCAGCCATGTATTGGGCATTTCTTGCGGACCTCCTTCCCTGATCTTTGAACACGATTGCAGTTAGTTTGCAATGTGACATGTCCTTTCAGATGTTTTGTTTTTCCTTATTTGTATGGTGTCCTTTAAATCTGTTAAAAATAAAATCTTTGTTTCCCCCTATCTCCTCTGGAAGGACATTAATTTTATCTTTCTGAAAGGGAGCCTATCTTCTCCTTTTTTTTTCAGCCTTGTCAGCCTGTATAGGTGTTTTATATCCATATAGACTTGTCTTGATTTCTAATCCACAACAAATGACGATTATTAGGTTAAAAGTTCAGAATACGACTCCATATACTGCAATTTCCCCTTGGGGATTAATAAAGTTGCTCTGAAAATCCAATCTAATATAAGGTTATATTTCAGCACTTCGTGAATGGATAGTGACGCTTAAGTAGCACATACATAGAACACGTTCTCGCGCTGTTCATGTTAAGTGCATTTTTGGGAAACGCACATGGAATTCCTGCGAGCGTTCGTTGCACATAGAGAGCGCTCTTAAGAGCTGAAGATACATCGTTATTGGGAAACCCATCCCAGCTTAAGTAAGTTCAGTGATGTTTCATTTTTGTTTTTACAAAAAGTTAGTCATTTAATCGGCTCTGGAGTAAACCGTGATGTCATCGCCCAGCTCAGTTCATTTCTTGTACAAAAGTTGTAAATACAGGCAGATCAATAGTATTGTTGAATATTCACATTTAATTTCCCCAATAAGCAAGCCAAGCCAATGGCAACAATGGTGGAAAAAGGCGACCGTGGCAGGAAAAAAACTCCATCAGGAGGCAGAAAGGAGAAAAAAATCTTGGGAGAATCCGGGGTCAGTCGGGGGGACAGTTCTCCTCTGGCGAATGAACGAACAATGCATGATTATGATTTAGGTAGCATTATAAGTCAGAAGTCAGATTGGTTTGAAACAATAAGAATATTCATTCCACGTCATGCCGGTATGGAGACGGGTTTGTTGAGGATCAGTGTCGATTGCTGTCGTGTCGATGTGGCCTTCACATGGGAACACAATCTCTTCAGAAACGTAATGTTCTACGTCCATATTTTTTACAGTCTATGGTTTGTACATAGATAGTTAAAAACATCTAATATAAAGTGGGACCGTGGTGTCACTGCCACAGTTAAACGATGCATAAGGTGTATGTCTGTATGCCATTTTTCTTTGCTTTTTACCATATAAATAATTGCAGTGCTTCATTGTAGGTGGTGAGCTTTGCCAGCCTGAAATTTGACCGCTCTTACAACTGGATGGTCTTATGTGTACTCTGGTGCTCCATAGCACAATCAATTCTCCTTCCCATGTTCCTGTGGGCTTGTGACCGCTACAGGGCAGACGTCAAGATGGTCTGGGAAAAATGTGTTGCCATCATGTCCAACGATGAAGTGGATGAAGGTAAGGGCCACTGAGCTTCTTTTAGCTTTTTCCATGGAAAAAAACAATGGTGTATTCAAAATAACATAACATTGTACTTCTTAGATTATACTATACCAGTGTTTTTTTTTAATAGTCAGAGACAATACACAGTACTATGCATCAATACATTGTAAATTCTAGAATTGCATACTGGTCATATATAACTTTACTCTTGGACTCTTGAAATACTAAAACGCAAAAAAAAAAAAATACAGACAAGGTGCGTTGGATTGTGGGGGGAAAGCAAATGAGTCTCTGCTTTTATAAATCAGGTGAAAATTGAAGGAAGGAAAACAAAATTTATTTCAGGTAGTATGTGTACCTGTAGTACACATAATTGTAATTATTCAATGGTATTCAAACACAGTCTCTTATTTTATAGTGGGGTGGAGAAAGGAAATAAATAGTTTTATCCTTCAAATTATATATTTTTTAATACATTTTTTGTCTTTCGAATTAATTATCAATTAACTTATTAATTGATCAATTAATTTTACATTCATTACTGCCATGTTAGAAAAAAAAATCTATTCTACTACAATTACTACAATGATTACAGTCATTGGATTTATCATGTGACCTACATTTTGAGATGGATGGCTATTATTTAAAATTATTGTTTTAATTGCTCATTAGTATGTTTTAGCTAACATACACTATAACTGGAATACATGTTAAGATATGCCTTTGTAGAACTGCCACTGCTGAAATTTTGTTGCAAAGTTCCTTCACTCTAATGTCACAGTTAAATGCTCCAGTAAGTCTGCTGTAGGCTGTTATATCTAAACATTTTAAAGCGCCCCTATGTATGCTTTTTTGAATATTACCTTTCATGCAATGTGTAGTGTAGCTGTCTGTGAATGTAAAAGATCTGCAATTTTGCGATTGCTTCTCAAATCTTTGTGAGGTCTAAATGGGATTTACAAAACGCTTATTCATGAAAGATGGGACAGTACCCACTTTATTTGGACCAATAACCTCCTCTGAATTACAAATAGTAAGAATAGTTATTTATGTAAATTTTCTCTGCCTGGTGTTCAAAATACATACAGTTGTTTTGTGTTTATATATTGTTTACATTTTTACCTAAAAGTGTGTCCATTAATGCAGATTGTCTGTTGTTCTTCATACAGTTTAATGATGCAGTTTCCACAGAAATATAACATATATTTGTTGATGGATATACACTTGTTAACGCTGATGGTGAGGAATTACAGTTGCAACATCTCATAATGTACGTCAAATTGAATAGCGTATCACTGAGAAATGTCCTGCTCAAGTTATCCTTGTGATGGAGGTTTGGGTTGAATAACTAGTTCTTCCAATGCTTCACCATCAGACTCGCATTCAAATTGATATGGTAAAATCAAAGCCATAGTTACTGTCTTTACAGTCTGTACAATCGCTGAGCTTTAGGAAGCCTACGGAGCTAAAATTCACTTTTGTTAATGGGTAGTGTCGTTTCTAGAGTGGGACATCTGGCCAATCAGAGCAGAGTAGATTCGTGTAAAGGAGGGATTTAGAGAAACTGAATCTTCGGATGAGTCATTTGAGAATCATTGAAAAATGTGGTGATGTGGAATGTATATTATGTGAAAATTAAAGCATTTTTTTACCTTTGATGTATGTAAACCTGATGCAGGAGGCCTCCAAAACAAAATTAGGAACCTTTAAAGTAGCATAATAGGGGCACTTTAAATTACATAAATCCAGAAAGATGAAAAGAAAAAAATCTCATGTCACGATTGTACCCATGGTTCCCTGAGAAGGGGAATAAGAAACTGCGTCTTAGATTGACAGTCTGTGACGTCATTAGCTGAGTGCCCGGAAGTAAAAGAAGGTGCCCATAACCCACATAATCAACTTCTTAGTCTGAAGGAGACATGCAGGCAGGCCAGAGGCATGACAATGAGATGCAGTGTCTCATTACCCTTCTCAGGGAACCATGGTTACAGTCATAACCTGAGACGTTCCCTTTCGAAGTGGAACTCAACACTGTGTCTTGGAATGGCACTACTGGGAACAAATACACACTCTGCCTGGCTGAGGGAATGCCTGCCTCTCTAGGAGATATGTACAACCATAGTGGGGATAGCATAAGTAGACTTTTTTTAACCAGAGTCAGATCATCAACCCAGGGTACAACCCTTCAAAGACTCTGAATGAACGACTTAGCTATGACAGCCTCATTCGATGCCACAGCCTTTCAGGAAGTATTCGCCAAAGGGAGAGTATTTAAACGAAAACCTGGATGGTACCACTACAGGATTTTTAGGCTGCTGTCACTTTAAGACCTAATGAACAGATCCAATATAATGGTACACATGCATTATCTTTTTCGATTGTTTACGTTCCCTTAAGACATAACCGACTATGATTACCAGAGACAGGCATTTTTTGACATAATTTTGTATAAATTTGTCTGTTCAATTGCAAAAAGACGTTAAACAGAGCTGTGCATAGTGCATTATTTGGGATGCAACTTTTGATTCTTGTTTTATCTGTGCTGCTGAACTTGAATTTTTGGTTGACTTTTTTATTAGCAGTTTTTTAAATATTTTTTCATTGTTGTGTTTTGTACGTTGAGTGATGATGTCACACCTTTCAAAGATATATCTCCATCAGTTGCTTGACTGTTGTAAAAGAACTGTCTACAAACAGTTGAATTTAATATAAGATCTAAAATAAAATATTTGTATTCATGCTAAGAATATTTTGCCTCACTTAAAATCAGCTAATAAGCTTATTTACATTCTAGCTTGTCTGGGTTTTAACAAAAAAAAATTTCTTCACTTTTTACTCTTTTTTAACTCTTCTGACTTGGCTAGATGAGAACTTCTTGGTTACGTATGTAACCCTAGTTCCCTGAAGAGGGAATGAGACACTGCGTGTATGGAATCAGTCCAGTGTCGAGATGGAACGTCATCGACCAGGAAACTATAAAGCACCCCTGGATCACAACAGTGCTAGCTTCTGATAGGCGGAAGCAAGTCGATTACGGGCATGCTGGCAGTATAGCAGGGCTATCTCGTTCCCACTTCAGGTTACATAACTGAGACTTTCCCTTTCAAGGGAACTCAAGCTGTGTCGAAATGTTGTGGGAATGCTAATTCCTACACCGTCATAAGAGCAAATGCCCGTCTGTGTGAAGTCAAAGCGCACATTTAGATGAAAGCTCCTGTGCACCCTGGAGTGGAGCTGAAGTCAAGATCATATAACCTAAAGAATGTGTGCAGTGAGGACCAACCTGACGTATCACAAACATCATGTAGGGAATCTCCTGACAATAAAGCTTGAGAAGCAGCCATACTCCGAGTCAAGTAAGCTCGTACAGCCAAAGGTGAAGGCTGACCATCCGACTCATAAGCAAGTGAGATAGCCTCAACCACCCACTTGCTCATCCTCTGCTTATATTTAGGACACCCCTTCCTGGGTGACCCAAAACAAACAAACAGCTTTTCAGATTTCCTCCACAAGCAGCTCTGTGGACATAAGCATCTAGGGCCCCCAGAGCATATATAGTTCCCCTAGGTCTGACGTCAGAAAAGGAAGAGGACAGAAAGCCTGCAGTACTAGGTCCTGAAGGACCTTAGGAACATAGCCTGACCTAGGATGGAGGAAGGCCTTTACCATGCCAGGCAAGAATTCCAGGCACTATGGAGAAACAGAGAGTGCTTGAATGTCTCCAATTCTTTTGAGAGATGAAACAGCAAGAAGAAAGAAACTTCTTCAATGGGCTCAAACGAAGGTAGGGAGAGGCCTTTTTAATACAACGGTCAAGTCCCATGTCGGCACCCTTGTGCAGACTGCTGGCCTCAGCCTCAAAGTGCCACGAAGGAAATGTGTTATCAATGGGTGTCTCTCTAGAGAAACTCCACTCAAAGGGACGTGGTAAGCAGCTAGTGCCGCCACGTACACCTTTAGTGTGGAGGGGGATAACTCAGCAGAGAAGCGCTCCTGCAGGATCTCCAGCACTGCACCCACCGGGCAGCTAACCGGGTCCAACTGGTGTTCTCAAGTGAATAAGAACAACTGGTGTTCTCGAGTGAAGTGAATAACCTTCACTTCAAGGGATATATCTTCCTCGTGAACAGAGCTCTGGAGTGGAGAATGGTCTCAACAACCTCGGTTGAGAGACCTGAATTTATGAGCTGGGCCACCTCAGAGGCCAAGCCCAAAGTTTCTACAGTTCTGGGCAGGGGAGAAGGATCACCCCACTCGCTTGAGAGAGTAGGTCCCTCCTGATCAGAGTCTCCAGAGGATAGCTGTTGAGGAAAGAAACTAGGTCTGTAAACCATACTCAGGCCGCCCAGAATGTGGCTACCAAATGTAGACTGACCCCGTCCCTGCGAAACCTTTCTGGAACTCCTGGGAGAATTGCAATCGGGGTAATGCGTACTGTAGTGTTTTCGCTCTCCTTCATTCCTGAGAGGTTCAGCCATAGGTGTCTCTCCATGGCCACCAGGGCTGCCATAGAATGGCCCACCAACTTGGCCGTCTCCTTGGTGGCTAATCTCCAGCCTGACGTAGTTTGTGAATTATGTCAGTGCTGACCTCATATCTTTTAGTAGATCAGTATTGTATGTCTCTTGAATGGACACTGTATGCAGGCAGTTGCCTCACCTGCCGCCAAGTAAGCTTTACCCACCAAAGCCAATGTATTTCTTAGTGACTTGGAGGGTAATGCAGATGCAGACTCAGGCGAGAGATGCTTCGCAAGTGAGTACCTCCACAAGCTCCTCAAATGCAGGAGACTGAAGTGACGAGTCTTCAGTATCTCCTGTTCCGATACTAACAACATCCAGCTCCTCTGAACTAGTTGCAGTACCGGGGCCTCAGTCTGGGCAGAAGTAACTTCAGAGCATTCTTCCAAACCCTGAACTGAGGCACTGGATCTGATATAGATAGTCGCTTTGCTTCGGCAGAAGCGGGACCCGAGCCGTGGGGAGTGCGAACCAAATCGCCCTCCTCGAAGAGTAGGGATGGGAATTGATAAGGAGCATCGATAAGAGGACTCGTTAACGGCGAGGGCATACAATATCGATGGATCGTAAAACTTAGAACCAGTTCTCGAGTGGAACCGGGTTTCGAGTTCCCAACCCTATCGAGGAGCACAGCCTTTTTAATGGTAGCCGCTCACAATGCTCACAATCAGCTTCCTCGAGAGCTGACTGGGCATGCTGCACTACCAAACAAACAACACATAGTTGGTATGCATCCCCACCGGTGATATATCGAGTGCAGGGATATACACACTTCCTATAATGTTGTTCGCTTGTCATATATATATATATATATATATATATATATATATATATATATATATATATATGTGTGTGTGTGTGTGTACTGTATATATATACCGTAATTCCTCAAATAAAAACCGTATTCAAATAAAAACCGGGCCTCTGATAGTGGCCGGGTGCGTGATCAACGCGGACAAATAAAGGCCGGTATCAAATTAAGACCGGGGGAAAATTAGTGTGGATAATCTCCTGAATGCCTTTCTGTGGTGAGCAGGACAGCCGAGGGACGTGAGAGAAGTCGCGAGGCCGGTGGTGCGATTGCTAATGAGCAGCACCTGTGAAGCACACCGGTCTCGCATCTCTCATAGAGGAGCGGAGGCATAAAGGGGAGCGACGGAGTGGATGATTGAGACCGGTGTGCTTCACAGGGGCTGCTCATTAGCAATCGCACCACCGGCCTCGCGACTTTCTCTCATGTCCCTCGGCCGATCTATCAAATGCAGCAGCTCATATCTGTTGCTTTCGGTGACGTGAACTTCATTAAATCTGCACATAGCACGATTTATATCGGTTTTACGAAAACGCATTTGTGAGCAGATTTAAGTAGAATTGTTTTGATAAATCAGATAGCTTTCCGATCTGAGAAAACGCAAGAAGTGGCCAGGTGTAAACAGCCCCTAATGTAAACGAATCTGACAGTCAGGCGGATCTGGAGGCTTTGAGGGCGGGTCTGCCACGGACTCCTTTGCTGTGTGGGGTGCATTCAAGTTCATCGTAACCATAGACATATGTCTATGCATCGTAACGTACAGCCAATGGAATGTTAGAAATAGATGTAGTGTAATACTTGATTGTGGGTGTTTTCGGGGCTTTAATCTAAATAACTTTAGTAATATATCAAATAAACCCTCGGACATGGACAAGCTCTTTTTCTCACTTTATTAACTCCTTCTCTTCCGCTCTCCCCTTCTCCTCTCTGTACCCCCGTCATAATAAAAGTCCTTCCAACAACATCCACTTTAACACAATATACTGATGAATTAACAGTGAAATATTCAAATATAACATCAGGATTAATCTTTTTAATATAATGTGCTACATTTAAGTCTTACAGTAACACAGATATAATTTAGTGCTGCTAGTATAACTGTCTTTTTTTAAATAAAGGCCTGCCCCTAATAAAAGCCTGCTTCAAATAAAAGCCTGGTACTTTCTGCAGTTTAGGTAAATAAAGGCCCCGGCTTTTATTTGAGGAATTACGGTATATGTGTGTGTGTGTGTGTATGTGATAAAACTCCTGCCTATTTTCAACTAAGGACAGACAAAAACAATTTTGCAGACAATGATTCACACAGAGCTCTTAGTGAAAGCACAGAAGCTTGAGCTGTTGTGATTTAGGGGTGCTTTATAGTTTCCTGGTCGATGACGTCAGCCGCCTATGACATTCCATCTTGCCATTGGACTAATTCCATACCGTACATGCTTCACGACGCAATCACGCAATCTCACAGCTTTTCGATGGAGCTCGAGTTCTCTTGAAAGAGAAATTTCAATATTAATAGGTTCAGTTTAATCCTGTTAAATCCTGGCATTTCTTACAGTGTACAATAAAATGTGTAGCTTTGTATTAGCCACCACTATCATAAAAAAAGAAAATGATTAATTCAACAAAATGACAGAAAGAAGCTTCTTACACCCTTTCAGACCCTATATTAATTTATTATAAACATAGTTTTCTGTACCCAAGAAAATTCTATATTGTATGTTGCTTGCCACTATGGTTACCTTGTAAAAATTTTAAACGTAAAAACAAATGCAAACATGTAAAAAGAAGATTTTATCTGGATTCCCACCAAAAATAGCTAGAGGTCACATGATAATCATATCATTAATATGCTTAATCACAAACTATTGGTAAATTGAAGCTGTCATTATGTATTGCTGAATGTAGGTGTTAAGTGTCTGACTCTGCTGTTAGCTGTATTTCATTACCCTTCCTGCTATTTGGCACCATTTCTACATTTGCAGTCATAAGGAATATGTGCAAGAAATGGATTGTGTGATCTTAATTTTACAAGTGCTCTGCTTCTTTTCAGACGGTTTGCCTTGTGTAACACAACTCAGTTGTATGTATAAGGGTTGCTTCTTGTACTTGTGTCTCACTCAAATGCATGCTAAGCTCTGCTGCCTGTGCTAATAGCTGATCTCATCTATCATCTCGCTGTGTGCCCCCATTTTGCCTTAAGATCAGCATTTCACATTGCTCTACAACTGCTTCTGAAAAGAAAAATTGTTTGTAGAATCTTTTGCACCAAAACAAATTTGAGGGAATTTTAATTGGTAAATGGCAACAGTCAGTCATGATTTTCAGTACAAGACACTTGATTCTAATGATTTCAAATTAAGCATTTTTACGACCTCCAATTCTAATGCGGATCACGTTAAACTATAAAAGGGAATTTTTTTCCTAACTATTCGTCTGTCTGTCTGTCTGTCTGTCTGTGTATATTGAACACACTGATTTTTAATCCTGATACATATGCTTTCTGCGTTTGCAGAAAACAGCCAGGATGGAGGCATTCATCCGGACTTAATATTTGACAGACCATTTGACTATAGCTCCGCTGGTGATATCATGACGGTAGACCGTATTGCCAAATACGAATTCTCTGACCTTAGAAAGGGGGGCTCCCAGGGTTATCCATTGAGGGAGCTTCAGGAAGATAAAATGCACTATTTGCAGGTATATTTCCATTGATTTTGTTTTCAAATTGATCTTTTCTTTATTTTTAATTTAAAATGTGCATGTTGCAATGGCCCTGCACCTCAGTATTTGCAAAACCTTCATAGTCACGATATTATACAATAAGATCACTTCTTTTACTGGAATCATTTTATATTCCCGTTGTCTCTCCTATTAGACTTTTCAAGCGTCAAGATTTGAAATTGTAGACTTGTTTTGTGTGAGAACTGTTTGGAAAATATAATCTAACAAACACTTTTGTTTTCTTCACCCAGTGGTATCTTGGTATTTTTGATTTAGGCCTACTGTTGCAGGGCTTATGTGATACTGCCACTGATGCCTTTTCAGTTTATACTTTAAAGTTAAAAGCTTGAAGTCATTGCAAATATAAATGAGTAAAAAAACTAAATTCAAATACTAGTCTGGATTTGAAAAGGGACTAATCATGTGTCATGTTGTAAAAATCCCATACCATAAATGACCCACCATGACCCGTCATGATTGAACCACTACACGGAAATAGTTAGGCTTATATACTCATATTATAGACTGCCAGTATGTTTTAAAGGTGTGCAATGCTTCACTTCAAACTTTTAACCTTTTACATTTAAATGATAACTTCACATACTGCCCATAAACCCTCACATGTAACCTCCACATGTAACTTTCATTGGCCTGGATTATCAGTTTCGCATATTATAATTTTTTTCTCTTTGTATAAATAATTAACCAATTATTAAAAATATACCTGACTGGAATGAAAAATTGGACTTTGGAGGTTAAATGTGGAGAATATGCCATAAATGTGTACGCCAAACACTTCCCAAAGCTCTGTTAGACAATGTGCAGTGCTTGACTGCTTTTCATTGCTGATTTTATTGCTATATACATTGCACGAATCAACTTTTGAAGTTCTCTTCAAAGTTTATAAAACATTGTGTGTCTTAGAATTGCTCCAAAGACGTTCAGTAAAAACACTGATGCTTATTGATAAAGAACTCAAACTCATGTGCAAACGTTAGAACATCATTGGTTCTATTAGACTACAGAATCAATGTTCTTTTTCAATTTCACCAGTGTTTTGTATCATCATCATCAAGTATCAGAATGTCATAATTTGGGAAGTACAAGCTGCTATTGTTTTTGCTATCAAACTATTTAGGCTTATAAAACAATGAATGCTTCCAGACAATAATATTTAGCACTGTCAAAGAATTATCTTTATATAAGTTTTATTAGTGAGCAGTATATTTAAAGCAAAATGACAAGCTTTTACAAAATAGACTAAGCATTTAAATCAGCTGAGTATCAAGGTTTAAAAATGTAAAATGCCTAAATGCAAAAAAGTATTTATAATAGCTGGTCCTGTCTCATAATATAATACATAATTAAGGTTGTGCATTAGTTATCAATAATATATTTAAACAGGTAAGATCATCAGCATTGCTTTTTAAATAAATCTGCTAGCTGAGCTAATACAAAAGCTAATACTAAATTTTTTTAAACAAACAGACTAAATGGCATTGCTTTGATGCTTTGCTTCCCTCTCCTGGCCAGACTGTAGTAAAGACCTCATAATCCATAGGACGTTTTGTAATCTGCCGTCTCATTCCTTCATTAACCAATACAGTTGCTTCCATGCTAGGCTTGTGCTGTATGCTTTGGATAGTGTACTAAAAGTTCTATCGAATACTAAAAACTAATTTTATGTCTTTCCTGTGTAGTTCTCAGAACAATGTGGAATGTGAGTATCTATTTGAAGAATGAGTGATTATAAAATAAAAATATTATTTACTTCATTTTGTACTCAAAACATTTTTAAAGGTGATCCCTATTAAAAGGTAAAAATCTATGAATATTAGTACTTTAAAGTGAAAGCAGGCCTATGTTGCCATTATCTGTAGTTCACAAAATTCCATTGATTTTTACTTTAGAAGTGTGGCGAGTAGGGCGAGAGTCGAGGGACGCGAGAGAACGGCGCGAGGCTGGTTGTGATTTATAATGAACCTGTGAGATGCACCGGTCTCATATCTCTCACGGAGGAGCGGAAGCATAAAGGAGGGAGCGACGCCTGTGAAGATGGAGAGAGGAACAGGCCTGATTTAATGTTGTGTTTTGTTTTATTATATGTGACAGCAGTCGTCCATGAGGGGCTGCTGTCTTTTACCTCCATTTCGTATTTGTTTATTTATTATTAAAGGAGTAGTTCACTTTTGAAAATAAAGACTTTTGCTGAAAATTTACTCACCCCCATGTCATCCAAGATTTCCATATCTTTCTTTCTTCAGTCTAAAAGAAATGTGGTAACACTTTACAATACAGTGTGCACTAATAAGCATTAATTCATGCTTAACTAATGCACAGATAATACTGAATTAATGTGTTACTTATGATTATCTAAGCTATTCATTAATGATTACCACATTAGGAACTAATTAAGAGTCTGTAAGGTTAATGTATTAGTTCATACATGAATTGTTATTAATTAAATGTGTAATTGTGGATTAATTCCACAATAACTAATTTTTTAACTAATAGTGTTAATTAATATGTTAATTACCAGAATGAGCCAAAGCCTTGTATTTTAACTTCCAGATAATATGACAGGTACACTAATATGCATTAATACATGATTAATTAATTAATTGTTAATGCAAATTCATGTGCAAATTACTACAATTACTAAATGACTAGTTAATAATGATGTGCCTCAACAAGTAAAGTCATAACATAATGATACCTTTGCAAATCATTAGCTAATGATTAATTAAGGCAGACAACTGGAAGTTTGAAGTGCATAGCTTTGACTAATTGTGGTAATTAACACTTTAATTTACACTATTAGTTAATAAAATATGTTATTAAGGAATTAATACACAATGACACAGTGAATTAATAGCAATTCATGTATTACTTAATCTATTAATCATATAGACTCTTTATTAGTTGCTGATGCAGTAATCATTAATTAATGGTTTAGTTCTTCATGAGTTATACATTAACTCATGATTATCTGTGCATTAGTTAAGCATGAATTAATGCATATTAGTGCACATGTATTGTAAAGTGTTACCAGAAATTTTTTGATAAACATTCCAGCATTTTTCTCCATATAATGGACTTCAGTGGGAACCAAACGGTTCAAGGTCCAAAAGACAGTTTCAGTACAAACTGCAAACTTTTCAAAGGGCTTTAAATAATTCCAGACAATGAATAAGGGTCTCATAAAGCGAAACAATCGCTCATTTAATAAATAAATAACAAAGTTTTATAAGCTCAAATGCTCGCCTTGCTCTGTTCTGTGACGCACGTTAGTGACTCTCCTGTTCGAACTCGTTCATCAAAATGAACGAATCTTTTTTGAGTCATTTGGTTCATTTAATGAACGAAACGAGACGAATTGACTCGGAAAAAGATTTGTTCATTTTGATGAACGAGTTCGAACAGGAGAGTCACTAACGCGCATCACAGTACAGAGCAAGGCGAGCATTTGAGCTTATAAAACTTAAAGGGTTAGTTCACCAAAAATGATAATTCTGTCAGTATTTACTCACCCTCATGTTGTTCCAGCCGCATAAGACTTTCGTTCATCTCCGGAACACGAATTAAGATATTTTTGATGAAATCTGAGGGCTGGATCACTCCTGCATACTAGTCCATAGGCTTCTTGAGGGATTGAAACTTGCCAGCCTTGAAAAGTTATTAAAGACATCGTAAAAATAGTCCAAGTGACTACAGTGGCTCAATCTTAACTTTATCAAGTGATGAGAATACTTTTTGTGCGCAAAAATAAACAAAAATAACAACTTTATTTCAACTATTCACTTCCTTCTCTATAGTCAGTTAAAGGGCACCTATTATGCCCCCTTTTACAAGATGTAATATTGTCCCCAGAATGTATTTGTGAAGTTTCAGCACAAAATACCCCACAGTTAATTTATTATAAACATTTTAAAAAATGTCATTTTTGGGGCCTGTATAAAAATGAGCTGTTTTGGTGTATACAACCTTAAATGCAAATGAGCTGCATATCCCTGCCCTGCCTTTGGATGAGGGCGTAACTTAATGCCTATTGCAGTCGGTAAGCAGAAGGTCTGAGAGAGTGAGAGAAACCGCTGTTTTGAATGTCATTCAGCCGTACATGTTTGAATCGGAATATATAAATAGTACGAAGAGACTCTGGCAGAATAAACACAAATGAGAATGGACCAGTATGTCTCGGTATGGTTATTTGATACATTTATGTACTTATAGAGTTGTAATCGTGTCCCCTTTGCAATTATGGATGTGCAACACACACACACAGACACACACAAACACTAACGCTGGCGCAATTTTTTGAAACTACATACACATTCTGTGATAAAGTTTGCTACGTACAAGCGAAATTACATTTAGGCAAGGGACCTGTTGCAACAGTTGCGTCATGTTTACTTGTCATACAGGTGCTTCTGTGGCAAATGTGAGAAGATGTCTAACTTACAGAACAACATATATGCAGTTTTTAATACAATGGGCTCTATCTTGCACCCGGCGCAAATGACTTTATACACTGACGCATTTATCATTCCTATTTTGCACTCGCGCAAAGCGGGCTTTTTTCCTCCACAGACGCACGTCGGTAAACTAACAAATGAACTTGTGCTTCCTGGGCGGGTTGGCGCAAAAAGGAGGCGTGTGTCGGCGCAAACAATCCCTGGTGCTATTTTGCAGTTCCAGAAAACAATTGCGCCAATGACCAGAAAAAACCTGGTCTAAAGTCAGTGGCGCATTGCGCGTATATTCAGATGCTATTTTAAGCGTGCATGCTTGGCCATAATACAGAGTGTGAACAACGCGGATACACTGTAGATGATTCTCTCATCAACACAGATGCATTTTACTTTTTGCAAATGATACATTATTATACGGAAAAATATATAAACATGAGGGAAATCATTGTTGTGTCCATGATGATGGGAAAAACAGGCATAAAGCTTACACATTTACCCAAATTATTATATGCATGTTTAACCCGAAGCTAATTTGGGTGTGTTTGTCCCATCCCCAGTGTCCCTTCTCTTTTCTTTTACGGCCCTGACGAGAACATCGTTCTTACTCGGCTGTGAACCAGATGCTGAAGCGCGCCTGGTAAATGCGCCGTAAAATAGAATTGCGCCACGGAACAAGCGCATCTCGTTCATCATGCTCTTAAAGGGAATGTGATATGACGCTCTTATTGGTTTATTTCCGTTACGCCCAAACCACACCTATGAATAATGAAGCTACTCCAGACCAACCCCTTTTAGATTTGCGGCAGGCGCAAGAGGCATTTATCCCGCCGGGAAAATAGCAACAGCGCGGGATCCGCCCACAAAGTTAATTGCGCTTTGCGCTTTTACACTTGCGTTTCAGATCGTTAAAATAGGGCCCAATATCTTTAAAAATGTATATATTTATAAACGTGTGGTTACACACTATACAAACAAGGTTCAAATTAACTACACAGACATCCTACGACGACAACAACTTTAGACGCATTTGTTGTTGAATTGGCTGACATCAACTGAAAAGACTATTTGCTCAAAAATCATAAAATACACTTACTGTTACTGGAGGTGACGGTGGATCGCAAACAGTAGACGACGATCCACACTTGAGGATTAAGTTTTAAGCCACAACAACAGGATTAACCCACGACAGAACATTTATGTTTCCAAGAGACATTACCTGTCGTTGAAACAATGGAGGATGGTGTGTACAGATGACCGAGGGTGGGGCTTATGCTATGCCACAACCACACTGTCAATCAAACCCCTTGCTCAATTCTTCATCACAAAGCACTGAATCTTAGAACAGCTCGTTCTGAGACAGTGCATATGATTTATTGAGATTGTAAAAAAAACAGTGGGTGGATTTTTATCATTCTAGGGTGGTTTTGCACACACTGCCAACACACATTGATGTTCAAACACCATGAAAAAGTGAATTTTCCATTCCAGCATCCGGCCGACGCTGGTCATGTGTGTGATGCGTGTGACGTACAACAACAGAAGCTTACGTTAACAAACTAGTAACCTGAGTCGAGGCAGAGAGAGAAGTAAATGAATAGTTGAAATAAAGTCGTTATTTTTGTTGTTTTTGCGCACAAAAGTATTCTCGTTGCTTGATTGAGCCACTGTAGTCACTTAGATTATTTTAACAATGTCTTTAATTACTTTTCGAGGCCAGCAAGTTTCACTCCCTCAAAAAGCCTATGGACTAGTATGCAGGAGTGATCCAGCTCTCAGATTTACTCAAAAATATCTTAATTCGTGTTCCGAAGATGAACGAAGGTCTTATGGGGTTGGAACAACATGAGGGTGAGTAAATACTGACAGAATTTTCATTTTTGGGTGAACTAACCCTTTGACCTTTGGTATTTTTTTTAATGAGTGATTGTTTCGCTTGATAAAACCCAGTATTCATCATCTGTAATCGTTTAAAGCCCTTTGAACAGTTTGCAGTTTGCACTGAAAGTGTCTTTTGGACCTTGAACCATTTGGTTGCCATTGAAGTCCATTGTATGGAGAAAAATGCTGGAATGTTTTCATCAAAAACCTTAATTTCTTTTCGACTTGATCTTGGATGACATGGGGGTGAGTAAATTATCAGCAAACGTTTTTTGAAAAGTGAACTACTCTTTTAAAATTGTTGAATGTTCGCCGGTTTCCCACCTCCTTCTTCCCGAGTTTCGGCACCACTGTAACGAGGTTAGATGTTGTGGGAAGAAGGAGGCTGGAACCGGCGAACGTTCAACAATTTCGATAATAATAAACAAATACACCGGTGTGTCTCACAGGAGCGTCGTTCATTATAAATCACGCCACCGGCCTCGCCCCATTCTCTCACGTCCCTCGCCCTCGTCCTCCTCGCCACAATAAGATATGCAAGTCTTGTCTTGTGTCTTTAGATTGAGCCGGAAGCAGAGATGTGTAGAATTGTGCTTTTAGAAATATACTGCTTCATTCGTCTGTGTGTTACTCCAGGTGCCCCCTACAAGAAGATACTCCCACGACGAAACCGACATGTGGACCACCGGTCAGATCCCGTCTTACCTGCATCGCTGGGGCTCCACAGAGGACATCATTGGCATCCCGCAGTGCAGCTTGCCGCGCCACGAGAGACGGCGGAGCAGCCCGGCATCCTGACCGCGAGGAGAGCCACCCTCACCGCAAAAGGAGGCGGTCAGAGGACATGCATTCACTCAAGCAGATTCCACGAGTCGAGCATTATGAGGACGATTTCAAGTGCTTTAGCCGCGATGAAGTGATTAATTTCATCGACGAGACACCACTAGCTAGTCCAATGAGGAGCCCTCACCGAGCCTCCGTGATCTCGCTGGTCCCTCAGACGTTCGAGCAGCACATCGTCTTGTTGCCGCATTTTCCACTCACGCACTTTGAGCGCGAGCCTCAAGCGTTGAGACGCTGCTCTGGCCATGGCAAAGGAGCCGCGCTAACTGAGATCCCTCATGAGACACCGAGAAAGGAAAAGAGACGGTGGCGACGGCAGGAGTGGAGCCGGCGAAGGCTCAAGCATTAAGGGATGCCTTGAGCACAGGCGCTGACGCCAAGCATGCATCAGAGCTGGTTCTGTTGGCCCAGGGTGGACGGACAGGGGATCAGTCTTCTTCAAGTATTAGGACAGGACAGGTTGAGGCATCTGCTTGGGTGGACCAGAAACACCTGTCTAAAGGTGAAAGCAAAGAAAGCACAAATAGTTTTATAAGTTCACAATCTGCATCGTCAGGCTATATCACTTTTCACTCCGAATCTATAGGATCCGCAAACTAAGGAACAGTTTTATGAGTATTTAAAAAAATAGTCCCTGATTTGTTAGTATTAAAGCTTTTACTAAGTGAAATGATTTTTGTAATCTAGGAAGTAGGTTTTTCAAAATGGCATAGGGACAGCATTGGGTTTTCTTTCTTTTAACTGATACAGGCCTGGGTAATGGGCCAGTTCGCCTCCAAGCCAAGTCCTGAGCTCAACACTTGATGTGTGAGATGATCACAAGGGCTTGTGCTCATACAAGTGAGCGTTTTACTGAGGCCCTCTATCTTGACAGTTCTCAGCTTTTACGTTTCAATGATAATTCAGTGTTCTGGTCAAATTACTACCTTTCTTGACTAAGAAATATGGGCCTGTTCCACCACTTTGTGTAAGCCTGGGAGTTCATGCTTTCTTTAAAATGTCTTGCATTCTAAGACGTTTTAACATTGTCTTGTAACTAAGTTTAGCCATTAGCCAAACAAATTTTTTTGGGCTAAACTGCCCTTGCCCTGTTATAGGGGAAGAGGTGCATTCAAAGAGGTGTGCCTAGTAGACCATAATCCAGATAACTCTGTAACTATATAGCATTGTATTACTTTTGAAGGGATTTCAGTAAACATTTAGCAGATTTCTGATTTTATAAACCTCAAAGGTCAACTTGGTTGTGGAAAAGGTTGGAAGTTATATAGTGTTTCTTTACAACAATTTAGCTCACAGAGCTTTTGGCTGACTCTTTAACTGTGTTTTTGTTGTTTCTGGTGATGTGGCATGTTTTTAATATTTTAGTTTTTAATATTAAAGTAAAGAAAACATATATTTTGGTATATCATTTGAATTCATATTTTTGAAGCACAAGGTTCTCTTTGTAGATCCAGACATGCTTGCCAATAGCCTACAAATGTTTCACAGATATGTTTTAATAAGTTTGTGTTAAGTGCTTTGTGATGATTGAAAATGTATTTCCAATGCATTGTTATTCTCATGATTACAGTCTTATTTGTCTGGTAGCCCGTAACAAAGTATGATATGAAAAGTGACACTATTTAAAAACACCTTTAACCTGCACCAACATGCATCGATATGCACTTTTACCAAACAAGTGACGTAATCTTGTCACATGGAGAAAATGACTTTTTGAAAGAAAGCTGGTGTTATTTGATTTATTATACCGTAGTAGACATAACCACTGAATCTGAATTGGATATTTGTTGTATTATTTTATGTTGTATATGACCACATTTTCTACACTTATCCCAAGATTGCAGCTTTTCAAATGCTTTGTTTTTTGTTAATTATATAAAGAAAAAATCAATTGCTTGCTGCGCGCATGCACTTTTGTACGTTTCATACAGCCATGTATTGGTGTTGAAATATCAAATGGTGCTTGATACCTAGGCAGCTAGGGATCCACTGATGCCTGGTTCAGATTACACGATTTTAGCCAGATTTTGGCACGATCCGTTTGACGTAGGGTGTCGATGGGGATTCGTAAACGACAATGGGCGTCGGGTCGCAAGATTCAATCGTATCATCTCGTATAGTGTGTCATAGTGGCGCGACAACCTACGTCGCGTCATGCGATGCTTCACAACATCACAACAAAAAGACTAGCATGTTTAATTTTTTTAACGGTTGTCCATGACGGTTCCGTCACATGTATGAGGTTGACCAATAGGAGCACAGAAGCTTTTCCGTACACAACTTTCAAAAATGACAAAACGAAAAGAAGACGATGATTGTGCTAACGTTAAAACTAAAAGTAAAAATATTACTAAAGTAGGAAAACAATATTTTACCTCAAGTTCTCTTTGGAGGATTGACAGCCCATACTGTCCTCTTCGAGCAATCCAGGAACGTGTCCATTGTCGAGTTTTCTTTCTTTTTTTACTTTTTTCTGAACACAGGACAGCCAATACAACACTCACCACTTCATCCATTGTTTGTTTACGTTCATTTCCGGAAGTCACTCGCTACTAGTTTCGCCTTCTCGATGACATCACGCGCGCCGTTAAAGACGGCATGCAATGACTGGTCAGAAAGCAACGTAGTCTGACATGTGTCTTGTCCATGACACGACAAGATTCTAGGAGTCAAAATCACGTAATCTGACACAGTGACTATCGTAACAGACAAAAAAATCGTGTAATCTGAACCAGACATAAGACATTCTTCAAATTTAATATGGGAAACTGCAGGTTGCCCCTCAAAGTCCAATATACATTAAATGCATTAATAAGAGTGTTCCTCCTCATAAACTCTGGATGGCTGTACACCCCCCTCCCCCATTCATTTTCACGGGGTTTTGACGCTATCATTGGGATGACTTGAAAATCAATATGACTAAAGGATTGGGTAACACTTTATTTTAATGTGTCATTGTTACATATGTTACATGTAATTACTATAGTGATAACTATAAATTATGCATAATTACATGCAACTAACCCTAAACCCTAATCCTAACCCTTTAGTAAGTACATGTAGTTACTTAATATTACTCAGTACTTAAATGTATAATTACAGTGTAACAATGACACATTAAAATAAAGTGTAACCAAGGATTGCTAGTGGAAAATATACATTGACTAAAATCAAGACTTGTTTTATATAACCACTTACATACTATATATTTCACAGTTATCTAGAATGATATGTAGCACAGAAACCTAAATATGCCACAGATTTGAGCCTAAATTAATGGTGAGAATGATCACTATTGTAGTAGCACAGTGGGTATTTTAAAGGGACACTGATGCAGGAATTACGTTTTTTCAAATGGCAACCCCTGGAGTCACTGTGGAATACTTGTATTTATTGTTACTGTCATAAATACCATGTTCATTTGTCGTTTAAGGCGACACTACTGCGTTTTCATTTAAAAACGGAGAAAAAAAATGAACCTTTTGCTACATTTGCACCTCCCGTCCAGACTAAAACGGAAAAAACGAAGACCGAAAATGGAGAAGTTTAGAAACGCTGCAGCTCCGTTTTGCGTTTTGAATCTCCGGAGGGCGTTTTAGTGTAGACGGGACAAAACGGAGAAGTTTAGAAATGCTGACGCAGAGTCTGACACTCGGCTCTATGCAGGGCCGGCGATTGCTATAGGCGAACTAGGCGGTTGCCTAGGGCGCCAAATGTGTTGGGGCGCCGCGGGCGCGCGCTCTAACGTCGCCCTTGACCTACTTCACATTCTCTACTACTCCCCATTAATCGAGAAATCACAGAGTTAGAATGAAAAAAAAAGAAAGAAAAATGTTTATTGAACATGGTCATCAAGGCGCCCCTCAGCCACACGTTTAATTACTTAATTACTGATTATTAGATTGAATTGATGATTGTCGATCTTTTCCGGGGATTTGCGTTACGTTGGGCATGTGCTCAGGAAATGAAGCGGTATAAATAAACCGGTAACACTTTACAATAAGGTTCATTAGTTACTACATTAGAATGAACAATACTTCTTTAGCATTTGTTAATCTTTGGTAATGTTAATTTCAACATTTACTAATACTTTATTAAAATCTTGTTAACATTAGTTAATGCACCTTGAACTAACATGAACAAACAATGAACAGCTAGATTTGTATTAACTAATGTTAACAAAGAATAACAAATACAGTAACAAATGGTTAGTTCATGTTAGTTAATGCATGAACTAATGTTTAATAAATGAACCTTATTGTAAAGTGTTACCAATAAACCCTCTGGTCCACAGGGACGAACACAGAGAAAGCAACAAAATAAAAAGAAAGTCCAGTATAAAGGTAAGCCTTTCTCCTCTCAGCCATAAAGTGTCAAACGCAATAAATGTAGGAGTAGCAGCCTACTTGAGATTCTCGGTGACCGACGTGCTTTTTGGGGCGAGGCATCTCATAGCCTACTTTTATTTATTTTTTGTCTTAACGGCCCATAAAACTCTTACATCGGCAGCCCATTCGTTTTGTTTTGCTTAATTGCCGGCGTTGAGTTGCTTCCAAGTCTATAGCTTACTTCCAAGTAAAGAAATTTGTACAAAACTAATTAAATTTCTTTTATTTTTTCATTGCATTTGTTTTACAATATAGCCTATTATGTTGAAGTGTAATGTAGACAGACACTGTAACTAATAGAGGTTTGAATTTTTCTTTGTTCAATTTGCACACTGAATTGCACCAGATTGATGAATTTAACATTTAAATTTGATTTAAAAATGAATTAAACATTAAAATGCACAACATTTGGGAACTTCAAAACCCCCTTAGTTGTAGCAGCCAGGTAATAATTGTAATTTATCTACAAGTTACATTACATTACACAGATACAACAATGCAGCTATGTAGGATGATAGAAATATCCTTGAATGTTATTTGTAGCATTTGTATGAACAATTTATTACAGATCCTTCAACTTGGTGAAGTTTTGGAGTGATTATAAGAGCATTTTTGTTTAGTTTAATACATACTCCTCATCAGTTTTGGGCATGTTACTTAAAAAAAATAATTAGTTACAGTTACTAGTTAGTTCTCACAAATTCTCACAGAGTTAGTAACTGAATTAAATCATTATAAAAGTAACTAATTACCAGGGAAAGTACCTATTGTGTTAAAAAAAGTCAAAATAGGCCTAACTTGGATGCACCCAATATTAAATATGTTAAATATATTAAGTGGATTGGACACTATAGAATAAATTATTATTATAAAACATTGTACACTTATCTACACTATTGTAATGTTGCTGTGGGACAATGTGGGAGACACCAATAAAATGCAATATATTATTTTAAAAATTATCATTACTATAGTAGAAAAATACATAACATACATACTGTACATAATACACAATTTTAGATTTAGAATTTCTAATATTTGATATTGCACAGACCACAACTGGCCAACAAATAAGTAAAAAAAAAAAATGCTTAAATGTACCAAAAATAAAATAATAAAAAATGGGGGGGCGCTAAAATCAATCTTGCCTAGGGCAACCAAAGGGATGAGAACCGGGCCCTGGCTCTATGATTGGGTGTCATCAGTCATGACATGTCCTTCCCTGATTCTACAGCCACTGTTTACACCGGCACGCGCATGCCCAGTGTTGGTGAATGGTCTCATGATCCGCGTTTTCAGTCGTTTTAATGTGGACGGAGATCAATTCTAATACACAGATAAAACGCTGGTGTGATTGTATTTGTTTGAATTCTCAGTTTTTAAACGAAAACGCAGTAGTGTGGACGGGGCCTAAAGGCCCGTCACACCAAGCACCATAACTATAAAGATAACTATAAAGATATAATTCTAAAAATCGTTCTCCATATTAAAGAATAACAGAGTTCACACCACAGCTATAACGATAAAGATATGAGGAACGATATCGTTGGGATCACTTTCAGAACGATTTTTTTCCAGCTGTCCAACGATAAAACACTGACAACCAATCAGACTCATGCATTTAAAATGGCAGATGATATTGCAGAGAAGTTAATCGTCAAAGTACCAATAAATAAATAAATAAAATCCTCAACTGTTTGACAAGTCAAACCCACTTTTCAATGATAGGCTACATTAAAAAGATGGATATGGAAAGCATCATGGGAATAAACGGTGAGAAGTATTCACAATGATATTATGCAGATTAGCATTGTTACAAAATTACCTCTAGGTCTAGGTAGGCTATCCAGCGCTAGTTGACAACATTGCTGAAGTTCTAGGTGATGTTTTTATTCCATCATTGAATTCGTCAGCTATATCCAGATATTACACTAGACATGGATTCACTGTTTAGATGCGCTCCAAACACCTCTCGTCTTTTAAGAATATCGATCGTGTACCCAAAACAAAAAGCGCCTGTTTTTCCTTTTGAAATTTGTATGTAACGTAAGCCTCAACAGCAGGTAATTTGCCCGCGCACGCGCGCTACTCTGAAACCGCGGCGCGCTTGCATAAAAAGAACTTTATTGATCGTTGGTGTGGACGCAAATATAGTTATCTTTATCGGTATCTTTATAGTTATCGTGCTTAGTGTGAACGGGCCTTAAGGGGATCAAAAATATGTTGTTAGTGGTGAGAATTTTCACGTGAGTAAATACATAGGTCCGACCATTATCCCCATGTACTTCAATGGTCCTTAGACGGCCATCATTCAATCCGAAAGAAGTCATATAACCATTTCAATAACTCTGAAGATGTTCAGTTTAGCCAAAAAAAACTGCATAGTGTCCCTTTAAATAGTTTTGAATATGAGTGCAAACAGACTTGTATACAAAATTGCAAACAAAACATAATATAATGAAACTTTAAAGCTACTTTAAAGTTTACAAGGCTCATGCTGTGGCCATGCATTGAGTTTTCAACTCTCTCAATTGAACGTATTTAAACATTTGCATCTCCACCTATGGCCAAGTGTTTTTGATTACTGATGTTTTGTTGTTAAAATAATCTCTCTCTCTCTCTCTCTCTCTCTCTCTCTCTCTCTCTCTCTCTCTCTCTAATTCAATTAGCTTTACTGACATGACTGTGTAGAATAGCACAATGTTGCCAAAGCATTAAAGGCACAGTATGTAAGTTTTCGCCTCTAGAGGTCACTTATTCAAAACAATAACAAAGACGTAGCTTGATGACACAGTGAGTAAGCGTAGAATCATGGGATGTGTCGTCTTGTGTCGTCGCGTTAGCTCGGTGGCTGGTATGAGACACTTGTTGCACACTGCACGTCCAGTGTGCACACTGCTAGATTGATATTAAAATATATTAATCAAAGCTGGATGACTTGAGTTGCTAAATGCAATTCATTTCAAAACATTGTATGATGAGAAATGCTGTATTACTGTTACTACAAATAAATCTATTTCTCATTATCCTATGTTAGCCACTTAACAAAAATAGTGTTGTCTGATTTACTTTTTGGTTGCTAACATGTTACTCGCAGTAAATCAAAGAAAAGGAGAAAACATTAAGACTAACCATGTTGAGCTATTTAACAAATGATTAGCTTTTCAGTCAATAAAGGTATCCTAATAGTGGCTCATCTGTCTTAATAAAACACTTAGGCTTTGTTTCTCAGACAGAGTTTAGATTAAAGCAGGATTGGGCTTTAGTTTTATTTAAGTAGCTTTTATAGAACCTGCCATTGAAAAAAACATTGCAGGTGTGCATTTTGAGAAAATAATGACACTGACATTTTTCATGCTGTTAAAATCAGTAAAATTATGTTAAAACCGCTCAAACATGCTGGAATTTTAGTCTAGGACTATTCTTAGGATTATATATAAAAGTGTCTTGGATTTTTCCATGGTATCTACGTAATTATAACCGTAAGTCAAAGGGTAACACGGATATGATGCAATTGACAGGCTATGCAATGACGGACGTTACACTGGTCAAAATAGCTAATTTCTCTGAATGTAAGTATTGTTGAGAGACATTTGGGATAGTGCAAGTACACAAGTCAACACTATATATAACACTTTTTGAGTGGTGATAATCCAATTTTAATGCGAAAATCTTACATATTGTGCCTTTAAGTAATAAACATATTACACACATATAATTAAATTAATTAATAATCATATCTATGTTAGCAAAGAAAAAATGTCTAAGTAAATGCACAGCAGTGAATGTTTTATTTTTAATTAGACTCATTCTCATATAACACATTACTCTGCCAACTGGACACACTCAAACATATGCCCAAACATTTTCCCAAACATATGAGTTTGTCTAAGTGACCCGTTCACTGGAAATCAGGTAGAATTAAAGCTGATTAGTGTAAGTGTCTGTATTTTCTCCATGAAGTAGTGCAACTCGTCCTCGACGACTCCATCAGTGCATTATGTCTGTGTTCTCCAGTTCTCCAGCTCTGCTTGTGTCGGCCCATCTCTACAGACAGTATGTGCTCACTCCAGCCCGTTCTCATCCCAAAGCGCCATATACAACGCTTTTGCAAAAGCGTAAATATCCAATGCACATGGCACCCTTTAGCACCAAATGAGACGTAAAAATAAATCGGGCAGAAGGCACCTCCTAAGTGGTCTAACCCTAACCCTACCCCATACCTAAACTTAACCGTCTCATTTGGCGCTAAAGGGTGCCATGTGCATTGGATATTTACGCTTTTGCAAAAGTGTCATATATGGCGCCTTGGGATGAGAATGCGTTGCTCACTCGCGATACTCAACCAGCAGCTTTATCTGCTCTAGTTTTTAAAATTAATTTGATACAATGCTAATTGAAGATTTTAACAATCATATTCTTGTGCTATAATAAGCCCTGCTTGTCAATCAGATCTTATTGCTAAATCAAATTGTCCAGACACTGAGATTGTTAGACCCCAATGCATTTGAAATAATTATAAAGAACTGTTTCACGACTGTAAAAACGTATATTTTCGAAAAATATAATTCAACTTTAAGTAGCATGTAGATACCTTATAGGTAAAACGTTTCAGTTACATATGTAACCTTCATTCCCTTTCAGTCGTTCCCGTTCAACATAGTCGATGTCAACTGAATGGGATCACCATTAAAAACACCACTAGTGCTTCCACCTTCCAAGCCTTTCTGATCCCCTTGCAACTTGAAGCGGAGATGGCCGGGCTAAGGCCAGGGAAGTCACTGCTGTTCCATAGGACCACTGGGAAAGCTTACCCTATGAATGGAAGTAAGGGATGCTGCAGAAGCCACATCCTGCCTGAAGGGAGGTAATGTGGGGAATACACATATGGACTGGGTGGAAGACCAGGCAGTACAACATATAGAATGTCACTGGGATGGCTCCCAGCTCTATGGCGGGTGAGACGCAACCTACAACAAGTGTCAGGACAAGCTAGACAACACAGTGTCAGGACCTACTCATTGTCGTAATAATACTCTAGATTTAATACTATCATATGGAATAGATGGCGATGCCGTTGAAATTCTACAGCAGATCGACATATCAGATCATTATCTAGTCTCATTTAAACTTCACTTAGCCACTGTGTTATAAATATGTTACATCTATAACTTCTGCCACTATAGATTGGTTTTATCAATAATCTTCCTAAAGGGATAGTTCACTTTGAAATGTTTCAGCTTACCTCAAGGGCATCCAAGATGTAGGTGTCTTTGTTTCCGTATAGTTTTTGATATTTTTAGGTGAAAGAGTTCTTGTCTGTCTATGGTCACCACCTCAAAGAGCATGCACAGAGAAGTCCAAATTAAACATGATTTAATGACTCGTAAATCTCAGTACACATTAGATGGGGCCTAAGGCTGCGGATAGGGGCGGCTATGCTGTAGAAACGCGACATTATTTCTGTGTTTTTTGCCTTCTTGTAACCACAGCCACGTCCAAGTGAGTGGGGGCACGGGCGCTTTGTGCAGCTGTGACCCAAGAGGTCAAAGCAATGTCAGATACTGTGTTGTTTTCTGCACAACGGCTAGCACGGACAAAATTTAAACTTTACTGCGATCCACAATGGATACCTCACGTAAGCTGGACATACCAAAAATTGATTTCAAAGTGGACTATCCCTTAATTAGTTTCATCCTCTCAGCATCCCCGAATATCTTCGAAGAACTCGATATTAATTGACAGAAACTTTATCTCTCTCTTTTCCAGCACTTGTATGGTGCGTTACAGTACCGTCTTGTATAATATGCATACTACAGTGGAAGCACCACTTACAATGTCCAGTGGGGAGCTTGGGATTTTCTCTAAGCCCCGATCTTACAGCCATTGTGGGCAGTGTCACCTGAGAAACATGGCAGAATACCACAATACTTAAATATTATGCAGTGATATTGTCAAGCGTTTTCTCTATTTTTTACAGCGCAGTTAAGCGGAATTGCCCTGCACAGATATGATGCCATTATGATATAACAGTACAACATGCACTGACGATCAAGTTCGCAGTGGCTTCATAATGAGTTAAAAACACAAAAAACTAAATAAAGTACGTCCCGATGCACATTTCTTTAGTTCTTCATTTTTTAGAACAAGAGTAAAACCTTAAACAAGAATCTTGCTGCTATTTTTGTGATTGATTCGTAACAGAGAGTACTCTCGCCATCTTCCTCCGCACAAAAGTGACTTAGACGCACTGCTGCCGTAAACGTAACTTCTCACCTCGTAACCCACCATGGACTACCACCAGTCTCATATAACTGACATCTTGGGACGTCTTTTGACCATTCGTCGATATATATGCCTTCTTAGGGCCCCCTTAAACGTCGGCAGATGATGATCCCGGGCCAGTCATACAACTGACGCTTTCCTTTGAGCGTCAGTTACGGTGACGGGGTGGGCTTGGGTACAGGTCTCAGGTCTGGGGTGGAGTTCAGATTGGAAATAGCAGTAACCGATAAGCCAAATGTGGGGCCCTGAGAAGGCATATATTCGACGATGGTGGAGAGACGGTCCCAAGACGTCAGTTTTGTATATGGACGGATTTGGGATGAGACTGCGCCGTCACCTTGGCTCCGGCAGTTCATTGGAGCGAATGCAGTCAATCAGGCCAACTCTGTTGGAACAGGGGAGCACCTCTACTTTTAATGCATGCAGCGTCAGATGTAGTTCTGAGGGTACTCAGAAAAATAAAATCACCATAAATCATCATGAATGTGATTTATCTTGTTTTTTTTGTAGTTTGTTCCAATGGTCAGACATGTATTTATCATTGATTCCAGAAAAAAAAAAAAAACATTCTTCCTAGTTCAGATTTTCGTCCGTGAACTGGAATAATAAATTATGTTTTTATGTTTAAATTATGAACCCTTTACAAAAGTCCACCACCATCAATGATTCGAAAGTAAAGGCAGAGTAGCAGCGTTACCTAGCTACTTCCTATGACAGACCCCTGTTCCAAGATGACGGCGGTTTTGTCGCATGCTAAAACCCAGGTGAGGTCTAGTGTGTCTATGCCTTGATACGTGACAGAACTTTCTCAGGAGGACTTGAAACGCACCAATAGTCGCAGTTGCTCCGAATGCGCTTAAAGAAGATTAAAGAAAATAGTCCACGCCATTGTACAACGAGCACACTCGGGCCCTTAAGAGAGCAGCCAGAAAAATGGGACGTAGCTGGAAGAAAACCAAATTAGAAGTATTCCGGATCTTATGGAAGGAGAGCTTGATCGGCAAACAGAGAGGCCTTAAAACTGCTAGATCTACTTATTTTTCAAACCTATTATAAGAAAATAAACATAATCGTATAGGTATTTATTTGAAACAGTGGCTAAACTAACGAAAAAGAAAGCCTTAAGTCCAGAAGTGTCCAAGCAACACAGCAGTAATGACTTTCTTGAATTTGAATTTCTTAATTTATAAGATTGATAATATCAGGGACTAAATTATAACTATGCAATGGTCTACAACACTATCGCATCAGGGTGTGCATTGTAGTATCTCTGAGGAAAAAAAAAATATCATTTGCTGCTATAAGAGAGGAAGAATTCGTCTTGTTTCATCTAAATCAACAACTTTGCTAGACCGTAATCTATGCTATCTGATAAGAGATGCTTCCAGATGTCATAGATCCTTTTCTTAATATCATTAATTTGCCTTTGTCCCTGCAATTACGTACCAAAAAACTTTAAGCTGGCTTATGATAAAACCACTTGTTAAAAAAAAACGTCAAGGTTCGATACAGGCATTTGCCTGATGAAGGTAGTAAGACAGAAACATTGTCACTAAATTAATGTTTTATTTGCAAGTACTGATAGTGAGTTCCTATTTGTAGATTTTCTTAATTTGGGACTTAAGGTTCAGGAGCTGACCAAGCCAATATAACTAACAAAAACAACCTCGTCTTTAAACCCCTTTCCTAAACCCTAACCAAAAGAAAAGAAATATGGAATACAATCTGATACAATCAAAACTCCCCAACCAAAAACAGAGTTCAAAACATTTACAATAAAAAGAAATGGCATCAAGGTCCCTACTTTCTCAAAATTCAATCAGGCAAACAAACTGAAAAGGACTGTCCAAATCAGTGTCAGTAAACAGGCAAAGGGTCAAATATACCAATGGGATACAAACCATTCTCAAATCAAACAAACACTCAAATAGTCAAGTCACCTTTATTTATATAGTGCTTTTACAATGCATATTGTATCAAAGCAGCTTCACATTGATGACATGAAAATAATACAACAAAGTTTGTTTCTACGAAGAAAATTGTGTCAACGTCCACCTTAAAGGTCCAATATGTAAGGATTTTGTAATAAAATATCCAAAATCACTTGCACATTGTGATATATTTCCTGCAGGAGTGTAATCACCAATAGCCCAAAAGTCTCCAAAGTTCTTTTATTTCAGAGAAATTCCAATTTAAAAAAGTGGCCGTCCCGGAAAAAAAATGTCGCCTGTAAATGGCGCAAGATTGGCGGCTATGCCTCGGCTATCCTCGTTTCCATTCGTATTGCCATAGCCATGACTTACCCCATGGCAACAGACGCGGACAACTGCATAGTGAGATCATTTTGCGGCACCAGTTTGTTTCGTTCAATCATCAGACCATGGCAAGGGCGTGCTAGTACCCCTTCTACTGGGCACGAATGCCCCACTATAAATCTGCTGTGCCCCAGTAAATCTGAAGTTCTGAATTTAACAATTTATTTTAAATTTCAGTATTTAAAATAAATTATATTATCAGCGCAATTATATTAATGATCTATTTGGAACGCATTAATAAAACAATTAAATCAACGCTTGTAAAGGCAACACAGTTAACCGAAACAAGAAGCTGACCCATAACAGAATCCTTGTATGCAACGTCTGTGTTTCCAAGCAACTTCACGCGCATACATCTGAGCACCGATGTCCGGTGTGCACGCTATTGAGCATATGCGCGATTACGTGGGAGCGGGATACGTGTCCCTCTTTTTATACAATGTGAATTCGCCCCCCGCACTTTAAAATCCGAAAGTCAAGGATAGGCCTAGTCTATACGTGACTTCATGTTTTCATGGTAGACAGTCATTCGCGCATTAGCCTACAACTTCGCCCATGCTCGCACCTGCGCCGAATCCATTTTCATTGAGTTGGCAAAAACTCCTTTTTCACGAAAAAGTCAAGCACTGTAAGTAAGTTGTCATGTAGTATCCGAATTGTGTTACACAATGATGAATAACTCGCCTTCTCTTGTTGAATAATTAACAGGTTTTGTTGTAAATTCACTACCCGAACAAAACAGGCAATATTTTCATTCTTTTTTTACTCATAATGCATTTTATTTTCACAGATATGTTATCAAAGCCCTTCAACTTACCGGTAGAATAAACATGGTGAATATTAGAGCAATTTATATTTTCATGCATTAACAGCAAGTATCTACTTGAATCAGGCAGAATTGTAATATCTGTACATTATGTTTATTATAATTTGTTAACACTTTACAATTAGATAATTAATAAATAATGTTACTTAAATCCAACTTAACCCAGTTATGTGCATTCTGTTGACATAAAAAAGTTACAGTTCGTCCAACATTAATAACAATTGACCTATCGGCTAGCCTTGCCTTCAGTTTACTGTTGCTATTCCAGACAAAAATGGGGGACCTGTGCCCCAGTAGAGCTGTATGTCTAGCAAGCGCCCTGGACCATGGCAAGCAGACTTTGGGACAAACAAGGAGAACTAGAATGAGGATCAATATCAGCGTGATGTTTCTGAGATGCCGAGAGCTAGCGTCCGAGACTGACTTCCACTCGACAGAGAGCTAGCGTCATGTGACTAATTTGGACTTGACACTGACAGAACTTCACGAGTCACGACTTTACAGCTTTATTAGACAGGTGAGCAAAAGTACATAAAACAAATCAATGTTATAACGTTAGCTTGACATGATGAAATGTTAGAATATGGTCAGTATGTTATTCTTATGTTGATCAAGCTGCTAGTTTCGTATAGCGACAAACAGTAACACGTAGAATAACATTATAACTTTCAACACACATTTAAATGCCGTTTAGTGTGATAGTGTAACGTTATACCAAGTGGAACAGCGCTGCGTTTCCCTCACAAGATTAATTCATCTAATAAACTGACCTGTGTGAGTAATCCAGCACTTGCGTGTAGTTCAATAGGATGAAATTTCCTTATTCCTTTATATCCGCGGGACTCGCGTGTGATATATGTATCTTATTAGCAATCGCGACCTGCTTCATAGCACTGTAATGTTAAAAAACATGAGTGTTTTCACTAATCCTTAAACATTATTAGATCCATCAGCTTGACAGCAAGTCCCATCATTCAGCTCGTTACTGCGTCACATACATTCGCCTTTGTTATTGTTGGAAACGGCGCCCTCTTGTGGCCACTAAAGTTACATATTGTAGCTTTAAGTAAGGCAGATCAGTAATACTGAATATTAAATGTCCCCAACTACAGTAAGCCAAAAGCCAAGGCAACAGTGGCAAAGAACACAAAACTCCATCAGGTGACAAAATAGAGAAAATAACCTTGGAAGAAACCAGACTCAGTCAGGGACCAGTTTGGGGACCCAAAGCGATAGAAACAAAAATAGAGTCTTTAATGATAACACCGAAGTGGCATCAATGATAAACATAAATTCTCTTCAAGTAGTAAATGGACAACACAAAACAAACACGCAGAGAGGGCGATAAAAGAGTCTCTTTAGCCCACAGACGGTACAGCAGGGTTTTGTGAAGAACAGGCTGGCAGGTCTCTCCAGGTGTAGACAGGGGAGGAGAATGGACCTTTCCCAGCATCAGACAAACTGGAATTAAATACAGAACCAAGACGATTAGCAGAGACCGATGCGTTTATCAGGACTGGACTTGACTGATGGACTGGACTTGGACAGATGATAACAGGTTAGTCGTTTGCTTCATGCGTGAGCAGAACTCGAGTGAGAATCTGACAAAGAAAGCAGCAAAACGGAGAGAGGAAAAGAGATCTAATCAGAGGGGAAAAGGGAACAGGTTGGAAGAGTACATAGACATATACACTAGACCTCACCTTGGGGTTCTAAGCATGCGTCAAAACCGCCCATCTTGGAACAGGGGTCTTGTCATAGGAAGTAGCTAGGTAACACTGCTATCTCTGCCTTTACTTCAAATTCATTGATGGTGGTGGACTTTTGTGCAGCGTATGATGTTCTCGGATGAAATCTGAACTAGGAAGAATGTTTTAAAAAAAAAAAATTATTTATTTTTTTCTGGAATCAATGAAAAATACGATGGTTTGACTGTTGGAACAAACCAAAAAAAAAAAAAAGATAAATCGCATTCATGATGATTTATGGTGATTTTATTTCCATTAGACCTGAGTCTACATTGACGCTGATGCACTAAAGTGGAGGGGCTCCCCTGTTCCAAGATGGCGGCTCTATTGACGCATTCATTCCAATGAACTGCCGTAGCCAAGGTGACGTCTAGTGTATATGTCTATGGGAAGAGTAAACGAGGTAGTCAGAGGACATGAGGAACAGCTGAGGGGAAGGGAGAGAGGAAAGAGAAAGCCACTTAAAAAGACCAGCAGAGGGAGACAGAGTAAAGAGAAAGAACAAGAGACAAAACATGACATGGAGGCCTGTAAGCTTGCCTTTTGCAACAATTTTCCCCCTCATAGGAGTATTCTATGGAACAATCAGTATGAGCTGCGTAAAATGCCCCAGTTTCTTTTGGAGGTTTGGAGCTTTCCAATGTCAAATATAATGATTTTTGGATTAGACATTTTCTTATTAAGAAGATCAGCTGTCATCCCTGAGCTTTTTTTCAAATGGAAATTAAAGCCACAGTGTAACTCTTCAACCTTTATAATATATTACCAAAACCCATTGAGATGGTACCTTCGACTTACAATAGGTTGAATGACGCATCTGTCGTAGCCTGAAGGTGTCTGTATCGCTTTTACTAGCACTTTGTAACTTCGGGTTAAGGGCAGGAACCCGAGACACAAAAGAACTACAGAATTCAACTGCTTTACGGCATGCGTCACTTCCCCCACCACCCCAAACTTCCTCAGATTCTGGCGTTAGTGCTCAACTCACGTTTGATTGCCATCTGTATAGATAGCACAAGGCTATTTGATGTGCTATTTACATCTGGAAGACGTATTTTAAGAGTGTTTGCTCATCTGCAAGACGTTCTATAGGACGTTTCCTGCAGATGTCAAATAGATGTTTTTTAAGATGTCAGTTTAACATGCATTCTAAATCATTACATCTTAGAGACATCTTCTAAACGTCTATTTGACATCTGCAGGAAACGTACTATAGACGTCTTGCAGATGAGCAAACACTCTTAAAAATACGTCTTCCAGATGTAAAAGGCACATCAAATAGCCTTGTGCTATCTTTTCGTCATGGCCGAACAACAGCTACAAGGAAGAAGGCAACGGTTTTATCAGAGAAAACTAAAAAAAGAAAAGGGGAGAGTGACAAATTAAAAGCCAGACGAGGATTAAAGGGATACTCCACTTTTTTGGAAATACTCTCATTTTACAACTCCCCAGAGTTAAACAGTTGAGTTTTACCGTTTTCGAATCCATTCAGCCGATTTTCTGATATTTAAAAGAATAACCAGACAGTTTCTGGTCTCATTGACTACCATAGTATATTTTTTTCCTACTATGGAAGTCAATGAGACCAGAAACTGTCTGGTTACTGATATTCTTAGAAAAATCAGAAAATCGGCTGAATGGATTTGAAAACGGTGAAACTCAACTGTTTAACTCTAGGGGAGTTGTAAAATAAGCCTCTTTCCAAAAAAGTGGAGTATCCCTTTAACATTGGTCCAGCTTTCGCTTCGCTCGCTGGCGTAAGCGGAAGGGTGCTCGACCAATGCGGACGGTTGCCTGCACACAAATGCCGTTTCCAAGGTAACCCAGATAAATTCACAAGCAGTGTAGTATTTTCTGGTATTCCGGCCACAGCTGATGGTGTTATGAGTGTAATAAAATGCCCACAGCCCAGTGTTCATTTCTACACACAAACACAGCCCGCCTCAGTGCAGGGCTCGCACTAATAAAATCGACTCATGTCAAATGTAACATTACATTAAACGTCAGTGAACGTGCCCACGACTCAGTAGTACCCACAAACACTACACACCACATGTCCCACGGTTACTGTAAAAATAAACCAACACATAACCTTACAGTCAAAAATAAATTTTTCGATTAATCGTTTTTTAAAATGTGGTCGAATTCAAAATCGATTCTCAGCGGCCACAAATCCATTTTTTTCCCATATAAAGGGCTTGCGATGCCATCTTCTCTTTCTGCACTAGGCAAACGCTAAGCGCTGCAGGCGTCGATACACATTCGCGTTTAGGAGTCGGGACATGACGGAATATTCACTTGCACAATCGGGCCAGCATTGCATCATAAACTATGATCGTAACTAATGTTTATCATTTTCACGTTTTTTTAAGTTTGGGTTAGGGTTAGGGTTAGGTTAGAGTAAAATAACCTAATCCTGTCTGATCAAGCTGTGTGACCGTCCTGACTTTTCCAATTTTCAGCATCAATTTTGCATCTTGCATCAAAATCCTGTCTATTCATTGTATGCATTTAGTGTATAGTGTTCCTAAAATAAAAAAAGAGTTTTATATACAGGTTTGTGGCTCTTAATTTCTTTGTATTAATTAACCAGTAGTAAATGTATGTCCACTGTTCTTTTTTTATAAATATAGGATTTGTTTTACTTCTATATTCATTATAGTCGAAATCGAGAATCAAATCAGGAATCGAGAATAGAATTAGAAAATTCAATAAAGAATCGACATTGAATTAGAAATAAAGTAATAGTGATAATCAAGAATCGAGAATTACAGAATTCAGAATTGAAATCAAAATCGAACTGAGAGCTTGTGGATTGAAATTGAATCGAAATTGAACATGTGAATCGATACCCAAGCCCTACCGCTGTTCCTTGCCCACATTCACTCCCCACGGGGCTCACCTGACTCGCTCTCTCTCAGCAGACTGCTATAAGGGAATTGAGCATGGCAAGGCTGCTCACCTCAAACACTGCAAGCACACACAATCTAAAGACTCGGGAGGCTGACCGTTTGACTGTTTGTTGACTTTAATTTGCGACAGTGCTGCGGAGTTTGTTGCCTCTAGGGACACTAGACGTGAAAGTTACAGGTAGAGCGCCTCTAGTGGCCAAAAGTTCCGCAGTGTGGCTTTAAATTACCTTCTCTTTCTACCATTAATATATAGACTAGCATTAAAAGGTTTCTGTTACCTAACAAGTGGAAAGAGCTTCACTTTAAAATTCTACATAGTTACTATCCCTGTAACTCTCTTCTTTCCAAGTTTAAATTGGACATCTCTTCACACTGTGCATTCTGTAATTCTAATCATGAAACAATATCACATTTGTTTTTTGATTGTGATTATGCAAAGGATTTCTGGAAAAAACGTAGCCTGGCTTATTTTTTTCTGTTTATTACAAACTTTTTACTTTTGAGGTTGTGAATGTGCTGCTTTTGATTTGGGACTCTGGGTAAAAGGAGATGGATGACAGATTAAAACTGCTTACTTTATGTGGCAAGTTTCATCTTCACAAGTGTAAAGTAACTGTTTCTAAGCCAAATTTTGGACTTTTTTGTGTTGATTTAAAATTATTTTATGATTATTTTTGTTTATCAGCTAATAAGAAAGCTGCTAAAACTTCATTGTTGCTCAAAGACATTATGCTTTCATTATAAATTATGATTTTCTGAAGATTATTATTTATTTATTCCCAATGTTAAGCTATTTACCTTTATTTACTTGTATTCATTTTGCATATTTTTAGTTTCAATGCATGTTTTGTGAATTGTTATTATTATTATTTTTAGTAGACTTTCCCTTACTTCCCCTTTTTCATTTTATTTTTTGAACTTGATATGTATCGCCTGCGACTTTTTGTTCAATAAAAAAAGATAATGTTGTGGCATGTGTGTAATGATGCCCTCTAGGGGCTCTTATTGGACACGCATGTGCGCTTCCTCGCTGACGTCAGCGCGTTGTGTTAAACAACATCTACCAGAGAGCGTGACTGACTGTAAACGACCGTGTCCATCCTAACGCGCGGTTTATTCTCGATGTTTACCGGTGTACGGCCATTTCTTTACTCTAACCTTGTCAGCAGACAATGATTAAACCATTATTCTCTTTGTTTAGAGAAAACCCCATCGAACCGGCTGTTTCCCTACGTATATCTTGCACTTCCGGGTTTTCGGGCAAGCGTCAGTTCTGAGGATCAGCTGTAATGATTGAATGAGCAAACGGAGAGGAGAGAGCGACTCCTGAACGCTGTGCTGCCGATTATCGTTGCTGGACACCAAGTGCATAATAAAAGACAGCGTGGCAAGAGGACTCGTGGAATAAAGCTGCTTGTTTATGGAGCTGGCAGGAATGCGTTGGCACTCATCAGATATGTTATTATAAGCTAGTGTTTTAGGTACATAAGTATGAAGAAAATGTGTCAATGGTGACTCATCCTACTGGTCTGATAACCGATTCCTTCTAATGCAGTTGAGTAATTTCGGATCTCCTAACACTTGATGTCCGCTGAGTTTACATGTATCTCGGACTATTTATATTTAGAGATTTTCGCGCTTTTCTAAGATTTGTGCATCTGTCAATCATTGTTGGATCTGGGAAACGACACGTACGCGAGAGTCCGGTAGTTTTTCATGATTTAGTGAAAGTGTGGCTGGTTGGACTATGAAGAAGTTCTTCGATACCCGACGGGAGATGGTGAGCTCGGGGCCCGCATCAGGAGCCGGCGCGGGGGGCAGCGCGGCGTCCGGCGCGTTCATCGGACGCGTTTTCTCTATTGGACGATATCAAGTGACCGTGGAGGAGACTGTAGCAGAGGGTAAGCGACTTTAAGTTACTTTTTACATTTTATAAGGACTAATAATGAATTAAATGTGCGTACTGGCGATGCCTTTACGGTCCATGTCTATATAAATAATAAATAACGATGCCTTATGAATGACTCCGAGCCCTTTCGTCACTCATGCGTCATCTAAATATTTGCTGACTGCATGCCAGTGAGGCGTGCTGTCTCAGCAGAGCAGGTTCAAATTAATATTTAAGACCAAAATTAATATTTGGTGATTTTACTTAACTTTGTGTTGTTGCAAACCAGTAGACTTACGTTCTTCCTGGAAGCCAAAAGGAGAAGTTGAGCAGAATTTCGACGCTGCTCTTTTCCAGATAATGAAAGTAGATGGAGACTGGAGATATCAAGCTTTAAAAGTGACAAAAAACATCTTAAGACTAACGTTACCATTAAAGTAACCAAAAATGACCTGTCTATATCAGTCTTCTGAAGCCATATGTTAGTTTTGTGTGAGGAAATTTATATGTATTCAACTGTCAACAGCAGGTTTGACATTATGCCAAACTTTATTGGTTTTATTGATTTATTTAATCTAATTTATTTTAGTGTTTTTCTCACACACCCTCAGTAAAACTTCCAGAGCAAATTACTGTTTTTTTTTGGCTAACTTGATGGTCCTCTGCTTTGAGAATTTTATCCAGTCCAAATGCGATTGTCTGTGATTTCTGATGTCGTATGTGTTATCCTGATGCTTCTCCTCGTGTATTTTGACCTACCTGAGCTACCGTTTAAGCACCAATCTTCAGCTTGCTTTCATTTTAATATCTATGGTATCAGGTTTAAAAAAATAACACAATAATAATAATAAATAGAGCCAAATTATGAAATGCATTGTGACTGCCCAATTTCTGCTCTGCTGCTTATGTTTTCTGCTCAATTATATGGTTATATTATAAACTGCTATGTCTAAAAAATTCATGCCATTTTTATTTAAATATGGTTTAATAAATTAAAATTATGCCCACATCTAGAAAACACACACTCCCACCTCTGTAGTAAACATGGAGATGTTAGTCCCGTTTAGAATCGGTGCATGAAATCAGACATTGGTTGATAAGAATTGTAAGTCAAACCTTCGCATTAGCGTTGTTCCAAACCTAGATGACCTAGCCTACTTTTTGCAGTGAAAGACAAAATTGAAATACTTTGAGAAATTCCTTTAAACATGATGGGTTTACCAGGGTTTCTGGAACTTATGCAGCCCTAATATTGTGGAAATGGAACTGCATGGAAAGTTTTGAATTCACTGGATGCATTACATGAGTGAGTCATCAGCTTAAAGTCTCTTAAGCAGATTTGAAGAAGTCATTCCCCTGCTGATGCACTGAGATCTTGTCTTGTTAGGGTTTCGTATCAGGAACTCAAACTGGTCTTGAAATTTCATGCCACATCTTAGAGTTACAAAGGATAAACTGTCGTCCAACTCAACATGTAAATGCAGACGATGTTATCAAGACTGAGAGAGAGAACCGGCTGTCATATGTTCATGTCATGACCTCAGTGCATAGAGAATTCTGAACGCCTTACACAAGCCATTTCTGTTATTGCCTGGAAGCACATTTGGAGTCACTGTGTCTCATGGGAGATCGGAGACATTCTGCTGCCATTAAAAAAAAGTCTACAACGTAGTGAGAATTTTGTATTTGATAATTCAGTATTAGATGATGTTTTGTCACTTTGATGTGAATCCCTTCATGGACATTTTGCCACAGAATATGTTGGATTGTTGGATATGTCAGACCCTGAGATGGTCCTCACTGCAGAACACGAAATCCAGGGGGAGGAGTTTTATCTGGATCCTTACATATACCTAAACCTACCCATCTCTGCCCCCTGATCCCTAACCCCACCCCTAATCCTTTCCATCTCCACCCCTTAGATCTGGATCCAACTCCGCCCCCTGGATCTTGTGTACTGCAATGAGGTGCTACTGCAGACCCTTGCACTTTATATTCTTTCTCGACCAGGTATTTTCTCACAAACTTTGAACTGCTGCTTCTGTGTGTCTCAAGAAAATAGGGCTTGGCTTAATAAACTGGGGTTGATTTTTGTCTTTCATTCCACTGTCATTCCAGTCAAGTGTATACATTTGAAAGTCCCCTTTTAGTCAATCATTTTATCCCTTAAAACTCATCTTTGATCATCGAAATTACATATCTAAGAGATTTGCGCAAAATTTTTGCAATATTTTTGTAAATGTCGATAAACTATTGCGAAATGACTGCGTTTCCATTAACCGATGTTATGCGACTAAAACGTCTTTTTCCTCTCGCGATAAGTCATTCCAAAAATCATGGCAACGGTTCCTGGGTAGGGTTAGGTATCGAGAATCAAAATCTGATTGGAACCGGGACTAACTTTTGTTTTTCCCGAATCGTTCAAAAGTTAAAAATTTTGATTCCTAGTTTCGATATTCACAGTCGGTCGAACCGGAAGAAGAAACCGCTGAACAACACCAACGAAGAAGCGTCTACCGGAAGTGTTGGCATAACCGTGCGAGTTGAACATGAGTAGCTTACGTCGCGGTCCAAAGTGTGGCTTCACACTAAAAATAACGAAATCTCTAGGGCTGTAATCAACCAAAGAAATCCTTAAGTCGACCAAGGTCTTGTCCTGCGCAACGATTAGTCGACTAAAAAAAACAAACAAAAAAAACGGATGTTTTGATTGAACATTTTTTAAACAATTGTCATAGAGCATTTATAAAACAACAACGAAAAAACATCGAAAATAAATAAAACTATAATAATAATAATACAATTCTTTGAAAATTAAGTGATTTTTTTAACTGCAAGTGAGGAGCTCTGTCCTTGGTCTATAGTGACCGTCACAATCGCGCACCTGATCACACCACACGCTACAAAATAATATAACTGCTATCTGCCACATAATGAAAAATCCTAACAAAAGCTCTCGTTTATACAGGCTGTATTCTTCTTTACTTACAAAGCTATGGGTTAACTTTTGTCCAGCCGATCTGTTAGGCGTTTTAAAACAACAGACAAAATAGCCTAAAAAACAATCTGAAATCTAGGCTCTGTTGTAAGATAGCATATAAGTTTAATTTCGTTTTGTTACATTATTTAGGCTACTTTCAAATGAGTCAAGTGTACAAATAAAAACCTATTAAGAAAACAATCTATTGAGTCAGTATGATAAAGCCGTTAAAAGAGCTGATCACGTCTTTTGCGCGCTCAAGTTCGATTTCAAATAGGCACGCGATGTGCGCGCTCGTAATGGAGCAACGCGGTCGCCACCGTCGCCTACCTCCACAAACATGTAGCCAGACAAAAGATTTAGATTTCTTGGACATTCTGTCGACTAAAGTAGCGTGAACTGAATGAATACAGCAAAACTACCTACCGGTACATCCCTTACTGAGCGCGAGCAGCAGCGCAGCCAGTAGGTGCGGTTCCCGAGTGCGTTATGTGCGTGCGCTAAACTGTGGCGCAGTTACAAGAAATAGCCTAAATTAAAGCATTTAAAGATGGGGATAAAACATAGGCTAATAATATTTAGAATACAGTAATAAAATATATATATATATATAAATATAGCTGCGAGCAGCGATTGCGGGCCCAAGCCGGTGGCACCGCAACCCCGGTGCCTAAAGGCACCGGGATGGCGGTACCGCCGGCTTTGGCCCTCCATCGCTGCTCGCAGCTTGTATTTGTGTGTGTGTGTGTGTATATATATATATATATATATATATATATATATATAAAGCCGGTGGCACCGCCACCTTGGTGCCTTTTGGGTTATTCTGCACGACGTGCAAAAACGTAACCCCTGCTTTGGAATACATACTAGTATGTATTCCACAATTGGAATACATACTAACATACTAGTCAGAACTGAATAGTTGATATCTGAATGACAGATCACCATAGAAGTCAATGGAAAAAATGTGACTAGTAGTAACAAAAGAATAGTTACTAGTCACCATTGAAATAAGTACTAGTGTCTAATGAATAAGTACTAGTATCTATTTAATAGATACTAGTATCTAATGAATAAGTACTAGTAACTAATTAATAAGCATTGGTATGTAATGACTAAGGACTAGCATCTAATGAATAAGTACTAGTATCTAATAAATAAGGACTAGTGTCTAATGAATAAGTACTAGTATCTTTAAAAAGGTACTACTACCTAAAGAATAAACACTAGTATCTAAAGAAAAGGCACTAGTATCTAAAGAATAAGCACTAGTAGCTAATGAATAAGTACTAGTACTTAATGGAATAGATACTAGTATCTAAAAATAAGTACTAGTAGCATGAAAATAGAGACTAGTAGGTTAAAATGATTAAATGTTAAAACGGTTTGCCATACTCTATCTGTCGTTTCGACTAGTCACAATTACGTTACAGATATCTTAAATGATAATACAAACTATCCAAAATGTAATTACGACTAGAAAGACGTTGTTGATATCTACAATGTTAATTACGAATAGTCAAACTTAGCTTTTAAATGTTAAAAGGGCTTGCCATACAGAAGTGTAGGCTCAGAGAGACACTCAACATTTTCAAACCAAAATATCTGACTTTCTGTGGGTCCTAGCTCATGAGTGTAAATTAGAAAGTTGTCCGGCTTGAGGAGAATATATGAATATATGAAACGATGAGATCAACATGTGTACTGAGTTTCATATTATTACATGCAAGCGTGTTTGATTTATGGACCAAGTTTTGGACCCCGTTCCAGGGGGCGCTGTCTAGCCCCCTTGCCACACCCGGGTACCATCTTCAGCCCGGCTCTGATGGCTGTGGGATCTGACCTGTGTGCAAAGTTTCAAGAGTTTTCAAACCCATTAAGGGCCCCAAAAGCCGCTAAGAGACTCAAAATCATCAAAAAAAAGGAATGTTAAAGTTTGATGCGTTGCTATGGCAACATTATCTTAGATATTGAATAATGCTTTCACAGCTCTTCATCTGGCGTGTGTTTACATTATACAGATGAAGTTTGAAGCAAATTGGGTAAAAGTAAGAGTGTGATTTCAAAGCATTTTGCAAGTGAAACACTTTCTGCTGCCAGTTGGTGGCGCTATATATTTGACTCACAATAGTCACATCCATGTGATCGGCCTCTTACAACGAACACACTGCTGAAGTTTCATCAAGATCAGTTAATGTATGCAGAAGTTTTAACACACTTCCTTTTTGATTTATGGACCAAGTTAATTTAATTAATACACTAATTATATAAAACTATTGTCAATGCACTACAATTAAACAGGTTATATGTCTTTACTTATAAAAAAATAAAAACAAAAACTTATTTAAAAAATACCAGGCTTAAGAAATGTATTTACTTTAGCAGGCCAGACACACAGTGAAATTATTAAGCCCCCTCCCCCTACACACACACACAGAGACTGTGTGTCAAAAGACTCAATCACACACACACACAGACTGTGTGACAGGCCTAGGCTCAGAAAGAGCATGATCATATTCAAACTACAATATCTGACTTTCTGTGGGTTTGAGTTTATTATTGTTAATTAGAAAGTTGTTTGGCTTGAATAGAACAATATACACGGCAAGTTTTGTAACTGTCAGTAAAACTAACCAAGTTATAACACACTTTATGTGTCCTTTTTTAGTCAAAAAAATCCGCCACGGCCAAACCGTTCGAGATATCAAAAATCCGTCCGGAATATAGCATCCTCAATGTCTTGACTTCATGCACACCGAGTTTGGTGGTGATTGGTAACAGCATGGGTTGTAATTTGATGTTTTTCTAGGACAATTATTGAAAAAAAAAAAACATAATTCCCGACTTCCGTTTGAACTGTCGTAAAACTTAGAGCACGAAAGTTGTTTGGCCTGATGTGATCTATGAGTGTACCGAGTTTCATATTAATCCATGCACGTGTGTTTGATTTATGGACAAATGTTCGAATCCCTAAAAGAATGCATCCTAAAAGAATGGTAAAGTTTGATGCGTCGCCACGGCAACAGTTTCAAAGATATCAAGAATCCATTCATAGGTCTTCATCTGCCGTGTATGTACATTATACAGATGAAGTTTGAAGCAAATCGGGTAAAAATAAGAGGGTGATTTCAAAGCATTTTGAAAGTGACACACTTCCTGCTGCCAGTTGGTGGCGCTATAACTTTGACTCACAATAGTCACATCCATGTGATCGTCCTCTTACAGCGAACGCACTGCTGAAGTTTCATCCAGATCAGTTAATGTATGCTGAAGTTATGACACACTTCCTGTTTCACGTTTCTCGCCATAGTTTCGTTTCCTCGCCACGGCCAAACCGTTCGAGATATCAAAAATCCCCACACAAACTTTCATCCTCAATGTCTTGACTTCTAGCTGACCGAGTTTCGTCGAATTTGGATCAGAGCTCTAGGAGGAGTATTTAAAAGTTCATTGCGTGTGTTTTACAAAAAAACCTCAATAGCCGACTTCCTGTTGGGCTGGGGTAAAAAGCAAGAACGCGAGGTATAGATGAAATTCTGCTATCGACATGTGTACCGAGTTTCATATTATTACATGCAAGTGTGTTTGAGTTATGGACCAGGTGTTCGGACCCCATTCCAGGGGGCGCTGACGAGCCGCCCTGCCACGCCCGGGTACCAGCTTCAGCCCGGCTCTGATGGCCGCGGGTTCTGACCCCGTGTGCAAAGTTTCAAGAGTTTTCGAGCATGTTAAGGGCCCCAAAAGTGCCCGAATAGTCGCTCAAAAAAAAAAAAAAAAAAAAATAAAAAAAAAAAAAAAAAATAATCGGAAGGAAAACAATAGGGCTCTGCGCCCTTTCAGGCTTGGGCCCTAATAACTGCTTTATAAAGGAATAAATATCAAGGAGTAATTATTGAAAATGTATTTCTATTGGCAAAAAATGCGAGCTGGTCGAACCAATAAGATTTCGACCAAGGTGGCATCGACTGATTAGTCGACTAAAGTTGACAGCCCTAGAAATCTCAGCAAAATGCAACATTTGTGACAAAAGGAGTATTTGTGACAGAAGGAGTATTTCCTTCAGAAAGGAGTATTTCCTTCAGAAAGACCGTTGGTTAGCAAGGTTAGCTAAACTTTTTTTGACCCTGCCTCTTAAAAGAATCGGAATCGAGAATCGTTCAGAACCGGAATCGAAACAAGGAATTGGAATCGGAATCAGAATCGTTCAAATTCAAACGATACCCAACCCAATTCCTGGGTGTTTCTCCCTGATCATTTCTGCTCCGAGGTCTTGATTGTGGCATTTTTTTGAGTCTTGGAGTCCAGTGGGCTATTTCTGTAATTATTGTTTCTTTTATGAATTGAATAAAGAACTCTGTCTCGTATTATGTCCAACGGTCAGTTAGAAACGATCAGTGTACTTGCATTAATTTTTCGTTTTGCAATTACAGGATTCGTTTTGCAATAAAAACCTCCTCATGCGAGTGTAAAAACTTTTTGCGATAACCGGGAGTTTTTCCAGGATAATATTTGTTTATAAAAGTATATACAAATATTTGTTTATAAAAGTACTTCTTGCCTTGAAATTTTGAATACTTTTCTGATAATAATGATTAAGATCAATCAGGTTGACAATATTTTATTACTTTTATTACTATATTGACGTTTTTCCATTGTGCGTATTTTCATTTCGCAATTTCAGTTTGCGCAATTTGAATGGTAATGGTAACGTCATGCCTTAAAATAGCTTGAATGCAACTCTACACCCTTACCTTATTTAGTATACAAGGTTCTATGAATATGCAAATTAGCCCCGCCTCCACGCACTCACAGCAGCTCAGAAATCCACTCGTTGATGATCACACATTGACCTGAATGGTTTAAAAGTATAGTTTGTGACGTCAGAAACACCAGCGATTTCAAACTGTGTTTTGAGATTGTCATTGGTTCACTGCAGTTTTAAAGAGAAAATACTCGCAATGGTGTTGGATTATGTATTTGCGCATAGCTTGTCTTAAATGAGTAACACTGGTTTTGCTGAGTTTGACAGATTCTTTTGCTTTAATATAGTTGTCATCAACACTTGTTTGTTCATTTGAACGTCTAAACCTCCACCGACCGTTTCAAGCATCGGCTCCCAAAGTGTGTATGAAAAGTGACACTCCTAATATATGGATATTCATTTGGTTCCCTATTTAGTTGTCGTCGCTAATCCCTTAATCTAAAGTGTTAAAGTGTTTGTTTTTTTTGGATGAAAGGGATGATTGTCATCGAAGGAGACAACGAGTAGAGGAGCTACATCCCTTTTATGATGGGCAAATGTAGTTTCTAAAGAAAAGCAGAAAATGCCCTATATTTCAGTCACTGGAATCCCAACACAACAGCTGTACTGTGAATGGTTTCAGCTGGCTCCTCTGAAGAACGGCATCCAACCTTGTGCTCATGGCAGTCGGCCACCTTAGTATACTTGCCTGTTATGCTGTCTAAGCCATTTTGCCAAGGAAAAACTGTCAAGGTCTAGAAGCATTGACCTTGAAGCACAGTTCACTACATGTTTGGCTTCTGCCTAGTTCCAGTTAAGGCCTTCAAGCGATATATCAATGTTGTTAAACCATTACATCACTGCTTCAGTCAGGCTGTCACCTTTCACTCTCTAAAAGACTAACAGGACCATTTGGAAGTTCTTACAATCATGCATAAACTCACTGTAGGGACAAGAACACCATGCAAGATCAAATGCATACACAAATGTTTGGCCAAACTGTTTGCAGGTGTGTGTGGGTCTGCTGCACATTCTTCTCATTCAGGATGCCAGCTATAAACGTATCAACAGTCAAACTAACTTTAACTTGCTCAGCAAGATTCTCAAGACATGCCCAGCTTTGGGATAAATCATAATAAATAATCCATTCCGCTCTTATGAGGAAATGTAACTATTTTAATGAAGTGGCAATGTAAGAATATTTGAAAAAACACATGAAATATATACTATAAGTGGAGGGAAGCATAAAGAAGTAAAATGCATGAATGACATTTATACGATATAGCCGCCAAAGCGTAAATATTGTTGTGAATTGTCATGAGTTGAATATTAAAAAATATGTAACTAAGGTTATGTTTACACGACAATGATATGCTTAAAACGGAGAAGGTTTTCCTTTGAGTTTTCAGCGTACAGATGACACCATTGTCAAAATTATCCCCATTCACACGGTTGGATCCATGAAAATGACTAACGCTGTTTTCTGAACACGTACTGTAATACGCACGTGCATGACGTCATCATCTTCAGAGATCTGCGTTTTTGTTTTTTACAGGGTGACCGTTTAAAAAAAAAGTTTGCATTTTCAGGCACCCAAACCGCTGTTTGTCGCGTAAAAGAACGGACAAAAGGCATAAAAGATGTCATTTTTAGTTGAAAATGGTAGTGTAAACAACCCTAATTTACAAGGTGATGATTTCTTATGAATTCGTACAGTATAATTATATAAGTAAAACTTCATAGTATAAGTATGAAATTCCTCCCCTAAACATCGACTGTCAGTGCGGCATATGCATAAGCACATCGAATGAAAACGAATGAATGAAATCTTACTAATTAGCTACCACTCACCAAAAACGTAAAATAGTTACAAATTGCCATTAGATTATGTTGTAAAAATATTGTGTAAACAGAAGTCTTATGGGTTTAGAACGAGATAAGGATGAGTAAATGATGACAGAATTTTATTTTTGGGTGAATCTCAAAATATCAGATCATTTGAATTGTTAATGATTTGACTTGGTTCAGTTCAGTAAAATTAAAATAAAGTAAAATGTCATGTGGTGCAACTTCTTGAATGAACAATATAATATTTGTTTATAAAAGTACTTCTTGCCTTGAAAATTTGAATACTTTTCTGATAATAATGATTAAGATCAATCAGGTTGACAATATTGTATTACTTTTAAGTTGGTTACTCCACATGAAATTTCTTAAACATATTTTGAAATCATATACAGTCAATGTGTCAAACCATCAGTGGGGCATAAACAGTTACGAAAACGTACAAATGATTGTAAGTGTAAAAATAGTTGAATAGTCGAATTGAGAGCATGTTGAATAATCCATTGCTAAGTTAAGTGTAAACACTGTGACTCTGTGGTTGCTGTCTAAACATTGGATAGTTGACCCAAAATACATTTTAGTCATCATGCACTCAGCCATGCAGTCAAAACTTGAACTAAAAATTTAAAAAACACACATCAGTTAAATATGGTGTTTAGAAGATAATTGTCCAGTCAACAGATTTGACTGCAGGCTCATTTTAGAGTCATTACCCACAAAGCTGTAAACTCTGCAATGATGCTTGCCTTTAACAGCTTCATTATTGTAATCTCAGCGGTTAAAGTGTCTATGAACTATAAAAGTGAATTGAAGCAAATTAGAGTAACACACTGAAGACATTGAAGGCCTGGCGCATTTAATTACATAACACTGAGAGGTTGTGTGTGTGACTCTTCGTGTGTTACATGATCTTTACTGCAGGCGAATCTTAATTTAAACAGGATGGCTGAATGTCAGCAGCTGTGAGTGTCACCCATGACACATGGGCTAGTTCGGAGACAGTTGTTAGGAATCTGCATTTTTGTGACCTTAGGAATGTTTGTGGCTTAAATGTAAAGAGGCTATTCGTGTGCGCCACACTACCAAAAAGGGCATATACATGTGCAGGGCATGTTCCGACTGTTATACAGTCTGCTATATTTGAAAAAATGCAGTATTTATACTGTGCACAATATGCAAATGACACTGCACAATGTGACCGATCTTCTGTTTATGAGATGATCAACTGTGAATAAAAAACCAAAAGACATTTCATCTGCAATTTATTTTCATTATTTTGGTCCTTCTGCCACAAGTTACAAAATAACAAATAAATATGCAAAATAGATAAATTTATTTCCAAAATAACTCAAACAGTGCTTATATTTAGGGTAAATGTCATAATGTCAGTCTATTCGGATCTAGATTTGCTAAATCCCAAATAACATACTTCTTGCCCTGACTAGAATATTCAAAATGAGTGTGTCCCAAATTGTAGTATGATGAACTGAGAATCCCAAAGGATACCCTGATGGCAGTGTTGTGCCTGAACGCGTTCAAGCGCGATTTTGGGCGAACGTGAACTGAACGTACTGTATTAGTGCCTGATGAACGTTACTGTGAACTTGTTCATTCTGGTGTCTGTGAACGCATGCTCTCTCTCAATTTAACTTCGTATACAGTAGGGTGCCAGATTTCTATAGAGCCTTCCAGGCAAAAACCCGGCTAAAACACACATAAACAGGCCTTAATATTTGGCGAAAAAACACCCAATCTGGCAACACCAGCCAGCAGTGTTGCGCCACGGCCGCTGTGCGCGAGGGAAGCGTTGGATAATCATAAACGGATCTTATGACGGGGTGGTCATTGAGGATGGGAAAAATCTGCGCAAACTGCCCGTCGATAAAATAATTGTTGTCTGTGGTACATGGGCTGTGGCAATAATAATTTCGCAACATATGGAAAAAAGATCTATATGAACAAGTTAATTTTTTGAAGTATGTAACTATGAACTGAATCAGTTCATTTTTAAAATGTGTGAACTGAACTTTAAACTAGTTCATGTCAGAAAGTGACCCTGTTTACACCTGTATTAAGTGTGTTTTGGTCGTATCCCATCACAAGTGGGCGACGCTAAATACAGGTGTAAACTACGTATAAAAATGCACTTTCCAGAGTTAGCCAAAAACGCATTCAATCGGATTGCTTTTGTAGTTAAACGCTCATGTGGTTGAATGTGTTCGAACAGCCACAAAAGACCGCCTACTTTTCACCTGCTGACTCAACTCGTTATGGGAAGCACACTAGCCAGAGCGGGATTTAAACTTTGTCGGCTGAAGGCCCAAATTTGGTTTGAAGACAAAAAATGTACCAAGCTCAATGTTCTCTCACCATTCATGATTTCTAACACACACTCACAGCATCGGTGTCGATCTTGTGGCTGTCAGAGCAGACACTAAAGTTGATGGTCCCTTTAATGTTTTTCCGTCGTCTCTGCGTGCGTTCATACACTCACCTAAAGGATTATTAGGAACAACTGTTCAATTTCTTATTAATGCAATTATCTAATCAACCAATCACATGGCAGTTGCTACAATGCATTTAGGGGTGTGGTCCTGGTCAAGACAATCTCCTGAACTCCAAACTGAATGTCAGAATGGGAACGAAAGGTGATTTAATCAATTTTGAGCCTGGCATACTTTAGTTGTTGGAGTCTAACGGGCCGGTCTGAGTATTTCACAATCTGCTCAGTTACTGGGATTTTCACGCACAACCATTTCTAGGGTTTACAAAGAATGGTGTGAAAAGGGAAAAAAATTCCAGTATGCGGCAGTCCTGTGGGCGAAAATGCCTTGTTGATGCTAGAGGTCAGAGGTGAATGGGCTGACTGATTCAAGCTGATAGAAGAGCAACTTTGACTGAAATAACCACTCGTTACAACCGAGGTATGCAGCAAAGCATTTGTGAAACATTTTTGACAACACGCACAATTTTGAGGTGGATGGGCTACAACAGCAGAAGACCCCACCGGGTACCACTCATCTCCACTACAAATAGGAAAAAGAGAAAGCAGACCACAAATGCGCAGTATATCGTGTCCTTTTTTTCTACTGTTAAAGTAGAAAACAAAGGGGAAAAAATAATCTGAAAAATAATCAGAATAATCAAATTAAAGGAGAACTCTGGCGAACAATGAACTTTTGGTCTAATAAACAGTCCCTCCAGGAATTTCGCGATGTCGCGATCGCAACTATTAACGCAACTTTCAACAAATCCACGTGAATTCAGTGCGCCTTGCAATTTTGAAAAATCACCGCAACTTTTCTGCAACTTTGACCAATCATCGCGCTGCGGTCTCCTGCAAAGCATCGTCATACGTCAGCAAACTCACTTGTTTTGTCCAGAAGACAGCAGCATATGTGGACTGCCAACGTCTCACATTTAGGCTACCTACAAAAATAACAGAAAAGGCCAATGTTGCCAACTTAGACGTCTTTGTCGCTATTTTTAGCGACATTGCAGACCCCTTTAGTGATATATAAAAAGCGACTAGAGACAAATCTAGCGGCTTTTTGGACAAACCTCAGTAACCAAATGTTGCCAGCACAATCCTGCGTGCGCAAGGTTTGCTTTCTCCCTGCCGTCACACCTCTCTCTGCCGTCCCTGTTCAGTGAACAGCTGAGAGGAGCAGCACGGCAGCTGACAGACGCGAATGAGCAGTGTTGTTTCCATGGACTTACCACTTATCTGCTTCTCTTTTGTTTTATATTGAATAAAAAACTGAGTTTGACCATTTTATTTTCCTTTCTTTCTTGTGTTTATTCACTTGTAATAGGCTACTCACTATCACAGTGCATTAGTTCACCCAGTTCTCGAACTCTCTCAATTCAGAAAAATGTACACATAAAAAAATAGCTAGCCTACTCGTTCTATTGTCTGACAAATAAAAAAAAAATTAAGGAAATGAGAACAGCTTTATTGGATATGCGGCTATATAATATTATATTAGCAATATTAAAATACATTATCAATCTTTAGATTTTTCCACCATTTAATTTTAGTGGCTATTCCTAAAACTGTATTTTGCACTTGATTAGTATTGGCATCTTTCAACATAAATGCTGTCAATTTTTTTGCAGGTGCAGATCTTGTTTTTTAAAAAAAGAAACTTAGTTTGTTATGTTTTGCAGATGATGAACAGTGTTTTCTGTGGGACACAATAAGTCCCTTTGAGGTGGACTTTGGACTTTTGTCTCTTAGTAAAAATTGACAGCATTTATGTTGAAAGATGCCAATACTAACCTATAAAAACATGCAGAAGAACATCGCAACTTTTTAGAGAAGCGGCGCAACATCAGGCATTTTAGGCCGCAACAATCACAAAAAAGGCCGGCGAAATCCTGGAGGGACTGAATAAAACATCGGTACCTAGTCAATCGTTCTCTGGGATTTGTTTTCATGATAATCGAACGTGAAGAATTTTATCTCTAAAAATTGTTTAGCGTATAATGCTAGCACTGGGGGCATTGACTAAGTAAAAAGAAATCGCTGAGTTTATAACGTTAACAAGGCTCAAAATAGCCCAACACTCACACAGTAACATAATGAGGGTACATACATGCAAAATGAAGCATTGAGAACTTTGTAAGTGTACAGACCGTTTAATAAGAAGATACGTTATAAAGACAGTTCACTTCGTGTATACAGACAGAAGCCATCTTAGAAAATAAGTCTCGATAAGTCAAATCATGAATGTCGTGCTGAGTGAGCTGAACTGTATGAAGTTCAGCGAACTTCTGAACTGTATGAACGGCGTTCGGGATCGACTTATCGAGACTATTTTTTATGATGGCTCCTGCTGTGTATACATGAAGTGAACTGTCTTTATAACGTTTCTTCTTATTAAACAGTCTGTACACTTATAAAGTTCTCAATGCTTCGTTTTACATGTATGTACCCTCATTATGTTACTGTGTGAGTGTGGACTATTTTGAGCCTTGTTAGTGGTATAAACTAGCGATTTCTTTTTACTTAGTCAATGCCCCCATTACTAGCATTATACGCTGAAACAGTTTTTAGAGATAAAACTCTTTACATTCGAATTATCATGAGAACAAATCTCAGAGAACGATCGACTAGGTACCAATGTTTTATTAGACCAAAGGTTCATTGTTCGCTGGAGTTCTCCTTAAAAGTAGCAACTGAAAAGGAGGTCTTGCCATAGATATTCTTCAAATACAACGTCACAATACCTAATGTTAAGTTATACTCTTGAAGTCTGAACATGAGAACTTGAAGGAAATTTTGCTGTTCATTCAGTCCAACTGACCAGATACAGATTATTTCTATTCAAAAAGTATGTACTTGCTTGCAAAAACCAAATGTCCTGGTTCAGTTTGAAGCTCTGGGGTCAAACATCAGACTGCCCTAGGAGTCTGTCTTTGCCTCATTCTGATTGTTCAGTGTGTGTTTGTGTGTGTGAATAATAGATGATCAGAAACTGACTTATTCATTAATGTTTCTAATGGCCGCCATCTGTCAGCCCTCAGCTGTCATGCTCATTGTGTTCTGGTGTGTTTGTTTCAGAGTGTGTTAGTGCTACTGTTGGTTTTAGTTGGGTTAGTCTAGTCTATTTTGTCTAGCTGGGTTTAGTCTTTCTGTAAGAAATAATCCACTGGATGAAGTAGTTGCCCATGCACACATTATACTGGTATATTATAAACCATAAAATTAGCAGATTGATTTATCCTGTTAGTACACATATGCTATTTACATAATCTTTTTACAGCTCCAAAATACCGGTAAACACTCATTTGAGGTCTGATTCTATTGAAAAGATTTCTGCTGTTTGGGGTTCATTTCTTCGACATTTTGGCCAGTTACCCGCTCAGTTCGACCCTAGTGACCTCCCTTCTGGGCACCTTGACTGTTAATCAGCTTTTTACTATTGCATTTATTTATATATTGGACCAATTTTATTTATTTTTTCTTCTTCTTTGTCTTGTATGCGTGTAGTCGCCAGTAGGGTTGGGTATCGAGAATCGAGTATCTGAATTGAAACCGTGACTAACTTTTCAGTTTTTCCCAGAATCGTTCAAAAGTTAAAATTTCGATTCCTAGTTTCGATATTCACAGTCGGTCTAAACCGCAAGAAGAAACCGCTGAACAACACCAACGATGAAGCGTCTGACCGGAAGTGTTGGCATAACTCGTGCAGAGTCGAACATGAGTAGATTACGTCGGCGGTCCAAAGTGTGGCTTCACTTTTCTAAAAATAACGAAATCTCTGCAAAATGCAACATTTGTGACAAAAGGAGTATTTGTGACAGAAGGAGTATTTCCTTCAGAAAGGAGTATTTCCTTCAGAAAGACCATTTGTTAGCAAGGTAAGCTAAACTTTTTTTTGACCCTGCCTCTTAAAAGAATTGGAATCGAGAATCGTTAGGAACCGGAATCGAAAAAAGGAATCAGAATCGTTCAAATTCAAACGATACCCAACCCTAGTCGCCAGTGTTGTTTGTTCTGTGTTTTAACTTAAAATAAAGTTTATAGAGAAAAAACACTTGTGATTTCAACCATCAAATATGACCTTTAAACAATTATTGCTATCATTATTATTTTATAGCCATGTTGATATTGAATCACAAATTTTTCCCCAAATTGGTGCAGCTTTTTTCTGAAGTATGAACCTTAACTTGCACAGAAAGACTCTCTTCAGAATGTTTTGTCACTGCGAAATTAGTTTAAAGAAAAAGCGTGCAGTAGTGTTACGCTAAACGTAGTGTTTACGTTAAAAACCTACTGTTAAGCTAAGGCCATGTGTCCAACCACAGCATTTTTTCCCGATGCTAGCATATTTTTTTGTTTTCAAAGGGAGTGCTTTTTTAAAAGGCACTGAGTAACTATTTCATAATGAATTTTAAGCGCTTTTAACCTGTCAAATCTTCAACTTTGAGTAAAACAAAGCACTCATCGCTTTTTATCCACCTGTCCAATCACAGTGGAGGAGGGGCGTTACCTTCTCAATACCACAATGACCAACCGTCACATTTTGCTTGTACACAAGAAGCAAGTCCTTTCATCCAAAAACTAGTGGCACTTGTCTCAAGCAGGAAGGCGTTCATCAGAAGAGCGCTGGCCCAAAAAGCTTTGGTGGACACACTCCCCAAAGCAAAATACAGTGCTCCTAGTGACGACGCTGAGAATGCAACGTTATGAATTGAGTCATAAATCAAGCTAGTGTAGCTATAGAAGATAAGTCTGGGTTTCCCCATGCTGCCTTCCCGCAGCGCAATTTTATTCACGCTGAAAGGCAGTCTGGATACCATGGCCAGATCTTCGCCTCAGTTAGGGAACCAATCACAGAACAGGGAGGGAGCAGCAAGATGATGACAACATCTATGCAACACACCGAAGCAGTTTGTTTATATTTTCAACATGGCAGCAGATGCTAAGCTACCTTTTGATGCAGCCTTAGATATTGGTTTAAGTAGTTTAGAATGCAAGTTTATTTTGAAAAAAGAGCAGCTTTTGGCGTTAAACTTCGCGAGACCCCAGTCGTTATTGTTGTTTTGCCATTAATCGCCCTAATGGAGGTCCAGTACAGGAGGCGGTTAACCTTGGAATATCTGCCGCTTAGCTGTGTCCCGAGAAAGAAAATGCGATAAAGAATTGTCGATACCAACTTCTGTTCGGCAGTCCCGAGGCATGGATGAGCGCAAAGTGGCAAGACATGTTAGCCACGGAGTTGTATAGTAACCTGCTAGGCATCGTCGTCGAACAAAGTCCATTTAACTTATAAATGGTAAGTGGTATTTATTAATATCATATGGCTATTATGCCTGTAGACTACCTACTGTGGTTGTCACAGTGCCACTAAGTTGTGTTGCTTTTCAATATCAATACAGCTACCACTTTAGTAGCATAACTTTCAGCTGTGCACACGTACCTGATTAAAGTTGTTGACACTTTAGTCATTAAAAGTAAACTGTACTTGACACTTGTGTTTTTCTAATTGAAACGATTGGCTATGTGCTACGTACAGGCGCAGTTAATAGACATTCTTAGCACCCAATAAACGGCACCGGGCATACGGAAACCACGCCTCAAATATGGGAAAATGAACATGTGGTTTCCAGACCCAAGTCTCAATGAGAATTGGGTCTGGCGTTAGCCAGGATAATAGAAGCTTTTGCTTTCTCATAGTTGTGAGTTTGTTTGAGGATTTCAGAGTACTGAAGGTTCAGTTGAATCTATGCAAGGTTTTTTATAATATTTGGTTCGGTGCTACACGTGCAGGTCTACAGTGTTTTGGTGGGAAGTGTGTGAGTCCATGCTGAATGGATGAGTCATAGTTCTGCCTGCTTCGACCTCCTGCGAGTAGATTTCTAACACACACACACACAAGGAGGATGTCAGGAAATGAGAGATGGAGGGTGAAAGGAAGCGATACCTCCTCTCCAACAAAGCTGTTTAAATTTAGCACAGTCCTGAGTCACTGTCTATGTGTTTTTATGTTTGTGTGTATCTGTTTAAAGTTTCTGCTTGATTAACTTCCATTAGGTGAAAGGTAAAGTAGGCCTATGTAGTTTCTGCGACACTAATGGCACTTTGTGGAATTGCAAAAACAAAGCATATTTTCAAACATCAACACAGTTCTTAAAGGGTTAATTCACCCAAAAATGAAAATTATGTCATTAATTACTCACCCCATGCTGTATCAAACCTGTAAGACCTTCGTTCATTTTCAGAACACAATTAAGATATTTTTGATTAAATCTGAGAGCTGGATCACTCCTCCATAGACTGCCTAAGGGACTGGCTCTTGACGGCCCATAAAGTCATTAAAGAGAATGTTTAAATATTCCATGTGCCTACAGTGGCTCAATTATAAGTTTATTAAGCGACGAGACTACTTTTTGTGCGGAAAAAACATAAATAACGACTTAATTCCATTACTTCCTTATGGGCGCATGCGGAGAACTGAGATGACGACGTTCTTCTTCGACTACTCTTGTTACCGGCTGCTCACCGCTCAGAGTACTACCGCCCCCTACCGTATAAGATGATGATCCATATATATGGCGCTCCGCATTATAAGGCACACTGTCGTTTTTTGAGAAGATTAAAGGCTTTTAAGTGCACCTTATAGTGCGGAAAATACGGTAATTGAAAAGCATACAGGGCAGATCTTCCTCTGCTTGTAAACAGAAAGTTTTGCGCTTCCAGCTATATCAGCACATCATCTTATACGGTCAGGTGGCGGTAGATCTCCTAAGCGGTGAGCAGCCGGTAACAAGAAGTAGTTGAAGAAGAACATCGTCATATCAGTTCTCGCGCATGCGCCCATAAGGAAGTAATGGAATAGTCGAATAAAGGCATTATTTATGTTTTTTCGCACATAAAGTAGTCTCGTCGCTTGATAAACTTATAATTGACCGCTGTAGGCACATGGAATATTTAAACATTTTCTTTAATGACTTTACGGTCCGTCAAGAGCCAGTCCCTTAGGCAGTCTATGAAGGAGTGATCCAGCTCTCAGATTTAATCAAAAATATCTTTATTTGTGTTCCGAAGATGAACGAAGGTCTTAGGGGTTGGAACAGCATGGGGTGAGTAATTAATGACTTAATTTTCATTTTTGGGTGAACTAACCCTTTAAGCCCTGATAAACTTCAGAGCGAAATCAAAGAACAAACTGCAGTTACTTAATTTCAAACAAAATCAGGCCAAAACGAAGTTAATTTTGAGTAATTTCGAGTTCGAAACTACAATTAAAATACAAAAAAAATAAAACTAAATTGTACTTCTGATGCAATGAGACACTGACACTGTTTTTCATGTTTAATACAGCGAAGCGGCTTGATTTTAAGCAATCTATTAAATAAAACTATAGTTAGTATAATAGTACTTTATAATAAAACTATTGTAAAGTACTATAAAAATAAACGTGACTTTACAACAATGGCGAATTGCTGAGCTCGTACAAACATTGCTATGATCAGATGCTCCTCTTATGCTTTATAAAAAAAATACTTGCTGTTTTCTCAATGCGCATAGCACATATTGACATAATATTCATCTAAACAATGCTCTTAGCTTTGTGGGCGGCGCTCAGATGTTCGCTAACAGACTAACGCTGGTCAAGTAGTTCGAACTTCTTTTTAACCCTAAGCGAAGAACGAAAACAAACTTAGCTGTGAGTATATCAGGGTCTTTTAGGGGTGTTTGTGAAGGCATGTCTAAACAGGGAAAAGTATGCTACTTTTAATAAATGAATACTTTTTAGCTGTGTTGCTATGTGTCATGAGTAATCAACTGAGTAGACTACGTGTGCATCTTCGCTTATAATGAACTCGACCAACATATCTGTACTTGTGCATTTTTCTACTTATGCCACAACTGTTTGAGGCTGTCTAGACACTTCATAAAACATTGACATATAGTGAACATAATAATCTGTTACATTTTTCTTTCTGAATGGCTGCAGATGGTTTTGCAGGTATTCATCCATTTTGCCCCATTCGCTTGACATTTTCATGACCTGTTTAATCTTTGAAGGTCAAAATGCTGTGAATTTTGGCTTGCACTTCTCTCCACACCAACTAAACCCGCTCTGGCTCCGCCTACTACAGTAGCCCCACCCCAACCTCTCGCTATAGGTTGAGCTGGAAAGATCTCAATGTTTTGATGGTGCCTGGGAGGTTCAATATTTACACCTTTGGGTGAGATAAACCCATGAACGGCATACTAACAATAGTCGAACAATAAACTGGATTAAGAGAATGTATTTTAACAAAAAAAAAAAAATCTTACATCACCCTTAAGTCAGGAGTGTTTTCTCTCTGAGGAGGAATAAGAGCTAGTGCAAATTGTATTTCAAATTAGTAGAGAGAAATGTCTCCAAGCATTGTTCAATTTCATCATTTGCCCTTGAGTATTGTGTAAACAAACAAAGCTGTAATTTTATATTTGTACCTGTGTAAAATAGCACAATACAAAAATGACACATGAGACACACCGTGAAGAAACCAGAGTAGAGCATGCTGGGACACAGGGTTCACATCACAATAGAGATGGCACAGAAACGGTCACAGACTGTTTTCTCAGCCTTTTGATTGTCTCTGTTCTAGATAGTAAATTGATGCCGCCACTGTTGTCATTTGTTTTGTAACAATCTGTTAGAGGTGGGACTACTTTCATAGGTGGATTTAATGTCTCATTGGCAATTCCTGTGTGTGTGTACTTTGTATTTAAGTAGCTTTCATACCATTTCAATTTGATTACTATAAAAATGTCTTGTAATGTAACATTTTCATATAACATTTCATATAACATGAATATATGAATGTATACACATCTTAATCATTATTTTCCAAAAAGTGATTAATTCATAAATATCATGAACTTTTTTTGGGATTGACAACTCCCACTAATTTTATACATTTGTTTTGTTATGAATAAAACAAAACAAAAAAAGTAATAGATTCTGAAAAAAAATTGTCGTTGACCCTGAAAATACACTCACCGGCCACTTTATTAGGTACACCTGTCCAACTGCTCATTAACACTTAATTTCTAAGCAGCCAATCACATGGCGGCAACTCAGTGCATTTAGGCATGTAGACATGGTCAAGACAATCTCCTGCAGTTCAAACCAAGCATCAGTATGGGGAAGAAAGGTGATTTGAGTGACTTTGAACGTGGCATGATTGTTGGTGCCAGAAGGGCTGGTCTGAGTATTTCAGAAACTGCTAATCTACTGGGATTTTCACGCACAAACATCTCTAGGGTTTACAGAGAATGGTCCGAAAAGAAAAAACATCCAGTGAGCGGCAGTTCTGTGGGCGGAAATGCCTGGTTGATGCCAGAGGTCAGAGGAGAATGGCCAGACTGGTTCGAGCTGATAGAAGGGCAACAGTGACTCAAATAACCACCCGTTACAACCAAGGTGGGCAGAAGAGCATCTCTGAACGCACAGTACGTCGAACTTTGAGGCAGATGGGCTACAGCAGCAGAAGACCACACCGGGTGCCACTCCTTTCAGCTAAGAACAGGAAACTGAGGCTACAATTTGCACAAGCTCATCGAAATTGGACAATAGAAGATTGGAAAAACGTTGCCTGGTCTGATGAGTCTCGATTTCTGCTGCGACATTCGGATGGTAGGGTCAGAATTTGGCGTCTACAACATGAAAGCATGGATCCATCCTGCCTTGTATCAACGGTTCAGGCTGGTGGTGGTGGTGTCATGGTGTGGGGAATATTTTCTTGGCACTCTTTGGGCCCCTTGGTACCAATTGAGCATCGTTGCAACGCCACAGCCTACCTGAGTATTGTTGCTGACCATGTCCATCCCTTTATGACCACAATGTACCCAACTTCTGATGGCTACTTTCAGCAGGATAATGCGCCATGTCATAAAGCTGGAATCATCTCAGACTGGTTTCTTGATCATGACAATGAGTTCGCTGTACTCAAATGGCCTCCACAGTCACCAGATCTCAATCCAATAGAGCATCTTTGGGATGTGGAGGAACGGGAGATCCGCATCATGGATGTGCAGCCGACAAATCTGCGGCAACTGTGTGATGCCATCATGTCAATATGGACCAAACTCCCTGAGGAATGCTTCCAGCACCTTGTTGAATCTATGCCACAAAGAATTGAGGCAGTTCTGAAGGCAAAAGGGGGTCCAACCCGTTACTAGCATGGGGTACCTAATAAAGTGGCCGGTGAGTGTACATTTATCTACAAATGTTGTTACCACAGTATGTTCTTTTAAATTCTACTCCTTTATTTAAAGTCAAATTTATATGAATATTAACACATGAAACAATAGAATTAAGTATTTCTCAATTAAGTAAAGGTAGCTTCAAGCTTTTCCTCTTAAAGGAAACGATAACAAAGAAATGCATTGTGAGAAACGTGTACTTGTCTGTTTTCTTGTCATTGTTTGATTAATATTGATCAAATAAAAGGCAGTGGTGGTTATTGGTTTCTTGACATCTTGAGGTCCTTTCTCTACACGTAAACCATGTGAAAATAGCCGCATTTACTTAAGGTAAAAGATTAGGTATAAATTTGCAGTCTTGTGCCAACACTGTGTAATGTTTAAGAGTCGAACGTGGAGTATTCCTTTAAGATGCTGCAGTTTTGAGGGCCGTAAGCTTCTCAGTCCAGCCTATTAGAGATTCTTTGTAAGCTGCATAAACAAGATAGTGGGTGATATTTATAGACCCTTACATAATCACATTCTCAGTTTACTTACGACTACACCCCACCTCATCCGAAGGGTGTGTGTGCGTGCTGCGGTGAGGACACAGACGTGGTTTGTTAGTTTTGAAGTAATTGCTATTTTCAGTGTGTTTATCCGAATGCAGACAGAAGCAGCTCTCCGTATGCAGGGATTACAGTGTGTGCAGAGCTGTGTACTGTATGGGTGCATATACTATTTTACCTAGCATTTGATTTAATCAGCTTTTGGCAGCAGGTTGAAACAACCTGTGTTCCTGATTTATATGTCCTGTTTTTTGTGAAACGGTTTTCTCTCTTAAGACAGGCTGTGGAAGGACTGTGTGTGTACTGTTTCCATGAAAAAGCGTTTGAAGTATGCTTAGGGATAGTTCACCCAAAATGAGTTTCTTTCTTCTGTTGAACACAAAAGAAGATATTTTGAAGAATGTTGGTAACCAGACAGTTGATGACATTAGCCATTGACTTCCATAGTCTTTTTCTTCCCTATGAAAATCAATGGCTACCTTCAGTTGTTTGATTACCAGCATTCTTCAAAATATCTTATTTGTGTTAAAATAAAAAGAAACTCATGCAGGTTTTAGGGTTGGGTATCGAGAATAGAATATCTGATTTGGAACAAGGGACTAACTTTTCGTTTTTCCCGAAATCGATTCAAAAGTTAAAATTTCGATTCCTAGTTTCGATATTCACAGTCCGCTGAACAGAAGAAGAAACCGCTAAACAACACCAATGAAGAAGCGTCTACCGGAAGTGTTGGCATAACCGCGCGAGTCGAACATGAGTAGCTTACGTCGGCGGTCCAAAGTGTGCCTTCACTTTTCTAAAAATAACGAAATCTCGGCAAAATGCAAAATTTCTGACAAAGGAGTATTTGTGACAGAAGGAGTGTTTCCTTCAGAAAGGAGTATTTCCTTCAGAAAGACCGTTGGTTAGCAAGGTTAGCTAAACTTTTTTGACCCTGCCTCTTAAAAGAATCGAGAATAGAAATCGTTAGGACACGGAATCGAAACAAGGAGTTGAAATGAGAATCAGATCGTTCAAATTGGACGATACCCGACCCTAGCAGGTTCGGACCAACATTTACATTTTTTTGGTAAGCTATCCCTTTAACACAAGTATGATTAAAGTTTTGCTAACATTATATTTAAAGGACTTTTAAATTTAAAAAATATAAATTTGTAATGATTTGTGTTTTTTATATATAAATATATATTAAAAATATTTAAAACATGATGTTTTAAAAAATAATATTAATTAAATTTAAAACAGCATCATATATTTGCACATTTTTATCCATGTCCCTCCATCACACTTCTCATTTACCTCAAAACAATAGTCAGTAAACAGTTTTTTTGTATTATTATTATTGTGAGCCTGAATTAATAAAAGGCCATGTTTCCGTAGCTAACCCTGAAATGGCATACCTGGTTCAAGTCATTTAACACTTAATAGAGTTTGTTACTGATTAGAGTAGGAACTGGTCAATTAATCAATTAGTCAACTACTCGACTACTCATTAAGCCTTTTTAATTAGATTGAATCAGTGTGCCGTTGCAGGGTTAAAGTGGAAACATGCTGCATATAAATTCGCACACTATCCGTCCTAAATCAGTCTTCAGAAATCAGATTAGTGCATCCCCAAACCGTAGTATGTTGAAATTGGTGTTTCTAAGAGCACCGGATAAGTCTACTCAAATCCAGATTTTGAATCCAAAGTGTAGAGTCGATGCGTCACTCTAGGCTGATATTGCCACAACCCAGCGCCACAGCGTTGTTGGATGAGGATTCCGTTAGAACTTACGAAACACGAGGGAAAAGTGTTCAGAGACTACAGACATGGAGGGCGCGTGAGATCCTCCGTCAATGTTTATTATCTGGTCACATTGACAGTTAAAAGATTACATTACATAAATCACTTTAAATTAAATTTTATTTCAATGCAAAACAGCAACATTTGACAAAAGTTGAGTAGGCATCTAGCCTGGCTAAAGTCAGACCATGTCTCATTGACATAGAGATTCATTTTCTCGTATTTGAGGCGTGGTGTATGAATGCCCACATCTGTTTATTGGGTTCTTACGAATGTCTATCAAATGCGCCTGTAGCTCATGCGCCGATCGTTTCGATGAGAACCCACATGACGTATGTAGAGCGAAAGAAATGAAGACTATAGGTCAAGAGGATTTTATTTGCGTTATGAACTACTTGGAACAATATCCAAGGCTGCATCGGAAGGTAACTTCGCGTCTGCTGCCATATTTGATCCATAGGTATAAAAAACTGCTTCGAGATATGTCGCATGAGCGTCGTCATCGTACTTGCTGCTTCCTCCCCGTTCTGTGATTGGTCTCTTCGCTGAGGCGAAAATTTGGTCCATGGTATAGTGAATAAAATCACACTGCGCAAAGGCAGAATGGGGAAGCCCAGGCTAGTAGGCATCCCTGGACATACTGTCATTCCTTTAACAATTTCTAATGTAAAACATACTTCAAATATCTTACATCTCAGTCTTTGACCGTTACAAATGTTGGAGCACCACTTCTGCCATTTTGGCGTTGATCAGCTCAGATGAAACGTCTGAAATTTGACACTGTACAATATTGGGCTGTGAAACGATTAATCGCGAATTGATCGCATTTAAAATAAAAGTTTTGTGTTTACGTATCGTATGTGTGTATAAAATATTTTGTATATATTAATACACACACATTCCATGTATATGTTTAAGAAAAATGTGTTCTCAAAATATCAAATATTTATATTATTAATTATTAATTATATTAATATATATATATAAAGTATATACAGTACATGCAAATATTTCTTTAAATATGTATGTGTGTGTATTTATATATACAAAATAATTATACACACTTCACACACATATTATATTACGTAAACACAAACTTTAAGTTTGGATGCGATTAATCGTGATTCCACAGCCCTAGTACAATATCTTTGCAGATCCAAAGTATGATCGCCAATTTCACAAGTTACTATTATTATACAGTATATATAGGCCTACATGTAGAGGTCCAGAACTTCAATGGTGGGCTGACGGTCATGCACACAAGCTTATACATATGACTTTCTGAAAATCAAAATTCTGAAAACATGAGACTTTTATGTGCTTTGTGCCAAATCGCATCAGATTTTGAGACAATAAAGTTCATTGTTACCCTCACTGTGCCTTTGACAGTTGCAGGTTTATGGATAGAGCTCCTCTTGTCCAATTGCTCAGTTGGACTGATATTTGTGACATTTTATTTTATTTTTGTTGGACCTAGTGGGTTCTTCATTCCCAGCGAACAGCGTCAATACTGATAACCATACTTTGCCATGTCAGTGTAACTATTTTTGCTGCGACAGTCAGAGAAAGTGGGATTCCTGAATTTGTTGCCACAAATGTAACGTTGGTGTCAGATGTTAAAAGTGACGTTGTTGCATTGCTATTCTGTTGGTAATGTTTAACTTGACTGACCAGCCTGCGGGGAAGACATGCAGTAATCTAAAGGATACTGTATGCTAGTCTTAACAGCAGCATTGATCGTATCTGCTGCTGCTTTTTTTATGAGAAACCTCACAAAGTCAGCAATATTGTTTCCATATTCAATGTCTGCACTGCTAAAAATACATGCAAAATGTATATTTGGGAAAAGAGTTGCAACAAGATCTCAGGTTTTAGGCTACATCATCCGGTTTGCTTTGTATCTAATACATTTCAAATTTCTCTACAAGTTTGGAATTCCTACTTATCAAACAAAATGAAACATCTTAGGTAGATTCTGAAGGACAGTGCTCAAATGAGAAAAACAATATGATCATGTTGCTGTCAAGGGAATGCTTTAACCCTTTTTTAACAGTTGTGTATGAATCCCTCAAGTGTCCTCCTGAGTGTGAAAAGATGGATCTCAAAATCATACAGTCATTGTTGGGAAAGGGTTCACATATGCAGAAGATGCTAGATGAGGCAACCAATGAGTGTGCAGGACTTGGAGGACTTTTCTGAAGAACAGTGCTCAGTTTAACTGCTTGGGACAAACAAGAGACTTGAGAATAACTATCACAAAACATAAAAAAACAGTTGTTGATCATCGCAGATGACAACAAACAGTAGTATTAGTTCACTTTAAAAAAAAAAAAACTGTTTTGCTGATAATTTACTCATCCCCATGTCATCCAAGATGTCCATGTCTTTCTTTCTTCAGTCAAAAAAGAGGTTTTTGATGAAAACATTCCAGGATTTTCTCCACATAATGGACTTCATTGGGCACCAAATGGTTAAAGGTCCAAAAGACAGTTTCAGTGCAGCTTCAAAGGGCTTTAAACGATTCCAGACGATGAATAAGGGTCTTATCTAGCAAAACGATCTGTCATTTAAAAATTAAATAACAAAGTTTAAGTTTTATAAGCACAAATGCTCATCTTGCTCTGTTCTGTGATGCGCGTTGGTGACTCTCCTGTTAAAGGTTATGTAAACTTGAAAACTAGTTAATTTGTGTAAATTTAGTCTTGTTGTGGATTACATGTAAACATCTGTTATGTAAAACAGCTTATTTAGGACAGTACGGGACAGTAATTTCTAAAATGATTAAAAATTTTTTTTATTAATACTAGCATCTTGAATATTCTGCAATGTGTGTGTTTAAACTAATGAGTAGAACTGCAAATGGGCCATAACTTGGGGCTGTTTTGATTCAATCTTTTTATTTTGAGCTTTGTATGATTTTTTTTCTTTTTTTGTGGATTGCATTTATTTATGTAATTTCTATTGTTCAATGGGCTCGATGCACGGCGGTATTTCCGATGAAGATCTATGCTCGATAACTTCCATCAGTCATAAGACTCCAGTAGCCTGACTTCGCCATACTCATATTCTAATGAGAATATGAGTCTGAGCACCGCTCCATTAAGCTTTGATTATGAGGCGGTGTCGTAACCGAACCAGGAAAAAACAACAACTCTGAACTCAATTGGATAGTCGTAGACCTACAACCAATCAGAGCAACGCAGTCAACTCCTTTGCATGGCGCAGTTTTCAACTACAGAACTTATTTATTTTAGAAGTTAAATAACGAGTGTTGCTTCTTTTACTTACTTCACCATGAGTGCGACCAAAGGAGAAACCACAACGACCACAGGCTTTTCATTACGTCCCATCTTCTTCAGTGACCATCGGAGCCAGCTGATAAGTTACACTTTTCCCGAATCATGTGGAAAGGACGACAAAATATCTTTCCGATCGACAAATGCCTTGATTGCAGTTCTCTGTTGGTCTATTAAAATTAATGCGCTGTCGATTTATTTTTACAAAAGACACGACAGCAGAACGTTGATAACGTGATGATTACTTGCAGATCAATCTGTCCATCATCGTATAAAGCCCGCCCTGGCACATTTGATTGGCGCGAACATTGTTTGCCTGATCATAATTACTCCTCAATGGATCGAGTCCAGACACAAAACTTCCCGTCCAAAAAAATGTTGTGGGCGGAGTTCGAGCTCGCATGCAGGCTAAGACTCCAGTGCAATACCGAGAATTTATATTGAATTTTATACTCTATGGTTATACTAAAGAAACGTTAGTCACAAAAACAGACCAGACACCCCTCGTTGTGTTTATGCTTCTTTTTAAAATTATAGTAGATAAACATACCGGTAACTATATATAAAATGACATCTAAACGTATGAAAGTTTCATTTCAAAGACGGGAGGACAGTAAATTTTTAAGACTCTGCCATAATCCCGTTTTTCTCCGCTTTGTTCTCCCCAACCGGAAACTGAAAGAGCATCCTTGCGTCAAATGCGTAACTTATGCGTGCATATAGCCCATACCCATTGAAACAAGTTGTCTAAAGGTACGTTTACACGTCAACAATGTACTTAAAACAGAAACCTCCTTTGTGTTTTCCACATACAGAGGACAACATTGTCAAAAGACGATAACGGTATACTGTTTTCAAAAACGTGCAAAAGTATTCAGGAAAATGCTACTTCCTATAAATGGCCGAAACGCATCAAAAATGTTCCCGCTTATATAGTTGAAAACGGTGTGGTGGAAACTAGGGTGGTTAATCTGTATAATTTCCGCGATTCGATTACGATTATTGAAGTCCCGATTCAATTACAGTCGATTTTCGATTATTAACGATTCTCGATTAGCGATTATTGATTTTCCATTTACAACAGTAAACAAAAATACACTAGACCAACATATGATTATATTAGCAGCAGCATCATTTTGGTATTAATTGCACTTTTTATTTGTTTGATATTCAATGAAAATGTAATGATGGTTAGTGAAGACATGCAAACATGCTTGTTGTCTACTACTTAGGCAACCCATTATCTTTAAATAATTTTTTGAACAATTGTGTTGCATTATAATGCAAAGGCACCTGGTTCTATTAATTGACAGCATTAAAATGCATTTTGTGATTTCCTTCAATTGAAAATCTTTGAAGCAAGTTTGGGGGGCTTGAAGGGCACCCAATTCAGAGAATCACCCAGAAATTCAAAAGAACAGCATTTATCTGAAATAGAAAGCTTTTGTGACATTAAACAATACAGTTCAAATGTTTGGAGTCGGTAAGAATTTTTCTTACATTTTTTGGGAGAAAGAAAAAAGAAATCTATACTTTTATTTATCAAGGATAAATTAAATTAAGTTGATCAAAAGTTACAGTGAAGACATTTATAATGTTACAAATCGATTATCTGAATCTTTTGTGTGTGTGACTATAAATACTTTCCTTTAAATGTACAAAGTAATGACCCATAAAGAATTAAACGTACAATATATTTTATTAGCATTCCAAAGAACCAACAGGAAAATAAACGTGTGCCTGAACTAGGAGCATAACTTTAACTTACTTTGTAGTAAATTAATATTAACGACCGAGTACAGCCGAGTGTTTTCCTCTTATGGCTGGGAACATCGTGTCATATGGCTTGTCATTATTTGTCGTGTTTCCGTCGTTCAGTTTTATTATACAAAGCTTTACAACTAGCGTGGCTCTTGCCCAGTTCCTTCCCTCTTTTCAACTTCAGAAGCCAAAATATATTTCCACACGTCAGCTTTTAACCTAAGCGAGGAGGGTGTTTGGATCGCGCAGCCATCGCGTCTCTGTTTATGTGCACGTGATCAGACGGTCCAGTCACTGCACTTCCGATCTGTCGACGTTTCAGTCAATATTACGTTATTATAAATATATATATACATTTTATTTTTTTTTTTTTTTTTGGAAAATCGATTTTGGGATATTGTGTGAATTGATTCAGGATCGTCCACGTCCGCATCGTCGATGCATTGAGAATCGATTTTTTTCCCCACCCCTAGTGGAAACACACCCTAATTAAGTGAGTAACTTCTGAAACAGTGAAGTGAACTGTGAATACGAAACTGAAATGGATTTAAAGTAATAGCACATGTCTCAATATGAGTCATAAGTTATTGTGATCCACCAGGTTTTTTGGGAGTACTTTCTCTTGCTGTCAGGCATAATATAATTGAAATGAGGTTAACCTATCTGTAATGTGATTATACACCGTCAGTAGAGAGCAGTCGATCTGAATGCAAAAGGGAACCAGTGTTCAATACCTCCTTATTTCCCTGGACAAAGGTTGCCAGTGTTCCTTGTGATGCTGTGTTACATTTGTTGAATTACAATGAGATTGATTAGCGTTTCTGTGCATGTGAGCTCTCAGTTGAGAGTACTGAGAGTACTTGGTAGTATTTTCAGGCTGTTGGTTTTCTTTCCACAGGTGGTTTTGCTATCGTATTTCTGGTGAGGACTCATCAGGGCGTCCGTTGTGCAATGAAGAGAATGTATGTGAACAATGAATATGACCTTCAAGTATGCAACAGGGAGATTCAGATTATGGTGAGACATTTGCCTTCTTTACATGCCTTACACATTTTTGTAATCTTTCTGCAGCTCCACTTGGAGAGCATGACACTAAAGGCACAAACATACTGATGTATACCCAAAGTTGCTTTTTTTTAAAAAAAACATCTGCTAAATTAATGAATGTGTCAATTGCATATCACCACAGGCAGCAGTTAAAAGGGTACAAGCTTCTATGAAAAAGGTGAGATAATGACCACAAAACTAAATTTGCCATAACAGAATAGCAGTGTTGGGGTAGATACTCTGAAACTGTAGTTTGACAAGCTACAAGCTACTCGTACGTTAAAGTAGTTTAACTACAGTCAAGCTACCCTTTTGGAAAAGTAGTTTGCTACACTACAAGTTACTATCAGAAAAGTAGCTAGCTACATTGAAACTACTTTTGCTTTTTGAACAACATATTATAAATATTATATTACATATTGTATTATTATAACATGTTATAAATTATATATTATAAATAGCTGAATAAGTGTCTGAATGTTTTAATTAAAATATTTAGTGTTTAAAACAATGCAATACCATTATGATTTCAAAGAGTATTGTTTTATTACACACAACACTAAAATATCTCAGACTGTTTGTCAAAAGTGCAAAATTGCAACAAATAGCCTATAACATTGCAAGAACAAAATATACATCCAACGTAAATTGCATGTAGAACATTTTCTCAAAAATACCGATTGAACTTGGACAAATAAGGCCATGGATAATTAACGTTAGTTGTTTCTCCATCCTCCAAATCTGCCGTTACCTCTTGCTCCATCATGGATAATCATAATATGGGTGTGTCAACCCACTTCTGTACGTCAGTGAACCGTTAGCCACAAGATGCGTGATTAAACAACAGGTGGCGGTAATGGCAAAAAATGAGTTTGTAATCTAACAAGAAGAAGAATATCCTTGCATAGCGCTGATTCGCGCAGGCTCAACAAACGCAATGTAGCTTTTGCTCGCGCTACACCGCTACTTGCTGCAAAAAGTAGTTAGCTACTGGAAAAGCTACACTGTTTAAAAAGCAACTGAGCTACTGCCAAGCTACTGAAAAATGTAGTTAAGTTAGTAGCGTCACTACTTGTAGTTAACTACTCCCCGACACTGCAGAATAGTTATATTTGTGAATTTCAATTTACAGATATTTTAGTTGTACTGTTCCCCATTGGTAGAATTTGACAAAAACTAATATCTCTCTGCAGAATGTCCTGTTATCGACGCCTACCAAATTTCATAAGGATGTGACTGTTCAGTGGGTATAGGCCAGAGTCGGTATGGGTTACAGTCGAAAATTAAATTAGCATTTGTTACCCAACAAAAAAAAAACTAGCTTTGATTTGTACTTTATTTATTTGTTTATTTATTTAGTGTCAGCATGGATTGACAGGGTTGGACAGACGACTTCCGACTTTTTTCCAAAGTCAACATTTATATGATTTAAAGCATCGTTTCGCAACGTCGACTGAGTCACTGATGATGTCTTTAATGAACAGATAAGCCTGAACGTGGGTTGACTTGTGCACAGCTATGGAATATCACACAGCACTGCCCACAAGGCTATTGCTCATAGTAGGGATGGCTCGATACCACAATTTTGGCTTCGGTATCAAATACCAGAACCTGGTATCTGGATGCTAAATCGATACCACAGTCGAGGGAAAAAAGACTCTAAATTTAAGTGAATTGAAACAATTTCTATTACTTGCTGCTTGAAACTTTCAACTACCATATGTGCAAAGAAAAGTATCAAAAAAACAAAAACAGATAAAGAAAAAATCAGTCAAGGAACATACAGTAGGTAAAATTTTGACTTTGGAAAAGAAAAAAAAACCCTGAAATTATGCAATTAATATATCTTTTTAATTATTAATATCTTAATATCTATATGTAATAATAGGTTAATATATAATAATAGATTAACATATAATAATAGAATAATGAAATGACATGTCATGCATCAACAAATAATTAATTATCAACATTTATAGCGTTTATTCATCTTGGTTTGAATACTGTTTGTGTTTGGGTTCAGATATGCATATAATGCATTGCAAAAAGTAATGTTAAGATGCTAAACATGTATTAGTATATTACATTTTAGGTCATTTTATTACTGATTGATCTAGATTAATCATTGCTATATTGTTAGGCCAGGTTCCTTAATGAATGTTGACAAATGTAGATTAATTGTAGGCTAATATTATTAATATTTATGTTACTACGATCCTCTCTCTCTCTCTCTCTCTCTCTATGGGTCCGCCACAGCGGCAATAATGCCATTAATTTTTGCTATTACTTTTTTTGTTAATTCAGATGTAAATGAATATGTTTGTTTAGAATTGCAAAAATGATGAGACCTAAACTGAATTGGTTTCTCGCGTGTCATGCAAGAAGATTTGATCCTTCTCTGTGTTTACTCATATCATCTTTAATTGATAAGCTTCTTATGTGCGCTGGCTACAGTAGTTCAAATCAAAAAGAATAAATTAAATATCAGTTGAATGATGAACTCACCCGTCACTACTCTGAACTCTTTGAACTTGCAGTCAGGATGAGCAACTGACGGGCGCTTTCGGGCAGACTCGTTGCCTCCCATGGCAACACCTAATCGAAAGCAGAATTTCAGAGTGGTGCACATGAGGTCTGCTTACTTTACTAGATGATTCTCACTGCACTTTAGCAGGCAAAGCAATGCCTTATCTCACTGATACTACTCTCTCTATTGATTAAATTTCAGGTCTGTAGAAGTTCGGACAAACTTGAGCTTCGTTTGATCCAGCAGTGTGTTCCTTCGTTGCCCGAGAACTTCGCCGGGTACCAGCGGCACTAATTTCGGTCAGCACACACTCCCGCCTCAGTGGAGAACTTCGGAAACAAGGCAGCGTATGAAATACCGAATTCGAGCAAAACTATGAATCTTGTCCCGTTGGAAATGAGATCTACAGAACCGTGTATTTTTGCAATACTCCGTGTACCGCATTCCTAGCTCATAGTCGGCCTACAGAGTTTTATTTTGTTTTTGTTACGTGATGTTTCTCACCAGATTTCTACTTGTTTCTTGAGCGTCTACGGATAAAAAGTACCACAGTAAAAATTACATTTTAAAGGACTATTCGGCGCAAATGAACCTACGGATTAATGAGAACATTAGTAAACAGGATGTGAACGATTTAACCGATTCTCGATTAATGTCGAGAATAGTAATCGATGGATTTATCCATCGATTAATCAGGTCTATGCGCGTGCCTGTGCTACAACCGCAAAACATCTAAGCGAGCACACCGGAGTTATGTTTGAGCTTCCATCATGACTATGTTTGCGTGTGTCTTCGCAGCCTTTGTTTTATGCAAAGGGTAATCATAGAGTTTCTTATGTGTACGTTGTATCTGTGATCTTTAATGCGGCAGCTGAGGCAAGGGTGATTAATGAGCTGTTGGGAAATCTCCTCTTGCATTGACATCTGAGAGAACAATATTTTTGTAGGTAAAATATGGTGAATGTTATTTGGGTTCATTACTCTACGCCGTTGTTCCAAAAAGGCCAATTACACAACTGATTCAGTCATTCTGAATGGCACGTAGCTTGGTTAGAGTTCACTTATTGCAGTTCACGTCATTTTGTGAAGATATTTGTAATATTATGTTCATTTTGTGTGTGTTGGTTAATCTCATGTCGGTTTGTGTACTTTGATTTAAATAACGGAAAGTAATAGGCGGTTATTCATTACAGGCACAGCAGCAGCTCAAACGCAATGCACTAATACTAATAATAGCGATGATTAATTTGACTGTCAGCTTAGATAACATCAGAACACTATTTTATTAATGATTTGTGAAGTGATTCTAAATTCATAGGATTTGGTCCTGTTTTAATTAGGATATTCCACAACATCTCTGACAGAGCACGGTACACTGAGTAAAGTAACACGTTAAAGTCGTAATATTTGGAATTATTAAATAATTTTAATTTTAATTATCTATAATCTTGGAAACATTACACTATTTTTAGATTAAAGCCCTTTGTTTAGCCCTTTATTTTCATTAAAAAAAATTCTCTTTAATTTGGCATTGGGAAAATAGCATTTTGAGCAGGTATTTACAGAGCCATTAATCGTAGTTAATTTAATAGATGACGATGAATACATGGAATTATATTGAAAATTGACATCCCTTCAAGTTTTATATTTGACATTTTCAGGATCTAATTAAGTCTTACTGTTATTTTCTCAGAACAATTGGGTCTATAAGTGTATCTACTTAATGTTTAGTTTCCTCCAAGTAAGTTTGCAGATAGATTCTTATATATAGACTTTAATATGTGTAAGGCTAAGCATCCATATGAATTTTTATTAACATTTTCCTTTATCTTGCTTTAATGTTTGCAACAGGTGAGCCAAGTGCACAAATATGTTTATGTATCTACATTTTCTAGTGTCACGTGGTATTTGTTAGACTACATAAATGCCACTATCTACCATATTGCCGACTGCTACAATAAAACACCATTTAACAAATATCACCTACATTTCTAGGTATATCTAGGGCAACTTTTGCTTTTATGTTAAAGACACTCTGATACAGTGGTGGAAATGTACATTCTTAGGAAAATATCCGGCTTTATCAGTTAATCGTAAGTGGATAAATAAGGGCTATGATAATGATTTTAATGAATTTAATCGATACATTAGTGCCTCATTGTGAGTCAAGCCGTTCCCTGGGATGTGTTTTGGTACCATTTTAGCTCAAACCACAGGATAAACTAGTATGCTAGCCGAGCACGGATTAACGCAGGGCCTTATGGGCACTTGGCCCGGGGCACTGGGCAACAGAGGGCCCTGTGTAAAAAATACCCTGTCTATTTCTTTTCAAATAATTATTTTTATTTATTTGCTAGGGAAAATTGTCTTAAATATTAGTTATAATGTCTGTTTTTGCAGTTGCAAAAAAAATTAATAAAATGAATAAATAATTTTAATGTATTGATGTCTGCGCTGTTAAAGGAAAATATAAAGGCGCATAAAAAAAAGCGTTGCGTAGTGCTGAAGTCACGCGTCGAGACGGTTTCGAATTAACCAAAAAACAAAAAAACAAAAATAGTTTAAAACCACAAACAAGTGGATCAATAGCCTATTCCGCGCTCAGGCAGCAGTGCATAAATAGCAATAAGAACAGCCCGACAATAAAAAACAGTTTCTTTAAAAACAATAAAAATCCATCGTTATTACTTTTCAGACACATTTATTATGAATGAGCCTATAAATCAACTATAAATTCTCTCTGTCTGTATGGTTCCAGAGACATGCTCTTCTCTAGCACTGGGCAGAGTATAATTTCCATGCCTCTACATTTGATTTAGAAAGTGCGAATGCTATTTTTTCCATATTAATTTGCAGAACATTTTTAAATGATTAATAAAGGCAAAAAGTCTTAAACAAAATCTAAACGTCAATGTTTCTTTATACTCTTTCTTATACACAAACACTTAAATCACTATTAAAGAGAGAAATGCTTTATCTAATCAATAAAATTGAGGCAACAGATTACAAACAATCTTCTTAGTTAAATTGAAGAAATTAGAATTGGTAAAAGTTAATCAAATTCACATTCTAATTAATTCTTTATTTGTACAATTTAATTAAATTGGTATTGCTTGTAATCTGTTGCTAAATTTTATGATTAGATAAAGCATATTAAACTTACAGCATATGCGTAGAAAATCTTGTGTTTACCTTTGTCGTCATTGTTCACCCTATCTTATTATTATTTAACCTGTATTATGACTGACATTCTAAACTTCTTGTTTCTTTTTTTCAATAAATGCGTCTTATATATTAAAATATACACTAAATGTAATAATTGATTTAGCATGCTTCTTTAGGGGCCTTATATTTGCGTTTATAACTTTGTAAATTAGTTCACTAACAGATATGTTAATCATAAAATAATTTATGAATGTTTATTTTTTTATAGGCCTATAACCTTGTGTTGTGCTATATTATTATTTTTTGTATGTGAAGTCCTACTTAAAAACAATGCAATAGTCCCGCATCTAAGCGGGAGGACTGGCTGAACCATGCGCACACACTGGGGACGCGAACGGACAAAGCCCGTGAGTCCGGATTCCGAAAGCGAAAGCGTGGGCAAATTTTTGATTTTGTGGGTGCAAGCAGATTGCAAAAAAACTGAAGGCATGGTTTTCAAGAATATTAGGAGCACGGATTCAGAGAACTGTACGTGGATACGGTTTGTAATCCGTCGGCACCTTATGCGCACGATCTTAGCAACCCAAGAACAGTTCAAGAATTCATGCGTACAGTTTGTAGACTCTGAGGGGACGGATTGCGCAAACCGTCACAGCGGGATTATTGTTTTTTGTTTTCTCCACAGGTGACTTCCCGGCTGGGCTCCGTAACTCCACTACTTCAAGTTGTTTCCACTGTTAAGAAAGTGCAAGTGTCGCACCGAATCTGCCATGCAGTAACTCACACTCGCAGGTACACACATCAGCTACATTTCAATGCATCTAAAGATTTAAAATTAAAGCGGAGGTGCATGCCAGATGGATAAGTCCTTTTCATGTTAAAGCAATCAAATCATTGCATTTCTTCCTCTCCCGCGATGCACGCTGTTCCAGTTTGAAGGTTAAAGCATGAGACGTGAGCGGGGGGCGGGGTGGCGGGGGAATGCAGAGTGTTGTCTCTGTCTGGTTACATTTCTAATTGTTTAAATGATCAGCCCTCAGGGTCCTTTTAAAATGCCTGGCTTGCCTGTCCCATTGCGCAGGCGAACTTTGTGCAAAAAAAAAAAAATGGTGAAGGACCTCAAACATCCGGTGCAGGGCACAGATGGCTGGCCATAATCCGTTCCCCTGATGCTCAGCGCATCAGAGGAAGCAAAAGTAAAAAAAATTGCTAAGTTAATCCCACTAACAAGCGTCTGCCAGAATAGCCCCACACTTAACACGTAACAGCATAGCCAGGGTCCCTACCTACAAACCGAAAAATTGTAAGTGTACAGACAGTTTAATAAGAAGATCCTTTGCAGGACAGTACACTTCGCATAAGAGGCAGGAGCCATCTTTTGGAAAAAGATTCCTGACCTCAGTGGAACCATGAACACCGTGCTGCGTGAGCCGAACCGTGCGGCTTAGGGCACGGGAAGACGCACACTGGATGCGTGGCGTGCAGCGTGGCGTTTCTGTCACGCGTCAGCTGCGTTGCGGCTGCATCGCGTTTTCTGTGTCTTTGCACACCAGAAGCGTGTCTGACGCGACACTGCTGGCTGGCTCAGATGGCCTACAGAGAACAGTCTACATTTAGGGTTAGCGGTGTTGCTCTTGCCTTTATGCCAACAATTTCAACTCATCTTATCACCACATCTACTCCAAAATCCCGGAAAATGTGGAAGTCGGCACATGTCTGTCTTATTTCGATGACATTTGTTTTCAAATTTTGTGTAGCTTCGAAGCGCTATATTTAGCCTGATGGTCAGGACCGTTACTCCAGAAGACACACTCTGATGTCGGTCATCTCAGCCTATCGTATCTTTATATCCTCCTGAGACCCAGAACGTCATTTTATTTTTTTTTCAAAGTTCTTTTTCTTCCTTCATGTAATCACATTGTTATGAGCATAAGAACAAATGGAAAAAACTAAGAATATATTCTTAATGTCTAATGACTATGACCTCTGTAGTGGACACCAGCACTTGCAGTACACCAGTTTAAAAAATAAAAAATTAATATCATATAGGCAAAAATAATGGCAATATTTGAAAAACTGATAATTATTACTATTATTTTTTGTTTAAATTACTTTTATATCTGAATGATATGTCAACCTAGACTTTCAAACATCAAAATGTAATTTATTCATATGTATCTTGTTTGACTATTGTTTCCTGATAGTTTTTTTTGCCTGGAACGCTTCCATCACGCTTGCGTGTCGCCTGAAAAGTTGTGTTGGTTCTATTTGCAGCATGCACGCCTGCTTTGCTCGCGCGGCCGCGGCCTAGACGCGCGTGTGTCACGCCGCGGCAGTGTGCAAGCTCTCAATCCGTTAACATGGAGCCGGAATAAAAGGGACACGCCACGCTTACGAGAAGCTCACGCCACGCATCCAGTGTGTCTCCGGCCTTAGAATCTCATATGGTCCGTTGTTTCCGGAAGGAAGCACTGAGTGCATAAGAGAAGCACTGAACACAACAGAAAAAATAATAAATAAATAGGATAAAAAATTTTAAAACTGAACTCAACAGAGCTTCTCGAATTCACCCGCGGCCCTCCCCTCCGTTTGTGCACGTTCACGTCTCAGGTGTAGGTGTCCCGATTTTGTAGCAGATAGAGGGGTAGGGATAAATAGCCCTTGAAACAGAGATTTTCAAAGGCACACTCAAACGGACGGCTACGAGAAATAAGAACAATGCAGGGCCCTATAAATCCCGTTTTATTTTTTCCCAAATTCCATTTCTATATTTTTTCCAAATTCCTTTTTCCGTTTTAATTTTTGCAAATTCCGTTTTTTCTGTTTTAATTTTTGGGAATTCATTTTTCCACCCTTTACTGTTATTTTAGTTGTAAAAAGAGTGTGCTCTTTTATTCCGTGATCGCAAGAAATTATAGGGCCCTAAGAATGCATTGCAAATCACCGCGAGTTGGCTTTGCAAACTGTTAAACATTTAAATTTAGCTCCAGATGATACCACCATGCACTTTATTTAACTCTTATAATAATGCTATAGTCATTTAAATTAAGAAATGGTATAAATTACCTTTCCGAATCAGAAAAGACATACATTTCAAGGTAGGTATGTCATAATCATCCTGTTTCCTCAAAGTTAAGAGCAGCTGCGCTGATTGTCAAGTCGTCTGCCATGAAGAAACTGTAAACTCTAGCGGCAGAGCCAGCGCGACGACTGCTACGTATCAGGTTCATGAAGGGTTGTTTCATTTCGTAGGGTATATTTCAACCCCTTGGCCCTTGTAACTCTGTTTTAAGGGCAGACATCGAAAACAAGGGGTGAATTGCGACTGAGCCTTCGTGCTTCCACAAGATACACACTAAAGAGATTTTTCAACCAACCAATAGGCTTTATGCACAGCTACACAACTTCCTGAACTTAGGCCAGCTCCTTTGTTTCCTGTCTGGCCAAGCTTGATTAATTCAGGTGTGTCTGATTATTGTTGCCATGACTACTGAGGTCAGGCACACCTGAATTAATCAAGCTTGGCCAATAATGGCAGACAGGAAACAAAGGTGCTGGCTTAAGTTCAGGGAAGTAGTGCAGCTGTGCATAAAGCCAATTCGATTTCTACAAACGTAATTCCTATCATGATCAGCATGTAGCACGGGCTGGTTCTCTTTTCTCTTGATTCATACAAATGCAACTGGTTCCATCTTGCTTTTAAATTATCGATTGTATTAAAAATTTAACTTGAGCATTTCACTAAAACCCTTTACAGGTTATTTTACAATAAATGACCTGCTGTACATTATTAAATTGTACATTAGGACTTCAATTTCAATCTACTGCTGACACAAAGGTATTGCATGGATTCAGATGCATTCAGACGTCATTGTAATGTCCTTTTTGGGTACACTATTCCTTTCAACTGTTCCAAACAGATGTTTTCTGTAGATTCCCATCCCCCATCTCCATTTGTCCTCTATTTGATTTATCCTTTTAATATCATTACTATTAGACCTTCAAAACTGAGCCATGCACAATCTTAAAGGGATTTGAGGTCTACTGTTCCTCAGTTTGCATGTAGTGCAGTAAATACAGCGCTGAGAACAGTTCAGTCACGCGTAAAGGTCATTTCGTGTCCTCTGGGACTGGGTTTCGAATGGAAATCCAGTGTTCTTCACTGTGAGCCCTGCTGAATAGACTGGGAGGAAAATGTCAGCACTGTTTTAGCTTGACAAAGTGCCTTGCTGTTTCAAAATGAGCAGCTGTTCACAGTGCACTCCTAAATAGACGACTAACTGAGGGCATTTCAAATTTGTGAATGAATGAGTTGATTTGAAAGGACATTGACCAGCTAAGCTATTCCATTTAAAAACTAGCATTGACTTAGTCGCCTCAAAGGCCCATTGTCTGAGCTTTTAGCAAATGGTCGAAAAACAAAGTGAGCTTTCAGCGACTTCAGACACTGTTCGGTAATTCTTGTCAAACCTCTGATATTAATTTTGGGACTTTTTATATAATATAAAAATGCATTTATTTGTACACCAAATAAACTGCTTTAACACAGAGAGCATTTGTTATTGAAAGAGTTTAGTGATTAAATGAGTTAAGGATTTGGGAGTCTTTCCATTTAAAGCTGCAATACCTAAGATTTTTGCATTAAAAATATCCCAAAATCACAAGGCAAGTGTTATATATTTAGTTAAGATGATAACTTACAATATTCCAAATGTTTCAAATAATGTTTAAATCGCGAGAAAATTGAGAATTTTAACCAAGGAAACGGGGCGTGTGAGCAGGGGTGAGCTGGGAGCTCGCCAGTCAATCGCGTCATATGCGTGTTACCTCAGTTTGCCGCTCGTACTACGTGTAGTCCTGGACAAATGCGTAAGTTGTAGTTGTGCGTTTGCGTCTATCAAGCAACAAACGTCAGCTTGTTTCGTGCATTTGTTATGGAATGGAGCACAATTATTCTTTTCAATTATTTCTCGGAATGTGAACTGTTGGCTGTAAAGGGGGTCGCACACTGGACGAGAAGAGCCGCTGCACGTCTAGAACAAAGTCCAGTATCGCACATCGAACGTGCACTTCCTCATCAGTATATGGCCAGCAATATTGTTATGTTTAATGACATGAAACTAAGATAACGTCTGTTCTATGTTATGATTGTACTGTACAATTAAATACAATCGTTGCTGAGTCTGCAGTCTGAAAACTTTACCTCAGAGCATCCGTTAACTGAATGAATTGAGAATCTCACCTGAAAAATCTAATAACATCAGTTAATTGTCATTCAAGCAGCTGATTTCTGTAAATGAATGCAAAACTAAATGCATATTGCAGCATAGGGCGAAGTCAGGATCCATTAGCAACGATTTGACTTCAAACCCTCTCCACCATAGCTTCGTCCAGTGACTCGTACAGTAACATCTGTGATAACTAATTTACTTTTAAACCTGACTTTTCTTGCGGCTATTTCAGTTTACTGAAAAACAAGCATGTCATTAAATCGCAACGTTTATAGAAATCGAACTTTACCTCATCCATGACAACTAATTTTCGATTCCCGTCTGACTGATTTATCCGCGGTGGAGTTGAAAACAACAGTTCCCATCATTCCGCGTTCCTCCACGTCGTCATCAAGCAAAGCCGTTGTTGTTGTTTTCGAATGTAGCGCCCTCTAGCGACATGCCAATCTTGGGTATTGTAGCTTTAATATTGTAAATAGCCGCTTAGTGTTAATGTAGTGTGACAGCATCTCTCCAAAGGACGTTTCAAATTTGTATATACTAGTGCAGTAACCTGACTCCGCCAGATGGATTTGCTCCGCATATCCATCTGGAAACCTTCCGTTGAAGTAGTTTTGGTAAGGGGCGAAAATACTGGTTAGCTGATTGGCCTATGTTGGTGATAGACGGGCCAAATCAACCAATCAGATCAACGAAGCACATGACGTACTGAACTTGCTGCTACAGGTAAACCTCGTTAGCTCAGCAAATAAGCAACATGTCGGCAAAGGATATTTGCCGTTTATGTAACTACAATTTGCGAATAAAAGGCACCATTTCAGCTGCCCGGTCCATATTTCACAAGAAGGATGCAAGAGAAAGCATTAGCGAGCGGCTAAAGAATTAGGACTACCGCTGTCTGAAAATGTTTCTAGATCGCGTTGCTTCCGCTCTCATTGCGTCACACCTCAACCCGCCTCAAAGCCAACGCTGATTGGACGTTCGTTTGGTGAACTGCTCCCAAATTTTCTTTAACGGAAAGTATCCAGACTGATCTGCGAGTGAAACCTTGAAAGCTCGCGAAGATCAGGATGGTCTCGCAGAGGCTACTAGTGCAGTGCCTGTGCAAAATCAGTTTTTAGTAATTGTTGGTTTGGTGTATTTGAGTGCTCATTGTTACAATTACACAGCGAAAGTTCAGTGACATTTTTATTTGTGCATGGTAGAAAGCAAATACTGATACTGACATAATGACATACAATAAATGTGGAAAATTGAACTACATGGTTGCATAACAATTTATAATGGTGATATATGGTGACATGTATTTGGGTGTGTGTACAGGTAGCAGGAGTTTAGATTAGATTTACATGAGTTTGAGCTTTGTTATTGTCTCTATAATTATACTCTGCACACTGAAAGGCAGTTAGCATCTAACCAGAAGTGGTAACGTTTCCTTTTACAGTCCAGTTACCCATGTAAATACTATGTACTTATTTTAGTAACTACAATTACTGGTTAATAACTAGTACTAACCCTGAACCTACCCCTAAACCTGACCCCTGTTCCATGTACTTCCCTTATATTAGCCAGTACTTTCTAGGTAAGTACACTGTAAGTTCACTGTAAGTACTGTACTGTAAAAGGAAGCATTACCTCAGAAGTGCAAAAATGCAGAAAAGTGCAATGTGAACATAGATGGGTAGTGCAGTATAAACCGTATTTGACATATAGTGCAGTGTAACAGTAGTATACACTTAGTGAAGTGGTATGGTGTCACATAACAGATTAGGTTAACATCCACAAATTAATAAAACTGCAATGTTTCAGGAGATTGTAGGCATATAGCGAGTTTTAGCATTGAGACTACTATCCAGTCAACGACTGATAAAACAACGTTAAGCACAACAAAGGAGAACACATAAACAGCTAACTTGGTTGTTTCAATGATGAAAAGTTAGTATGGCTTTTAAAGGGATACTCCACTTTTTTTGGAATAGGCTCATTTTCCAACTCCCCAGAGTTAAACTGTCTGAGTTTTACCTTTTGAATCCATTCAGCCGATCTCTGGTTCTGGCAGTACCACTTTTAGCATAGCTTAGCATACATCATTGAAGTCCACCAGACCATTAGCATTTCTCCCCAAAAAATTACCAAAGTGTTTCAATATTTTTCCTATTTAAAACTTGACTCTTCTATAGTTAAATCGTGCACTAAGACAGACGGAAAATGTAAAGTTGTGATTTTCTAGGCTGATATGACTAGGAACTATACTCATGGCACTACAGTGAATTTCCTGATTATTACGCAGGAATGAGAGTATAGTTCCTAGTCATATCAGCCTAGAAAATCGCAACTTTACATTTTCCGTCTGTCTTAGTGCACGATTTAACTATAGAAGAGTCAAGTTTTAAATAGGAAAAATATTGAAACACTTTGGTAATTTTTTTGGGAGAAATGCTAATGGTCTGGTGGACTTCAATGATGTATGCTAAGCTATGCTAAAAGTGGTACCGCCAGAACCGAGATCGGCTGAATGGATTCAAAAGGTAAAACTCAACAGTTAAACTCTGGAGAGTTGGAAAATGAGCCTATTTCCAAAAAAAGTGGAGTATCCCTTTAACTGGAAAGATGGGGATTTGCCATCACGATCCGTAAGAGGAGAGTTGGCCTCGTTTAAGCTTGCCGTGAATAAAATATAATATTCAGAAGTTAACTGTGTAGCCGACTTAATGTCTAGACAGAGTGTTTATGTCAGAATGTTTATTTTTAAACCACAACCTTCTAAATATCTTCAATGTCTGCTTCTTTACTGATGTCTTTTGCATTTCTAATCCAAACAACGTCAAACTCGGCACTGCACTTACTCGTGCCCGTAGCAAGACACCTGTCAAGTTTGAAATCCATCAGACTAAACGGTTCGTAAGACATGCGAATGACAGACAGACAGATGTTCCTGTAATTTATAGATGGATAAATATGTTTGCATGTGTGCATGTGTATATATAAATAATTAAATCAATTTTATATACATTATATTATATATGTTTGTGTGTATATTTATATATATATATATATATATATATATATATATATATATATATATATATACATGTATATATATATATACATATATATATATATATATGTATATATATATATATATATATATATTATATATATGTATATATATACATACATATATATATATATATATATATATATATATATATATTATTATTATCATTTACATTTGAACCTCGTTTCAGTTCTTCCAGTTTATCCAGTCTTACAACATAATGATTTTTATATTGTACAAACAGTATATTCTATTCACTAACCCTAAACCTACCCATCACATAAAACAAAACAAAAAAAGAAAATGCATTTTTTCATTTTCAAAAAAAACATAATTTAGTGTGATTTATAAGCTGTTTTCCCTCATTGGACAAAAAAGATTTCTAGTATGGCCATCCTTGGTCCATCCATACTACACACACACTCAAAATTTGGCACACACACACACTCTTTTGAAATGGTACACACCTGTCTTCACCTGAAATGTCTCTGATTAATTCCAAATAAACCTCAGCTCTTCTTGTAAGATTTTTCTGACATCTTGTTTGCATGCTTCTACAAGAGCCATGGGCCTCAAAGAGTTAATGAAACATATCAGCTTTAGCTTTTTTACATTTAACGGTGCAGAGGTTCTGATATGGTTTATCTTTGTTTCATTTCGTTTTGTTTTGTTTACCCATGCATTTCTTTATGAGATGTTTCCTGCTGATGTCATGTAAAGATATTTACAATTTTAATTTTTTTGCTCTCTACATGTGCTGATTTTCTTGAACAGAGGGACCTTGTGGGTAACAAAAACATTGTTGGTTTCCTGGACTCCAGCATTACAGCAGTTGGATCGGGAGATGTTTGGGAAGTTCTCATACTGATGGACTTCTGTAGAGGTCAGTGTGTGTTCCTCTCTCGAGCATTTTCAAATTGGGATGCAGACACTTTTCCCCACTGCTTTTAGTCTTCTAGACTGTAATGCAACATTTGTTCGTGTGATGATCCAGGTGGGCAGGTGGTGAACCTGATGAACCAGCGCTTACAGACTGGATTCAGTGAGCCGGAGGTGCTGCAGATCTTCTGTGACACATGTGAAGCTGTCGCTCGACTACATCAGTGCAAAACTCCCATCATCCACCGGGACCTCAAAGTATGAACTCTCTCCAGACATTTATTATTCTGTTTATTTCTTGAAGAATTAGTTCACCAAAAAAGAAAATTCTGTCATTATTTAATCACCTCCATTTCGTTCCAAACCTATATGAATTTCTTATGAAACACAAAATAAGTGTTTTCGCTCCTCTTTTCCATACAATTAAAACATACAGATGATGTAGTGTTTTGATAGCCTGGTTCAACCAGACTCTAGTACATTTCATTTGTACATAGAGTCTGGCCCCCTCCATTGAGAAACGTTTCCTTCCTTGTAGGCGGGTTCACTGTTAAAGTTCAAAACTATTGGATCTGCCCAGAGTCACTCAGGATCTGCCATAGCCAATCGCTAACGTGTGGTCGTGAGTGACGTATATCATGCGCCGAAACGGCTGGAAACAGCAAGTCCGAATATCAGAGGATTATGTTTACAATAGGATTTCAGTCAACGAGACCTGCAGGTTTTGTTAATCTAGGAACAACTATTAATTCTAAATGTATATTTGACACAAAGGACAGCGATGTATTCATTCAACGGTCGTATTCATTCAGCCGTGTCTAATCATTACAAATATGCAGACGCCGCTGCGGTCATTTCTGATCTGCCGCAAATGCTGTAACAGTTACACTGAATGATCTGTATATGTGTAATAAATAACAACATTTTCATATAACGTCTTATTGTTTCTTAATTAGCTTAATTATGGTCTTCAAAGTATGTGTTTGTACCATAGACTGTGGTTTGTACATTTTTATATGGCATTTTTTATTAAAACAAATTAACCATCTAAAACTGAAAATATGGTCTTCAAAGTATGGGTTTTCACATTTTTATTTATGACAATTATTTTTTTAAAATTACAACCAATTTGTATGATTTACAACATGTAAAACTGACACACCAACCTCCTGCGCGAGTAGACAAAGGGGTTCAAAGTGTTTTATTCATCACAAGAATCCGTAAATTTACTGTTGGGAATATGAGCTGACATGACTCCTGAGTGCATATTCAACAACAGTTTAGCAGCCAGGACTCAGGGCTTCCGAACACCAGGCTACAGCGTCCGTTCAAAATGTCACGGTCATCGTGCACACCGAGCGCTGCCCAGCACGAACTTCCGACCTTTCTGCCTCCTTCACTTGATCCTCCGTTAGTGCAACAAGAGGTGAGACGATAACAATCCGGCTTTAAATTCTGTATATTCGGCAGTTTCTTTTCCAACAACGGACCAAATAGCATTTCTCACATCTTTCTTCGCTGCCAAACTCAAACTGACGCGCGCTACATCAACGTCATCGTTCTCAGCCACTCCCTCTATTCGCTGATTGGTCCTACAAAAAAACTTGATTTCTGGAAACCTAAGGCTATGGAGCGATCCCAGACGTAGTACTGAAGGAAAATGAAATTGAGCGGAAGTGCGTAAGGAGGGCGCAGCCAGGCTAGTGTTTTGATGACTCAAATTTGAATATTTTAAAATGTACTGAGTGAAGTATAGAGCATCACTGTCCCACCCACCGACGGTGCCGGAAGGAAAAATTCAATGCAATTTCTCCATTGACATTTGAGATATAAGCCATAAAAACGTAACCATACATGGTAGACTTAAAACCAGCTATGGCTGTACTGAGCGATTGTATATGCTCATATAAACGCCAAAAGTTCATGGGGCACTAACCTTGTTTTAAGATAAATGCCTTTTATTCGCAATGTATTGGATAAGTACTTCATTACCCACAATCCTGAACAATCCCACAGTGATGCTTCTGATTGGTGGAAGTTGTGTCACGTGTCTGAAACCTCGTGAAGGTACATGACAGACTGAAGATCGTGTAATGACATAGGGCTAAGTTCATTGGTCAGACCTCTGAGATGCCCCGTGCCATTGGATGTGCAGTTAGCACAGCCAATGAGCGAGCCAGATGCTCAATGTTTTAGCATGTGCAGCTGCAAATGCGTTTGCATCAGTAAATCAAGGAAAAGGAGTGTCCCTGCACATTCACTGTATAAAATTCACTGAGGAAAAAGTTCACGTGGCCGTCGTCAGATTTGGAAGTTACTCAAAAGGTTCTTTCGAGGTGGCTTCAGTCGGCTTTAGTGAGGCGCGGTGGTTTATGGGAGGAGTAGTTCCTTTGCTCGGAAATGAAAATATGTACAAAGGCTAAGGCTTGTAACCTTAACTTTTTTTTGGATTTTCTCTTTGTTTTTTTCACTCGAAATGATGTATTGTATGCTTATGAGTTCAGCCATAGCTGGTTATCCTCAGACATGCTCTAATACTCTTTAGATATGGATTTTACAAAATGTCAATGGGAGAAATGAATGGGTAATTTACGGGCTATGGGGGGACTGTGATACTCTATTGCTTTAACCCTGTAAATCCTGACATACAAAATATTTTTTGGAATGGAACAGGTTTGATTGAATAAGGTACGAGAGGCTGTGCTGTATCGTGAATAAGTAACGGCAGAAGGGCATTGTTAGGCACGACACAGAAGCAGAGCCTTTCAGCCGTTACTTATTCACGGTACAGCACATGCCTCAAGTATACAGTACCTTATTGCTTTTATAAAACGGTTACCACACAATAAAAATGTTAAAGTAAAAAAAAAATTTATTAGTGCAACTTTCATGAAGTAAAATCACTAAAAGCCTTCATTCCGCTAGAAAAAAAATATAGTCCCGGTCTGTGAACAGCAACAACGTTCCAATGTGTAATATGCATGAAAGCTCAAATAAACTCAACATAGGAACCGCAGTGTTGCGCAGTGATAAATAGAACCATTGGGCGAAGCGGTCATAGTCGTGTTTCATCATGAATAAAGCACAGCTATTGACTAATCAGAATCAAGGATTGGAACTAACCATTTTATAGATATACACTCACCGGCCACTTTGCCTTTTGCCTTCAGAACTGCCTCAATTCTTCGTGGCATAGATTCAACAAGGTGCTGGAAGCATTCCTCAGGGAGTTTGGTCCATATTGACATGATGGCATCACACAGTTGCCGCAGATTTGTCGGCTGCACATCCATGATGCGAATCTCCCGTTCCACCACATCCCAAAGATGCTCTATTGGATTGAGATCTGGTGACTGTGGAGGCCATTTGAGTACAGCGAACTCATTGTCATGTTCAAGAAACCAGTCTGAGATGATTCCAGCTTTATGACATGGCGCATTATCCTGCTGAAAGTAGCCATCAGAAGTTGGGTACATTGTGGTCATAAAGGGATGGACATGGTCAGCAACAATACTCAGGTAGGCTGTGGCGTTGCAACGATGCTCAATTGGTACCAAGGGGCCCAAAGAGTGCCAAGAAATATTCCCCACACCATGACACCACCACCACCAGCCTGAACCGTTGATACAAGGCAGGATGGATCCATGCTTTCATGTTGTAGACGCCAAATTCTGACCTTACCATCTGAATGTCATCATGCCTAAATGCACTGAGTTGCCGCCATGTGATTGGCTGCTTAGAAATTAAGTGTTAACGAGCAGTTGGGCAGGTGTACCTAATAAAGTGGCCGGTGAGTGTAGTGTCCAAAATTATTCGTGATTATCAATATTATCACGGTTTTGTTAAAATTAGATTGTTCAAAAAGAACTGATACTCACACTGAAAACATTTCAACAAGTTTTATAATTGAAAATCAACAAATAAAACAAGCAGCTCTATGCAGTTTTTTAAGCAATATTCTATTCTATGGCGTTTCCTTCTTTATAATGCCCGTCGTCAATAACAACGCATTATTACACAGCACACATCCATATCAAAACGGACACGCGCTCTCGTTTCATTCAAACACAACTTGCGTCTAGTCTGGTTTTTGATCTAAAATGAAATCAGAGTTGATTTATTGTTTACAGAGTTTGATAATATTGGTGTGATATATCTTGTCTGGACGATTGTTTTACAAAATGTATTTATAAACGGGTAAGATTTAAAACATTAGCTAACCTCATTATCAATTCAATATGTCCCTGTAATTATGTGGTAAAAATTAAATTAGCGTAATACGTGATGTATCTATACATTACTATACCTTAAAATCTCACTCTTAATGCGTCTTATTTGAAGTTGTTCGTTCGTCTGTGGCTCAAAGCCACTTGCTGCAAACTTTTCTTCGTGGAAGCTTCACGTCTATTTCAAGTGAGTGACATAAAATGTTTAATCTCAAAACAACATTTTGTGCCCAATTGTTTCCCAGAAGTAGCTTTGGTTTGAGGTCGAAGTTAAGTTGCCTTGCGTTCGCTATACAACAGTGGGTGATGGTCAGACGACTCAGCAGATTTGAAGTGTTTCTTTTGGACAGTGACTTTTTGTTCGGCAGACAGGGTGACTATCCTCGATCAAGTTTCCCTCAGGACTTTTGTAAAGGCCAAAATATGACCACACCTCAGATTTGGTCCTCTTAAAAGGCTGAAAAGTCTCCGAGCACGGTCACTGCCTTCCGCCATTCCTTCTCAAATAGTAATAAAAAAAAAAACACGAGCCTGCGTCAGACTGGCCGACGGGATTTACAGTGAGTTATTAAAATTGCGATAATCAAACACGGTTTTAATGATAATTCAATTTTAAACGATAATTCTAACCGTCAGTACATTTTATCGTGGTTTATCGTGAAACCGGTTATTCGTCCCATCCCTAATACTAAAAGGCCTTTTACTTGCTAAAAGGTATAAATATAGACATACATACTATATAAATAGGCATATACTACTATATAAAGATATTTTAGATTTTGTGCAACAGGTTTTTCAGCATATGTTTTGATCTTGTTGATCATTTATGCCTCGTTTCCACTGAGCGGTACGGTACGGTTCGGTTCGGTACGCATTTATTTGCGTTTCCACTGTCAAAAGTTGTGAATGGTACCAAAAAGCCGAACCGTACCGTACCACTATTTTGGGTACCCTTTCGTTGGGGTACCTAGCACAGTGAAAGGGTACTGAAAGGTGGAGCTAGACTCACTGCAGAACGGTGATTGGTGGACAGAGTATCGTCACTCGCGCGTGCTACAAGGGCATTAGAAGCATACAGTTGAAATAAAATACTACTGTTATTGTGTCACGAAATGTAGTTTTAAGAGTTTTTCAGGCGAGAAAGTAGTTTTTTAAAGCTCAAATCTGTGGTTTATTTATAGATTTATGATAATTTGACTGAGATCCATTTCAAGCGATCACCGGACGCTCGCGCTCGTGTCCCCGCCTGGAACAGCCTTTCCTCGGCTAGTCATCCTGACATTTGCCGCTGACTCGGACGTCTCTGTAGTGGTTAAACATGAGATATAGTTCGTCTTGTATAAACCTAACAGGTGATCTTTGGTCTCGTGAATCTATAATTCGTTCCCTGGCCAATAGCTTTGGCAGAAGGCTACGTGAAGTTTCATATCTTTGAGCGCTGAATTTGTATATTTGACTGACTGAATTGTTTCTTTATGTTATTTAAGCTTTACTGTATATCTGTTTGTACCTTTTACTTATACTTTTATAATGGCTATTATTGATAAAACTGAAATGCAACAAAAAGAGATAATTTTGTCATTTTTTAAATTCTATTACAAGATAATGTGTTGTTTATTGCAACATTTGTACCAATACGATATGCAATACATTACATATTGCCTGGAATATGTTTAATATTTTTACATTTAAACGAAAAGAGGCAGGGTTGTGTTTTATAATTAGTTTTGTTATAAATATAACTACATACATGCAGTGAATATAATCAATAGGCTATGCGTTGCCTGAACCACATTTGTGTGCTTTAGAATGTTTAAAATGTATTGAAATGAAATTGAAAAGAAGCAGAGTGGTGTTTTATAACATATTTCGTTTTATTATTGCCTAAAATGAACATACAGAGATAACCGGAGTCGCAGAGCCACAGCGAGTTGAGTGCCGAGTTTAAGAACAAGCTGTTCCATTAGCAGGATTACTGGACTCACATCCTCGGGATCATTCTCCTGAGTCGGACTTTGCGTTGGCTTCTTGGTATTGAGAAACGCCTAATGCCAGCGCTTGATTCTAGTGACAATAATGCTGAGAAGCAAGAACAAGATCTGTTGGTCTGTCATCCATTGGTATTTACTATTTCGCTTTCTTCGCACGAAAATGACATCGAATCGCTTCTTTCCAGCAAACACCACGCCTATCAAGTAAGGGTACTGTTGGCGGTTGAAACGCAAGCCTGATCATGGTGTACCCGACCCGTACTGTACTGTACCGTACCGTACCCCTCAGTGGAAACGAGGCATTAGAGGCCTTAGAAATGTGTGTATCAGATATACAGGGTTATTATCTGACTTGGCTTTTTATGATTGTGCACTGTTGCATTTTTACCGGTTTTATTTATTTATTTGAGTACTTTTAAGCTTTTCAAAAACATTGGCAGGACTTATCCCACATGTCTGCTCTCTTTGTGTCTGTTTTAGGTGGAGAACATCTTGCTGCATGACAGAGGTCATTATGTGTTGTGTGATTTTGGCAGTGCCATTAACCGCCCCCAGAATCCACAAACAGAAGGTGTAGCGTCTGTAGAAGAAGAAATCAAGAAGTGAGCGTCAGTTTCTTTGTTTATATTGCAAACCACAGTTTTACTTGTTTATATCAATTAAACCTTTTACCCTGTGTGTGTGTGTGTTTAAGGTACACTACTCTTTTCATACCGGGCCCCAGAAATGGTGAATCTTTATGGGGGCAAAGTTATCACTACTAAAGCAGATATATGGGTACGTTAAATGGGTGAGACTGTTAGAGAATAATTCTGTTATCTACACTAACAGTGTATTTCAGATACCAAAGCTTTGGCCAGCCTTCCTTTTGATAGTGTTTTTAAAAAGATAGTGTTTGTGTGTTTGTGTCCTCAGGCTTTGGGCTGCTTGTTGTACAAGTTGTGTTATTTCACATTGCCGTTTGGAGAGAGTCAGGTGGCCATCTGTGACGGCAGCTTCACCATTCCTGACAATTCCCGCTACTCGCACGACATGCACTGTCTCATCCGTAAGTTACGCTGTTGATTCGTTATCTGATTCAATTTTTTTTAATGAAAGATTATCTTGATTATTTTGACACTTCATGCAAGTCTCATAATATTTTATGTACGTGTCCTAAATATACGCAATTAAATAGTGTTTTCAAAAGTAACTTCATTACCAAGTCTGTACTGAAATTAAAATAAATGTGACGATACCAGTATTTCCCTCTAGCATTTCGAGCATGTTGGATTATTAAACACCTCTGATTGGACATTTCGTTAAGCCGCTTAACATATGTCAGAAACATGCTTCAAAAACATGTTGTAAATATATACTCTTCATCGAGTGCTTGCACAGATACACACGAGAGCTTTTGAAAGTGGCATCTATGACCAGATCAGTTTATCCGTGGAGATATAAGGATTTACTCACAGAAGCCTGCTTTCAAACGCTCCCGTGTGTATCTGTGTAAGCGCTCGGCAAAGAGCGACAATGACGTCTATCATTGTAGCCAATCACAGACATATATTGAGCTCATGAACAGAATGGCCAATCAGAGGTGTTTAAGAATACGTTCAAAATGCCTGTCACATTTGTACGATTTTTTTACAAACTGGTATCGAAGTCAGTACTTTTGACAACACTACAATTAGATAATATTTTCACACTTGTATAGTTTGGCAAAATTACAGTTTAAATTGTAAATAATGTCCAGAACATATTCTGTTCACAAAATATAAAAACATTAAAATAAAAACATTATTTGTGACAGAACTGTTGATGGAAAAGACACCACAACTGAAACAATTTTGTAAATAAGTTTCAAAAATATTTGAAACTGTGATTTTATAAACAAAGAGTAAAATAAACAAACTACTTTAATATTTATTGTATGTAAACATTTAATATTATGTAGACTACCATTGTAAGTTTTGAGGTCAGTAAGATGTTTTAAAAAGAAATTAATCCTTTTATTCACTAAGAACCCGTTAAATTTAAAGACATTTATAAGGTTACAAAATATTTATATTTTAACTAAATGCTGTTCTTTTCAAAGCTTTTGACCTAAAATAAAGTGTCACCTTTTCCACAAAAATATGCTGGACAACTGTTTTCAAAATTTACTATAATAAGAAATGTTTCTTGAAGAGCAAATTGGCATATTAGAATAATCTGGATCATGTGACACTGAAGACTGAAATACAGTTTTGCCATCACAGGAATAAATGATGAAATGAATACATTTTAAAATATATTAAAATAGAACACCGGTATTTGAAATTGTAATAATATTTCATACTATTTCTTTTTGTACTGTATTTTTTATCATATAAATGCAGCCTCAAGAGCATAATAGACTTTTCTTCTTTTTTTTAAAAAAAAAAAAAAAATTATATATATATATATATATATATATATATATATATATTATCATTGCCCCCATCCTTTGAATAATAGGAATTATCATATTTTGGGACAAAGGCTATATACAAAGTTTTGTCATGAAACTCTAGATGGTGCAGGCTGAGAGGTCTTTAACTCAACCTGCTAGCAATCACATCATTCTCTAAAGGGCACAGCTGATTGGTTCCTGCTGTATCAGCAGCCAATGAGCTCACTGCTCAACCTTCAAATACATGGTCAGCGTCTGCTTTCAGAAACCCTCCACCTTCCCCAGCTCCACCTGTATAGAACTTAGAGGTGTAACGATACACAAAACTGATGGTTCCTAAAATTGCTTTTTTTTTTTTTTTTTTTTTAAACGGTGGTTTAATGAAAAAAAATTCTTTGTCTTTAAATTAATTAAATTACAATTAAACGCTTCACAAGGATTAAAAAAAAATCTGCTAATGCTGTAAACTATATAGGGAGCCGCACATTACTATAACATTAAAGGTTGTATCCTAGACTTTTAACCTAAATTCAGATGCTATTTATTTTTTAGATATAATAATCAACACACAATGTTTATTTCTTATATCTTTGTATGAAAATTGTATGTAAACATGTATGAACATAAGGCAGTTTTTGCATTAACTTGTGTTTTTACTCTAATTTGTTATTGAAATATAATAATTTACACAGTTGTCATTTTCATGAAAGATATTTTAAACATACATTAAATAATCAAGATATCATTAACAGGTTAAGTAAAATATAATATATAGGCTAACATAGTGCATTTATTTAGTGCAAGAGTTCATTTATAGGAACCAAAGTTGTGGACACTGAATCACTTGCCTGTTGAGGTAAATATAATGCTAGTGACAAGCTATGCTGTTTTATTGACGTCTTTCCGCTGCTGAAACACTGATTGAGCGATTACACGAGTTATGATGCCTTTCAGTAAGTATACTGTATCTTTCAACATCCCTTCAGGTGTCCATTCTGTAACTGAGGAAGAGATGATCGCATTTACTCACGCCCGCTGCCGCTTGAAATGAGGAGCCTAGTAGGCCTACAGCGATCTGTCACGCCACATCAGAGAGCGCCAAAACGCCATTTATTGTTTGAATTTCGTGATCAAATAGACAAAAGTATATTATCGAAAGTAACAAAACACGGAGCTTGTTATTTGGTGTTAATGGTGGTTAGGCTACAAAAACTGAATTCGTTGTGCACTGTCACATAAGACATGAGGTCCATTGAGCAGAGCTGGGCGGGGCCGTGGTAGGAGGGGCGGGGGCGGGACATGTTCTGTATGCACTGAGAGTATCGCGGTTCGAATCGTGAGTTCTGTATCGTGGTTTTTCGGTTGGTTCGAATATCGTTACACCCCTAATGCCGCCTTCACACTGGCAGATGAAATAAGCTCCGATGCGGCTGCGAAACGACCGGAAGTCATTCATTTCCAATGAAGATTCACAGACCGCATGCGAATGGGTCCGAAACGGGTCCGACCAAGTGCGGTGCGAAGAAAATCGTGTCCGTCGGTCATCCGGATGCGTTCAAAAAATTTAACTCTTGCGAAAATCTACGGACGGTTTCAATACGACAATTCCAGCGAAAGTTGAGCGTTGCTATGGTACGATAAACAAACCTGAATTCTTAACGTTTAATAAAATAAATAATGATTTTATAACGATAAGTTGTCATGTAATTTTTTTTTATTATCATGACTTTCTAACGTTATTAGGGCAGGTAATACAATTAAATTGTGGGCAGACATTGAACTATTGATCACCATATCACATTTTTTGCTCAACCTGACATGTCAGCGGCGTCCTCAGCAACTTTCCAAACGCAGCAGCCATATTAATATCTCTATAACCCTCATCTTACAGAACTGACAGAATCAACCTTTAATCTCTCCGCCATTTTTGTTCTACCCGTGTCCGGCGCTTTTCACTGTGTAGTACGACGTCCGTTGGGAACGTATTACAGAGCTGATTTTAACTGCCAGTGTGAAGGCAGCGTAATAGAACTGCTACAGGTCTGCTATATTGTGCAACCGCAACCGTGTCTTACTTGCTAAAAGCAGTGTGTTGTGTATGTGTGTATCTATTCCGCCATTACCAAACACATTAACATTGTTATATCCATTGTCATGCCAAACCATCTGAGAGTTGTCATGACAGAAATATACTTATGTAAGCATTTGAAAGGTAGCAAAAACAAATAAAGACACAAAAAAGAAACTTAAATGTGACCGTCATATAACACAAAGAGGAAAATAAAGTAACAAATTGTAAAAACAATTCAAGATTTACCAAAGCTGATTTTTGCCAGTAGACTTTTTTTTGTTTTGATTTGTTTTATTTCACCCATCAGGTTACATGCTGGAGCCAGAGCCAGATGTCAGGCCAGATATCTACCAGGTGTCATATTTTGCCTTTAAACTGGCACGGAAAGAATGTCCTGTACAGAATATCGACGTAAGACCTGATCATTCAGACTGTGACGAATTACTCAAGATCTCTCTTCCTTCTTCCTGTGCTATAACTAGACAAACTGCCATGATCCAAATACCATTTGCCCTGATCTTCTCACTTGTTTTCCTGCCACACTCTTTTCCAGCTCATTCTTCTTAATCCATGTTTAATTCATGCCTACTCCTTTCAGTAGATATAGTAAGTGCTTGCACGTAGCGGTAGAGGAAGTGGAATGTCGCTTTTGGCTGCCATTTGGCCCAGATCCAGTGGTCCCTCCCTCCCACTCTGAGCGGTATTGATAGCATAATGGAGGCATTGAGTCATGATCAAAGACATATTAACATTGGCACCGCAAAATGTTGTTTAGAGTTCAATAGGAATGACCTCCAACAAACAGTTTTTTCAGTGTTGCTGCTACAAAAAGACTTGCTGGAAAATAATAATATGAATTATCCCTGTAAAGTTAGTCTGATATAAGTCATATTTTTGTTTTTAAAGAATTAGTTCACTTAATTTACTCACCCCCACATCATCCAAGATGTTCATGTCTTACTTTCCTCAGTTGAAAGGAAATTAAGGTTTTTGAGGAAAACATTCCAGGATTTTTCTCCATATAGTGAACTTCAATGGGGTACAACAGTTTGAAGGTCCAAAATATAGCTGCAAGCACCCATTACCGGGGCCAAGCGCAAAAAGCGGCAACAGATGCCATCATGTGTGGGAGTGGCAGACCACCTGCAGCAATGAGCAATTAAAGACATTTTAAGAGAACTTTGGATAAATGGCTAAAAAAATCATATATACAGTAACTTTTAAGAGAATTTAATGGTTTATCACTTTCGAAAAATAGGTGGTGCACTTACGAAATTGATGAGATGTCGTCAGAGTGAGGTGACAATGACACAAACAAAGTTTGGTGTCAAAATGTCAAGGCATTGCAGAGATAAAGACTGAATAGTCCTTTTGGCATCCTACCTCAAATTTGCTGCTGCGCTACACGAAAACGGTTTTGTCTATCGACACGAAATCCATAACTTTTAGTCGGCACTGTCTGGAGATGATACGATTTGATTTTGGTGAAAATCGGACAAACGGTCTAGGAGGAGTTCGCAAAAGTAGGTTTTGAATGAAAATCAAGATGGTGGACAGCAAGTTCGGCCAAATAAGAAAAACTTGGTATCTATGTTTTCGGCATGACCCAAGGAATCTATTAAGACAAGTGGCATTTCAATAGGCAGATTTATTCAAAAGTTATTAGCCTTTTTGGATTTTTTTATATAACTTTTGACCACTAGGTGGCGCTGTTTCGAAACTTCTCAGGCTCCTTCTGGGCATCGTACTGATGACCCATGCCAAGTTTCGTAACAATTCGTTTATGCGTTCAAAAATTACAGCATTTTAGCACATAATTCAAAATGGCCGACAGCCAAAATGGCCGATCTGGGAAAATTGGACATCAGTCGACTCGGCATGACGCTCTGAATCTAACAAGACCACATTTATGATTTTTGGACAAACCAATCAGAAGTTATAAGCAAAAATAGCCATTTTTCATATCTCCGGACCAGTAGGTGGCGCTGCGCCGAAACGCAGCACATAGCCTCAGGTCATGCTTGTGATGACACGTACCAAGTTTGGTCTGAATACGATTACAGCGTTACGGAGATACAGCCTTACGTGTGTTTTCGCAAGCGCTACGTAAAATTTGTTTGTGCGTTTATCGAAAACGATTCGACGAATCAACTTGAATTCCATAACTTTTTGTCAGCACTGCCTGAAGATGATCTGGTGCGATTTTGGTGCAAATCGGACAAACCGCCTAGGATGAGTTCGCAAAAGTAGTTTTTTTGGAAAATTCAAAATGGCGGAAAAATTTGCATGACGGAAAATGACGTCATAGGGTGCAATACGAATTTTGTTGATAGGCCTTACGGTTCAAAAGTTATTAGCATAATAAAAGTGAAACTTTGGACAGTTGGTGGCCTAGAGGGAATGAGTTAGAGACACCAAAATTGGTGTATTTAATGTTGGGACTGTCCTCTATCAGAATGTCAAACCAAATTTCATTTCCCGCAAACCGGTCTAGGGGCTGCCATAGACGCCCAGTCGGAAGAAGAATAATAATAATAATAATAAGAAGAAGAACCGGAACAGATACAATAGGTGCCTCGCACCTTCGGTGCTTGGCCCCTAATTACAGTTTCAATGCAGCTTCAAAGGCTATACACCATCCCAGCCGAGGAAAAGGAGTCTTATCTAGCCAGATGGTTTGGCTAAGACCCTTATTCCTCGGCTGCGTATGTGTATAGCCTTTTTGAAGCCGCATTTAAACTGTAATTTGGACCTTCAAACTGTTGTACCCCATTGAAGTCCACGATATGGAGAAAAATCCTGGAATGTTTTCCTCAAAAACCCATTCTTTTCGACTGAAGAAAGACTGTCATAAACATCTTGGATGACGTGGGATGAGTAAATTATAAGGACATTTTAATTCTGAAGTGAACTAATCCTTTAAGCACATGGGAAATCTTACTGCAATGTAAACGGGTATCTTTAGGGTTGGGAAATCACCCTGATTCTCTATCCAATGAGGTTTCCCCGACTCTCAAATAAATACCTTTGCTAATGAACATGCCTTTATTATACATTTGTGTTTGTGTCACTTAGGGAGTGAGACACTACATAAATAACTTCATAAATTTAATGAATAATTAACTTATTCTACAAAAAAAAACATTTACTTTAGCATGTTACTGGTCTTCATGCACAATTAATTGGCGCATCTTATTCAGTGTTATTTTAGTATTATTTATATACTATTATGTGTTAATATTTTGAATGAGCTTTTATTTTTAAAGTTTTAGTAATTTTGTTATGAGCTTTTGTAATTTTTTAAAATATTTTGGTTTAGCTTTTTTTTATTTCAGATTTAGTTATTTTAGCAATTCTAAACTAAAGTTATTTGCCACGGCAACATTTTTAGTTTATCTAATATTTTTATTTGATTTCAGCTTTACTTTTAATATTTTTTTTTCTTTTTAATAGTTTTAGTTTTGTAGTTTTTTGTATAACCACAATTAAACAACACCATATTGGTAATAAGTAGAAGTCCTAAATTCCACTCAGCATGTTTTTGTGTTGAGTTTTAGAAATCTCATAAATAAAATGAGTTGCAAATGTTTCATGTTGACTAAAGACAATCATATACAACATATAACAATGTGATGGTAATTATAAAATCGCTCTCATTCCACTAGAATTCACCCATTCCAGCAAAACTTCCCAGAGCCAATCAGAGCCAGCGAAGCTGTGGCCAAGAAGAGTCAAAACAAAGCCAGGTGAGACTTTTATTCATCTGTGTGGTCACAAATGTTTTTACATTTTTATTACAGCAGGGTTCCCACGGGTCCTTGAAATCCTTGAAAGTTTTTGAATCTGATTTTTTGTTTTTCAAGGCCCTGGAAAGTTCTTGAAAATAAACATACATAGACACAGGTCCTTGAAAGTGCTTGAATTTATTTTGTGCAAGAAGTTTTCTGGAAAAAATATTCTCTCCGAGTCCGCTAATTTGTTATTTCGCCAGCACTCTGTGGCCTATGCACACCAACTTGCTTGATTTATGTTATTTATGCGCATTTACACTTTAAGTCCAAAGGTTAATGCTGCGTCCCAATTCGCATACTATTGAATGGGCTACATGCATGCATAAGTTCTGCATTTGGCAAGGATGCTCTACAATTTCCGGTTGGGGGATTAAAGCGGAGGAAAACCGAGGAAAACGGGATTATTGCAGAGTCTTCCAAATTTACTCTCCTCCCGTCTTTGAAACGAAACGTTCATTCGTTTAGATGTAATTTTATATATAGTTATGTTTATTTAATATAATTTTAAAAAGCAGCATAAACAGAACGAGGGGTGTCTGTTTAGTGTGTTTTTGTGACTAACGTTTATTTATTATAACCATAGAGTATAAAATTCAATATAAATTCTCGGTATTGCATTGGACTCTACAATCGGCGGAAGTTCTTGAGACATCCTTAGACCTTCGCGGAAATACCGCCATGCATAGAGCCCATTGAGACGCAGCATAAGTCAAGTTTTTCCGCGTAAGGCACTTTGTGTTTTACTTTGCCATGACGTTCACATGTGCACGAAACCACTATGATGGCACCTTAAAGGGTTAGTTCACCCAAAAATAAAAATTCTGTCAGTATTTACTCACCCTTATGTTGTTCCAAACCTCTATGTGTTTATTTGTTCTGCTGAACACAAAGGAAGATATTTGGAAGAATGTTTTAATAAAACAGATCTCATTCCCCATTGACTACCATAGTATATATTTTTTCCTACTATGGTAGTCAATCGGGGATTGAGTCTGTTTGATTAAAACATTCTTCCAAATATCTTCCTTTGTGTTCAGCAGAACAAATAAACACATAGAGGTTTGGAACAACATGAAGGTGAGTAAATACTGACAGAATTTTCATTTTTGGGTGAACTATCCTTTTAACATTTCACAGACACACCAAGAAAACGCAAGTTTCAGTGAACAGAGTCTAGAGACATGCGCTGTAAACCGGTGTAATGCACGTTTTTTTTAAACCATGTCGAGCTCACATCCTCTACAGATCTGAAAATAGTATAGAAAATAATATCAATGGGTGTCCAGTAAGTAATGATGAACGTAAAGCGAACTGCACTGTTTAATTTACTCATTTACTTCGCGATGGGGTGGATTTCTGACAATTGCAGTAACAGACAAATCTGTGCATTTAAATATGTTAGGCCTATTGTTTTTTGTTTTTAAATCTGGATAGAATATCAGATCTGTCATATGGCAAAAAATAAATGCAAAAAAAAAAAGCTTTTTTGCCTAGTTGTTTAAACTGTAACAATGTATCTTACAATAAATGTGTCCCTACATTAAGTCCTTGAATTTGAGGGTATTGGACCTGGAAAGTCCTTGAAAGGTCCTTGAATTTGATGTTAACCAAGGTGTGGGAACCCTGATTACATATATTTGGTTTATGAGAAATAAGGTTTTTGGTAAACATAACTTGACAAGTAGTTTTGTTGTACAGCGTAAATTGCACGCACACACTCACATTCTTATTTTGGAACTTATTAGAAACAAATATTTTTTTAATTAGCATAAAATCTTCAATTCACGTTTTCAATATGGGTACGTGCAGTTTACGTTGTAGAACAAAACATTCAAAGAATAGTCATGCTATGTTTACCACAGACCTTCTTTTACTCATAAACTGAAAAACCCCATTATAAAAAGGAAAATCTCGATTAGTCTTCCAGGTTTTGACGTCCTCCCTGCAGCATTCTTATAAAGTGGTAGTTCTGACTTGACTTTGAACTTTTTTTTCTCATTCAGGCTCACTGATCCAATCCCCACTCTTGAAACGTCCATAGCGCCACGGCAACGTCCCAAGGCTGGCCAAGACTCAACCAATCGCAGGCATCCTGCCCATCCAACCAGCACTCACCCCTCGCAAAAGAGCCAATGCACCTGCAGGACCCAGCCAGCCAATCAGTGAGTGTAAATTTATGCTCCTTCTTCCAAAATCGAACACCATCTAGGCATTGCCACCAGAACAACCCCGTTTGTGTGGCTACAGTCCTTCATCTCTTCGTGCTGGCTCTCTTTTTTTTCACTTTTACTCTCGTATGCTGGTTACACTTCACCTGTTGTATTGACCGGCATGCATCTTTGGCTGACACACACGACTCTAGTATTCCCACTGGTTCAATCAGTGTGTTATTAGAGAGAGCTTTTAAAACCTCTCTGTTGAGCTCCTGACACACTGAATGCTTCTGAGCTGACATTTCACTTCTTATTTCTGGCCAATGCTAATTAAAGCATTACACGGTTCATTGATAATGAATATACTGACGTATTGTTATGCTCCTGAAATGTTTTAGCACCTGATTATCGGGGTCTGTCATAATTTAGGATGATGTTTCATTTTTATCAAGTAATTTATTATAGCTGAAAATGCAAATCCTTCACAAAGTAACAAAATTGCTACCACACAGACCAAAATGTATTTTTAATATACAGAAACGGCTCCAAAGACTGCAAAAAATGGCATATGTATAGCAGTTTGAGTTTACCAAAAATGGCTGAATGGTTTCAAATAAGTGCTATTCTTTTCAATTTTCGATTTATCTAAGAATCCTGAAACTGTTTTCAACATTGATTACAATCATAAATGTTTCTTGAGCAGCCGATCAGCATATTAGACTGATTTCTGACTGGTCATGTGACACTGAAGACTGGAGTAATGATGCTGAAAATTCAGCTTTTATCAAAGGAATAAATAAAAATTTCTATTATATTAAAATAGAAAATGTTCACAATATTACAGTTTTGTCTGTATTTTGATCAAATTCATGGTGCTTTGGTAACCATAACACTTCTAAATAAATAAATAAATAAATAAGAACAATCCCAAACTTTAGAATGGTAATTTAAGTGTATATCTGGTTATTGGAAATCTGAATAAAACATGTGGCTTATACCTGTATTAAATGTAATTCCTTATTTCATAAACACTTTGTATGATGTATGTATATTTGGAATATGTCAAAAAACATTAACTTGTTGACCATAACTTGATGATTAAAATACTTTGTAGAATTACAAAATAATGCTGAGTAATAAATAATAACAGTGAGGGATTCAAGTAGAGTAACTATTTATCATATTGAATAGAGACAGATGTGTGTACATTATAAATATATATATATATATATATATATATATATATATATATATATATATATATATATATATATATATATATATATATACACACACACACACACACGCACACACACACACTACCGGTTAAAAGTTTTAGATCATTTAATGTTTTTATAAGGAAGTCTCTTCTGCTCACCAAGGCTGCATTTTTTTAAACAAAACAACAGTAATATTGTGAAATATGATGACAATTTAAAATGATTGTTTTATATTTTAATATATATTAAAATGTCATTTATTCCCCTGAAAAAAAGCTGAATTTCCAGCATCATTACTCCAGTCTTCAGTGTCACATGATCCTTCAGAAATCACTCTAATATGATGATTTTATGCTAAAAAAACATTCAATATTACTTTCAATGTTGAAAACAGTTGTGCACATTTTTTTTCAAAAATTCTTTGATGAATAGAAAGTTCAAAGAACAGCATTTATTTAATTAGAATCTTTTCTAACATTATAAATGTCTTTACTGTAACTTTTGATCAATGTAACTCATCCTTGATGAATAGAAGTATTGATTTCTTATTTTTCCCCCAAAAAATTAAATAAAAATTCTTACTGACCCCAAACTTTTTAAAGGGTAGTGTTTAATGTAACAAAAACTTTCCATTTCAGATAAAAGCTGTTCTTTTGAACTTTCTATTCATCAAAGAATCCTGAAAGAAAAATGTAAAAAACAGTTTTCAACATTGATAATAATCATACATGTTTCTTGAGCAGCAAATCATCCTATTAGAGTGATTTCTGAAGGATCATATGACACTGAAGACTGGAGTAATGATGATGAAAATTCAGCTTTGATCACAGGAATAAATTACACTTTACTATATATATATATATATATATATATATATATATATTCACAAAGAAAACAGACGTTTTAAATTGTAATAATATTTCAAAATATTAATTTAGAATATTAATTAAAATATTAATTAATTATTATTATTATTATTTTTTTAATCATATAAATGCAGCCTTGGGGAGCAGAAGAGACTTCTTTTAAAAACAGTAAAAATCTTACTGATCTAAAACTTTTGACCCGGTAGTGTACTGGAAATATCAAATTAAATCACATTGTGAATATTCATCATCATCAACTTTATTTCCAGACTCTTGGTCCATTCAGAAGGCACAGACATGATATGCAACATACATAAAACCAAAGAAAAAAAATACTGTGGTTTTGTTTTTTAATTTGTGTTTCTCTGTTTGTTCACAGGTGTTAACATGGCTCCCCAGCCTGTTTCTCTTGCCCAATCACAGGTTCCTGTCGCTCAGCAACAAGCCACTCCTATTCCAATACAGGCCACGCCCTCTCCACCACAGACCACACCCCAGCACACACAACTGTTTGTACAGCAGCAAAATACAGCCTTCTTTACTGCTCAACAACAGGTAACTGCAAAAAACGTGGATATAATCTTACAAATAATATAATTTAAAGTCAACTTGAAATCAGGATTGACCATATTTACTTTCTTACTACACATTTATGTCTTACTGTGAACTTTATCCTCTGCAAATATCCTCTTTTTCCCCTCATCTGAAAACCCTATTATCCTCATAAATATGTCACATTATGGAAGTTAAACAGTTGTGATTTTGGTTTCATGTGAATTTAAGCATAATCATCTCTGAAATGCTACGTAGTGGAAGAAGGCGAAGAAACGTTTTTGTAACATGTAATGTCAATTTTTGCACCTACCTCCTATTGTAGCAGCATCACTCAACGCAGACGAGCGCCATTCCTGCACAAACGGTTGCATATCATCGTCCACCCTGTTTCTACACACTTCGAAACCTAAGAATAGGGCTCCCCCTCCCACCCGTACACCACCCTCAAACCAACCTCTTGACATTATCAGCAACCGCACAGACAAAAAGCAAAGCAACGGCCCCAGCCCCGCCTGCAGAGTGTTCACATAGTAATAACGTAGATGGTGATATCTCGGCCCAACCTAAAACCAAAGCTATGGCACCTCCACCCCTTCAGCACATGCCTCCACCCCTCCTCCACCTAAAACCACCTCCGCTGACTCTGAAGTGGACCCAGTGCAGAGGGTAACCCTCCCAACATCTGTGTCTGTTCTGTTAGAGTGATTATTCTTCACTTTCTAGATAGAGCCTTTATCTTCTGCTTGTTGACTTGCCATGCACCTTCAAACTTGCTCATAGGGGATTCATTGCTGCAAAGATTTTGTTCATGCATTTTTCACATTGTCATAAAATCAGTAGGAGTTGACAGTTACTGTATAATTATCCCTGCAGGGCTAGGTGTCATCTACAACACAAGTGGAGTTCTATATAATAGACCTTAGTCAGGGCTGTCGTCTTATTAAATTTTATTTAGATGAAAATGAAGCTGTGAGATATAGACTTAGTCTTTATAATGGCATGCACCGTATAAAGGTCCTAAATCAAATGTAGTTTGTAAACTCAACTAAGGCTGCAGGATTAATAATAATATTCATTTTACTTCTTTAATTTTACAGCTGATATACAATTCAAATACTATATTCTTTCTTAAAAACTTGTTTTTTTTATGTTTTACAGTTACATTACAATAGTAATATATACACTACCGGCTCAAAAGTTTAAGGTCTGTAAGATTTTTTTATGTTTTTAAAAGAAGTCTCTTCTGCTCACCAAGGCTGCAATTTTTTTTGATAAAAAATACACAAAAAACACAGTAATATTGTGAAATATTATGACAATTTTAAATGACTTTTTTATGTTAATATATATTAAAATGTAATTTATTCCTCTGAAAAAAAGCTGAATTTTCAGCATCATTACTCCAGTCTTCAGTGTCACATGATCCTTCACAAATCACTCTAATATGATGATTTTTCGCTCCAAAAACATGTATGATTATTATCCATGTTGAAAACAGTTTTTTACATTTTTATTTCAGGATTCTTTGATGAATAGAAAGTTCAAAAGAACAGCTTTTATCTGAAATGGAAAGTTTGTGTTACATTAAACACTAATTAAACACTACCCTTTAAAAAGTTTGGGGTCAGTAAGAATTTGTATTTTATTTTGGGGAAATAAATAAGAAATCAATACTTCTATTCATCAAGGATGAGTTACATTGATTGAACTTTCTATTCATCAAAGAATCCTGAAATAAAAATGTAAAAAACTGTTTTCAACATTGATAATAAATCATACATGTTTTTGGAGCAAAAAATCATCATATTAGAGTGATTTGTGAAGGATCATGTGACACTGAAGACTGGAGTAATGATGCTGAAAATTCAGCTTTTTTTCAGAGGAATAAATTACATTTTAATATATATTAACATAAAAAAGTCATTTTAAATTGTCATAATATTTCACAATATTACTGTGTTTTTTGTGTATTTTATATATATATATATATATATATATATATATATATATATATATATATATTTTTTTTTTTAGTAGTAGTAATAGTAGTTATGGAAGCTTGTTTCCGCCACAGAATACAAAAATAAAAAAGATAATTGCGACTTTATATCCCACAATTCTGACTTTTTTTCTCTCATTTCTCTAATTGCAAGTTATAAAGCCTAATTCTGAGGGGAAAAAATACTGACTGACTTCAGAATTGGACTTTATAACTTGCAATTGCGAGTTTATATCTCACATTCGAGGAGGAGAAAAAAGTCAGAATTGCGAGTTATAAAGTCAGAATGGTGAGAGTTGCAATCATTTTTAAACTGTTTTATTTTGTGGTGGAAACAAGCTTCCATAACTACTATTACTAGTAAATAGAATAAAAAATACTAAACAAAAAAAATATATAATAAGTATTACTATTGTAATGTTTAACTGTAAAATAAAAAAACAAGTATTTAAGAAAGAATAGTATTTGAATTTTACATCAGCTGTAAAATTATAATAATGATTTTTATGATACATTTTAAGCTTTTATTTAGACAAAATCACAGGGAAACTGAAAAACTTCTCTTTTGTTTATAAGAACTTGCATGTATGGAAAGATGGTTGGTGCATGGTGTGTTCTTAAAGTACCTTAAAACGACCCAAATGCAGAGATGATGTTCGTGTGGATCAGCGTTTACTTTGAACCAATTCGTTTTGAAACACTGGAAACACTTTTAAGCTAATACTAATGATTTTTTACAAACGGAAATTAATCAATCGAAAATTTAGACAATGACTTTCTTCTAGAGCTGCTATAAAGCCTAAACCATCAATTGTTGCATTAATTTCCTGTTATCACTGTAAAGCTATTTTGTAACAAAATGTATTATAAAAAGCGATATATAAATGAAGGTGACTTGACTACTCAAACAGATTTAAACACTCTGAAATACTTGGTGTATATTTGTTTGATTAAATATTGCATGGAAACAGTTTTGTCTGCGGGTCAACTGGCACACAATGGTACAATCCACTGAAAACAGCATATGTCTATCCCTGACAGCCTCGTTTTAATTTCTGTCAAAAATTATATATGGCATTACCCTGACTAACTTTGTCATTAAACATCTGAAGTTCATCTTTGTTAACTCTCAAGTCATTCCAAACTCATCTCATTTAAAACATGACAGGAGAAGTTTTAGCAGAATATTTACATAAAGTGAAGGTATTTTAAATACCAATTTTACTAATTTAAAAATGTGTTTCAGGGAAAAGCCCTTTGCTCTATTCTTACGTTTAAGATGGCACAAAGGAGATTTGAGGGCAATGGCAAAGAATTTTTAGAAGATTTTCAATGAATAAGACTTGCATTTCATTTTGGTCTGTTCCTATGGCTTCCAAAGAGCTGAAATGTAGAACATGAATTGTATGGACTATTTCAATAAGGCATTGAAGCACAAGCATTTTTGGAGCACAACAGCCCAAGTCCATATCCTCTTCCATTGTGCACAAAATGTAAAAAAAAAAAATCATTATACGGATTTGGAATAACATGAGGGTGAATAAATTAAATGTCTTAAATGTCCCATTCATCTATCAATAGACATTTAACCTTTCAAAGGTGAGCCTTTGGCATTTTCTTATTTCACAGATCAACTTTTTCAACAAATCAGTGAAAAATCAGATTTGTCTTTTTTCAAAGCTCTCTTTCTGTACCTTTAAAGACTGAATGACTCTTTTGCAATTTCAGAAATGATATTCCTTTATAAATATTCTTCAGCTTCCACAGGCTTTAATGTTACTTTGTCTTTATACATTTCTTTCTGTAAAAGTCCATCGCTGGAAGTCGTGGGATGCATAAAGTCGGATCTTTGACTCCACCCTCTTCTCCTAAGACCGCCCCAAAGGGAGGCCACAGACAAATTCTGAGTGATGTCACACACAGCACCATATTTGGAGTTCCTGTGAGCAAGTCCACTCAACTGCTTCAAGCCGCTGCTGCAGAGGCCAGCCTTAATAAGTCCAAGTAAATCAAGAAAATACTTTATCAATAATGTTATACTTCAGTTTTAACCTTTACATTGTCCCTCATTGGGTAAAGATTGTATTGGAGTAAGCACTACATTGACAGTAGCAGCCATTTTTGACTGCGAACAGTACAAGTGTGACTGTTTTTTTCAGGACCATTTAACCTTTTCAAATCATGTCCTTGATTTTTGTGCATGTGTGTTGTGTTCACATAGCAAGTGCCAAAACCTTTACCAAGTTTTGTACCAATCTGATGAAGTAAAAAAAACATTTTTTTTTCAGTCAAAAATGACTGAGCAACACCAGAGGGTTAAACTGTTTAATATGTTTTTCAGCAGGGTTGATTCATTATTTTTTATTGCTAAAGGTTTAAGGCCAATCACATTTATCTCTCTCACCAATATGAGGTGAAATTTTGACTGCAATTCAACACACTCAGTTGGCCGAAAAGGCTCAGATGGGGTTACTACTAGTGCCAGAACACACTTTCTGCAAAACCTGGGCCGCCAGATGCTAAACAACAGCCCTACATCAGTAATGGTCTTTTTAAACAAAACCGAATTGAAAATACAAATAGATTTTTTTTTCAAGACGTGACGCATCTCTCATGAAACATGCTGAGATCATGTGAGAACAATGTAGCATACTGCTGTTTTATATATTTATTGTGGAGCGATGCTCCTCAGACAGACCAATGTCATAGAATTTGTCGTGGTTATGGCATAATCACCTTAAAGGCCTGTTCACACCGGGACGAATTTAAACAATGGGTGCCAATGTGAGTGTTCACACCGACGCGAAAAACGCCACACGTAAAAGCGTCATTATTAAAAAAACGCCTCGGGTTTGTTTTTTTGGTTTGACGCGCCGCGTCAAAAACTATCCGACCAACGAGATTGGCGGGTTTGCTCACGTGTCTGGTACTTCTGAAGTTACAGTAAAACACAACTTGGGGGCGCTCAAACACAAAACGAGTCTTGCCGAGCACACATACAGCGAAGAAGATAGCCTACAAGGCAAGATTACATTTTATAAGTTTATAAGAGTTTATACAGTTTATAAGATAAATAAAACAGAACACTCTGGCCTCGTTTCATAGAAAAAGTTTAGATTTAACCCGGATTAAGGCCTGTTCACACCGGGATGAATTTCGTGTGCGATATTAGTCGACGTTTAACGCCTCGTGACTAAACAATGGGTGCCAATGTGAGTGTTCACATCGACGCGAAAACGCGCACGCGTAAAGCGTCATTTTAAAAAAAAATGCCTCGGGTTCGGTTTTTTGGTTATACGCGCCGCGTCAAAAACTATCCGACCAACGAGATTGGCGGGTTTGCTCACGTGTCTGGTACTTCTGAAGTTACAATAAAACACAACTTGGGGGCGCTCAAACACAAAACGGTCTTGCCGAGCACACATACGGCGAAGAAGATAGCCTACAAGGCAAGATTACATTTTATAAGTTTATAAGAGTTTATACAGTTTATAAGATAAATAAAACAGAACACTCTGGCCTCGTTTCATAGACAAAGTTTAGATTTAACCCGGATTAAGGCCTGTTCACACCAGGATGAATTTCGATGTGCGATATTAGTCGACGTTTAACGCCTCGTGACTAAACAATGGGTGCCAATGTGAGTGTTCACACCGACGCGAAAAACGCCACGCGTAAAAGCGTCATTTTTAAAAAAATGCCTCGGGTTCGTTTTTTTGGTTATCACGCGCCGCGTCAAAATCTATCCGACCAACGAGATTGGCGGGTTTGCTCACGTGTCTGGTACTTCTGAAGTTACAATAAAACACAACTTGGGGCGCTCAAACACAAAACGGTCTCTGCCGAGCACACATACAGCGAAGAAGATAGCGTACAAGGCAAGATGACATTTTATAAGTTTATAAGAGTTTATACAGTTTATAAGATAAATAAAACAGAACACTCTGGCCTCGTTTCATAGAAAAAGTTTAGATTTAACCCGGATTAAGGCCTGTTCACACCAGGATGAATTTCGATGTGCGATATTCAGTCGACGTTTAACGCCTCGTGACTAAACAATGGGTGCCAATGTGAGTGTTCACACCGACGCGAAAAAGCCACGCGTAAAGCGTCATTTTTAAAAAATGCCTCGGGTTCGTTTTCTTGGTTATACGCGCGCGTCAAAATCTATCCGACCAACGAGATTGGCGGGTTTGCTCACGTGTCTGGTACTTCTGAAGTTACAATAAAACACAACTTGGGGCGCTCAAACACAAAACAGTCTTGCCGAGCACACATACGGCGAAGAAGATAGCGCTACAAGGCAAGATGACATTTTATAAGTTTATAAGAGTTTATACAGTTTATAAGATAAATAAAACAGAACACTCTGGCCTCGTTTCATAGAAAAAGTTTAGATTTAACCCGGATTAAGGCCTGTTCACACCGGGATGAATTTCGTGTGCGATATTAGTCGACGTTTAACGCCTCGTGACTTAAACAATGGGTGCCAATGTGAGTGTTCACACCGCACGCGAAAAACGCCACGCGTAAAGCATTATTTTTTAAAAAATGCCTCGGGTTCGTTTTTTTGGTTATACGCGCCGCTTCAAAAACTATCCGACCAACGAGATTGGCAGTTTTGCTCACGTGTCTGGTACTTCTGAAGTTACAGTAAAACACAACTTGGGGCGCTCAAACACAAAACGGTCTTGCCGAGCACACATACGGCGAAGAAGTTAGCCTACAAGGCAAGATTACATTTTATAAGTTGATAAGCGTTTATACAGTTTATAAGATAAATAAAACAGATAGAACACTCTGGCCTCGTTTCACAAACAAAGCTTAGATTTAGCCCGGATTAAGGCCTGTTCACACCGGGATGAATTTCGTGTGCGATATTAGTCGACGTTTAGCGCCTCGTGACTAAAACAATGGCCGCCAATGTGAGTGTTCACACTCTACGCTAAAAACGCCACGCGTAGAAAGCGTCATTTTTAAAAAAACGCCTCGGGTTTGTTTTTTGGTTTGACACGCCGCATCAAAACTCATCCGACCAATGAGATTGGCGGTTTTGCTCACGTGTCTGGTACTTTCGAAGTAAGCAATAAAACGAGAGGCTGTAGCTGTATCGCTGAATAAGTAACGGCTTAAGGGCGCTGTTAGGCACCAGCGCGAAGCGGAGTGCCTGCAACCCTTCAGCCATTACTTATTCACGATACAGCACTTGCCTCGAAGTATCTTACTGCTTACTTCAAAAGTACTCAAATAAAAACACCACAGAACCGCAGTGTTGCGCAGCGATCAATAGAACCGTTAGGTGAAGCGGTCGTAGCCGTGTTTTATCGTGAATAAAGCACAGCTCTTGACCAATTAGAATCAAGGATTCGAACTAACTGTTTTATAAGTTACAGTAAAGCATAAGGGGGGCGCTCAAACACAAAACGGTCTTGCAGAGCACACATACGGCGAAGAAGATAGCCTATAAGGCAAGATACCCATGGGTGAATCCCATGGGCACGACCGAATGTTGAGCTGCTGGTCCTGGAGCATAAAGAGCTATGATAATATTTATATTAGTATTTCTGTAATAATATAGGGTGACCAACAGTTCTGTTTTCCCAGGACATGTGTAACGGTCACATTTTTTCTTGGTTTATAGGAATCTGAGTTGAGATGAGAACTGCGCATAGTGTGCGTAGTGTCAGTTAGATTTTGAGGAGAGGAGATAACCGCTTTGCCGACTCTTTGTATTCTTTCTTTTATTTTATTTTTCTATAGTGACCAGAGTTTGAGTGGTTTTAATTAAACGCGGGAAAATACGACAACTCTCATCTCTCGTGCATCTATTCATCTGACAACTAGTGCTATGTTTTTATCTCTGGGCAACATCTCAACTTTGCATTACACATCCTGTTTTTACGTCCTGTCCTGGCTGTTTTTAAGTGATGAAAATGTCCTGGTTTTCAAAAAAACTGTTGGGAAAAATCAGTTCTACAGCAAAATATAGATGGGCAAACAAGGTGGATGAGGAAGAAAAACAGGATAAAGAGGATGAAAACTAAAGATATAAAATAGATTTTGTTAGTTAGTTTTTGTTAGTTTGTGAGAGCTATTTTTTTGTTACATTTGGAGGCATTTCTTTTAGTCATTTATTTTTCTAATGAAGAAGACATTATTTCTATCCTTATTTCATTCATAATTTTTTTAATCTGTCATAATAAAACATTAAGACATGAATATGATCACCCTAGTATAATATTCTATTATTATTTGTTTTACATTAAGCACCATCTAATGTCAGGGAATGAATTTGCATGTTCACTTGGCTCATCGTTAGCGAAAACGCTCGGGTGTGAACACGAAAAACGCTGACGAACACGCGCTGAATATTCGTCCCGGTGTGTACGGGCCTTAAAGCTACAGTAGCAAAAGCAACCTTTTTAATTATAAGAGTCAGAGAGAAAAACTGACATCAAAACCAAATTATGAGTTTTGGTGCCAAGAAACCTTGAAGTTGAACTATTTAAAGTTTGTTTTTCTCCTGATGGCTGTAGGTCAGCTAGCACCACTCCCTCTGGTTCTCCATGTTCATCACAGCAGAGTGTGTATCAGTCAGGGGGGGCTTCAGGATCCTCTGCTGGAGCCTCAGCATCCTGGAACCCTTTTGGCGATGACAATTTCTCCAAACTCACAGCAGAAGAGCTGCTAAACAAGGATTTTGCCAAATTGGATGGTATAACCAATGTTTTCATTTGGTACTCAAAGTCAATATTTATTTATTATAAATAATAAAGCTGCACTTTATTTAAGCAAACCTCTACAGAGAGACTTTAGTAATACATGTGTGTGTGTTTCCAGCTAAGATGGCAGAGAGATCCTGTCCTGAAAATATGTATTCCTGGGTTGCAATCGGTGTCTTCCAATAAAGGCTTTCTTCAGGGAGGAGGTACAGTCTGTTTATCACTCTCTCTGTCTTTCCCAGTGCTTGCTGGGAGTCTGTTAATGCTTAAGAAATAAATGCATTGCAAAATTATTTTATTTTTCCACTTTTCGAAGCAATGTGATACCACAAATACTGTTAACTTGTACTGAACCTGGAACTGATTCAACCAATGGGTGCTGCCAGAGTTTTAGGATTGGGGGATAGTCCTCCACAATTTACTGCAAACTCTGGAAATGGAATGCCAGTTTTTCACAATCCTTGTTATTCCCAATGGATCAAGTCCCACCCTACATTTTTATGTTTAATATCCTGTTTCACCCAGAAACATGCCACGTTGCAGAAGTAAAATGGGTTGTGAATGTTGATTCACTTTCAATGTCTTTTGGGAGTCTTTAAAAAGGCATTCAGTGTTCTTGACCTCTCCAAGCCTTCCAGAAATAAAGTGTCATGTGCCTTTCACCTGCTGGCAGCCTTGTGATAAGCCTTTCCTCTTCCTATTTATAGAAATAAAGACAGACTCTTTTTCCACCTGGGTTCTTGGTAACATTGCGGACCTTTGTCTCATGTAATCAATAAAAGGTTAAATTCTGATTAAGATTGTTATTGGGTGATTAAGGCCTTTTAAAAGGTGTAGTTTCTCTTTGTGGGGATTTTTTTTTTTTTTTTGTAGTGAAACTTTTTTCACCATTTCTCCAATTTAGGGTCAGGGATTTAGACAAACTATGATTTGATGAGTACTGTAACACATCCTGAAGCGCCATTTGTGCTAGAGACATGAATGATATTTTAAAGATTGTGGTTTATTGAGGAGAGGTGTGTTATTTGTTTAGTAAAATGATCAGTTACTTAAAGCTTTTCTCCTAGTCTGACCATAAAACTATCAAAATCCCATAGACTTGCATAGGAGGGAGGAATCCCGAGCCATGCTCTTCTGAAATGTGTCCGTAAGCGACTGGAATAGCAATGCCCTAGAAACTTCTTAGAACACTCTTATCTGTCACATGGTAGTGGAGTTAAAGGGTTCACCCTCCAAGAAAAAAAAAATATATATATTGTCATCATTCTCACCCTCAGGTCTTTCCAAACCCATGAGACTTTTCTTTGAAACACAAATGAAGATATCATCTTAGAGAAATCACTCAGGTGGTCCATTCCACCTAAACTGTAAAGATTCAAAAACATTATAAAAGTAATCCATATGACCTGAATGGTTTAATCAGTCTTCTGAAGACACACAATTACTTTATATGGTGAACAATTTTAATTTTAGGCATTCATTGACATAAAAACATTGATCAACACACAAACAGAACTCATCAAATATGTTAAATGGAAGCTCAGATGTGCTTGCTTGATTTGTGAGAACCAATGAGGTTTGTTCTCGTATCAGGCAAGCAAATTTGAGATTTCGAAGGAATTCGGTGAGGTTTGAGGGGTTATGTTTGTGGTGGGTTGTTCAATTTTTATAGTTAAATAATATTGAAAAATAATAAAAGCCTTAAGTAAATGTATACCACTGTATACAAAAGTGTTCAAGTGTTACTGTTATTTAGTATTAATTTATCATTGATGCATTTGGTTTGTAAGAATTACAGGTTCTACATTTTGAAATGCTCTTTGTGAAAAATGTCATGCGTCTCAGCATTGCCATTTAACCAAAAAAAGACAATTATATTTAAACAACATATTCTGCTACACTGTATATAATGGCACATTATCATATGCATTATCTTTTTGATTTTTAGTGTTAGAATTTGTTTGTTGAAGAGAATTGATTCTCAGCAGAAAGCACATAGGGTGGATTAGACGCTTGAAAGTCTTACGTAAAGTCTGGTAATCCTCTGAATCTGATGACACGCACACCAGATCATGCTGGGTAAATTTAAGGCACAGGTAAACCTTTTGAGAGCCGCAGGATACATGGCTATGAAATTGGCAATCATGTGTACCGTAGCTCCATGGAGATCTGACACACACTTTTCCCAACAATAGTTACAGTAGTAGCCATATCTAGGGTCCAAATTGATGCCAGTAGGTAATCATCTCGAAAACCTTAGTATGCTCTCTAGGATTTGAAGACCATCCTTGATTCATTTATGTTTAATGGTTGATGGTTTGCTCTCTGCCTTAGTGAAAGGGGAAAGCGAGCATTCTGCTGTTCTGTGACCTGAGTTCCCCCCTTCCTCCCCATACCCTCATCCCAAAGTCCTCCTTTCAATCATAAAGACTGTGAGTAAGACCAGCATTGTAAGCGATGAAGAGTCCGATTCTCAACTCGATCCGCATGCATCTGGTTGAATGAAACCGTGACAGTTGTACCATTCCAAACGTTTGCCAGATCAACTAATAGCTTGTCTGGTAGTCGAGTACTGTACCTTTGCTCTGCTTGAGTTATAACCCTAAACCTGTGAAGTATGGATTGTCTGTCTAACACGAATGATGAGTTTGTTTTAAACTGTAGTATACTACACCAGTGGTTCACAATCCTGTTACTGGAACCCACTCGACAAAACTGTTAATTGTCAATCTATTCCTAATCAGACTAGAGATGTTCAAAATGCGCAGTGCTCGGGCCCCAGGAACAGGGTTGAGAACCTTTCTGCTACACAGGCCCAGTACAGTATTTCACACAGTGTGCTCTGTTTTATACTGCATGTTCTAGCAAATGTGGTAGGCCATTTGGCTATTTCAGGCATTCAGAAAATATGCACTGTATACATGATGCATATTGAAGAAAGGGAGCAAAGTAGTATGCCATGCTTTGGGTTTTCAGTTAGTTTGTGCTCTTGGATTCTTGTTTTTATTTTTTCTACAGGATTATCTATGATTAATGCTTAAACTGTCTTAATAAATGTTCTTTTCCAGAACAAAGCAACACTTTTGACTTAACAAGTCCTGCTCATGGAGGGACACTGACCTGCAGAGTTTGGCTCAAACCCTAATTAAACACACCTGAAATAGCTAATCAAGGTCTTCAGGTACCTCTACCAAAACAGATGTTTTGGAGCAGGTCAGAGCTTAAAGGAGCTGTATGCAAGACATTTATTTCAATTAATCATACATTTTCCCTGATATGTCACCACTAGACATTAAGAAATCATGTTAATTTCAAAAACTTATATCCCTGACAACAGTAGTCCGGCCAGGATATTGTCATTTAAAAAGTGAAGTTGCAGCCCTCAACTTATGTTCATGTTGTCTCTAATTACATTTACATTTATATTACATTTATTCATTTAGCAGACGCTTTTATCCAAAGCGACTTACAAATGAGAACAATAGAAGCAGTTAAACTAACAGTAGGACAACAATACCGTAAGTGCTACAACCCCTCTCAGTTTAATTTTAGTGCATTTTTTTTTAAATAGACTAAAAGAGAAAGAGAAAGTGTTAGTAGTACTACTGAATCAAGTGCTGCCGAAAAAGATACGTTTTCAGCAGTTTCTTGAAAGTGGCTACTGACTCAGAAGCTTAGTTAGGCAGAGCAGGGAACAGTCATGGTAAAGGTCAGAGAAAGAGATTTTGTGCCTCCTTGAACGACATTCGCTAGCAGAGTTCAAGTTTCTGGATGGCACATAATTCTGAAGTAATGAGTTTAGGTAAGAGGGAGCAGTGCCAGTGGTTGTTCTGTATGCAAACGTCAGTGCCTTGAATTTAATGCGAGCGGCAACTGGCAACCAGTGCAATTTTGTGAGGAGAAGAGTGATGTGTGCTCTGTTTTGCTCATTAAAGACCACTCTGGCTGCAGCATTCTGGATCAATTGTAGAGGTTTGACAGAGCAAGCTGGAAGACCAGCCAGGAGAGCATTACAATAGTCCAGTCTGGATAAAACAAGTGCTTGGACAAGGAGTTGTGTAGCATGCTCTGTAAGGAAGGGCCTGATCCTCCTAATGTTGTGCAAGGCAAATCTGCAGGACCGGGCAGTTCTAGCAATGTGGTCTGTGAAGTTCAACTGATCATCAATTACAACCCCAAGGTTCCTAGCTGACCTTGATGGAGTTATGGATGATGAGCCTAGCTGAATGGAGAAGTTGTGATGAAGTGTTGGGTTGGCCGGGATCACAAGTAGCTCTGTCTTCGCAAGGTTTAGTTGAAGGTGGTGGTCCTTCATCCAGCCAGAAATGTCTGTCAGACAGGCTGAGATACGAGCAGCTACCGTCGGATCATCAGGCTGGAATGAGAGGTAGAGTTGCGTGTCATCAGCGTAGCAATGATAGGAAAAGCCATGTTTCTGAATCACAGATCCTAGTGATGTCATGTAGATGGAGAAGAGGAGTGGTCCAAGCACTGAGCCCTGAGGCACCCCAGTAGCTAGATGTTGGGTCTTAGATGCCACACCTCTCCACGACACCCTAAAGGACCTACCTGAGAGGTAAGACTCGAACCATTGGAGTGCAGTTCCCGAGATGCCCTTCATCTTTAGGATTGACAGGAGGATCTGGTGGTTAACTGTGTCAAAAGCAGCAGACAGATCCAGCAGGATGAGGACTGAGGATTTGGAAGCTGCTCTTGCCAGTCTCAGAGCTTCAATTACTGAGAGCAGGGCAGTCTCAGTTGAGTGTCCACTTTTGAAACCAGACTGATTGTTGTCCAAGAGGTTGTTCTGTGTAAGAAAGGAGGAGGAGTCTAGTTGAAAACAACTTGTTCAGGTGTTTTCGCGACAAATGGAAGAAGAGATACTGGTCTGTAACTTTCTAGATGTGCTGAATTTAGGTTGGGCTTCTTAGAGCAGTGGGGTTACTCAAGCCTGCTTAAAAGCTGTGGGAAAGGTACCACTGATGCGCCACCTCCACCTACTACCAATCACCAAGTCAGTAGTGTTGCGGCATTCAGGTTGCCAGCTCCGGGATGCACCGCTCTACAGTAATTTGAAAGTGATTGCAGTACCAGTTTTGGCCGCAATCTTGCATACGGCTCCTTAACTCGGCAGGACATTGTCCCTCCAGGAGCCAGGAATTGGACACCACTCACTTAAAGGAATAGTTCACCCCAAAATGAAAATTCTGTCAGTAATTACTCGCATTCATGTTGTTCCAACCCCTTAAGACTTTCATTCATCTTTGAACACAAATTAAGATATTTTTTATTAAATCAGAGAGTTGTCTCACTCCTCCATAGGCTTATAAAGGGGTCGAACCTGGCCAGCCCAAAAGTTATGAAAGACATCGTTAAAATAGTCCGAGTGACTACAGGGGCTTAATCTTTAAAGGAGAACTCCGACGAACAATTGAACCTTTGGTCTAATAAAACATCGGTACCTAGTCAACCGTTCCCTGAGATTTGTTTTCATTTAAATTGAATGTAAAGATTTTTGTCTCTAAAACTGTTTAGTGTATAATGCTAGTAATGGGGGCATTGACTAAGTAAAAAGAAATTGCTAGTTTATACCACTAACAAGGCTCAAAATAGCCCCACACTAACACAGTAACATAATGAGGCTCCATACATGCAAAATGAAGCATTGAGAACTTTGTAAGTGTACAGACCGTTTAATGAGAGATACGTTATAAAGACAGTTCACTTCATGTATCTGTTTTATACTGTTTTATCGAAAATCGCGATATCGGTATCGAAACAATAATTTTGGTATTGTGACAACACCACACTGTAGTCACTTTTTAACGATGTCTTTCATAACGTTTGGGCCAGCCAATTTTGATCCCTTCAGGAACAGTCTGGAGGAGTGAGACAACTCTCAGATTTAATCACAAATATCTTAATTTGTGTTCCGAAGATGAACAAACGTCTTATGGGGTTGGAACAACATGAGGGCGAGTAATTACTGACAGAATTTTCATTCCTTAAATTACTATTCTTTAAATCTTCTCTCCACACTGTATACTCTCTTGTCCTTACGTTTCCTCTCTCTGCTCAGAACTGAGTCTCCTCTCCTCACTGTCTCTTTTCTTCCTCACTTCCTTGTCTCCTTCTCACTGTCTTCTCTCCCGATTTAGCTCTCCTCTTCCTCACTCGTTCCTTGCTTTTACTTTTCCCACTCTCTTCTTTTCCCTCTTCTTATTGCTCTATTCTCCTTTTCTTTCTTTACTGTGATCTCTACTCCTTTCATGTCCTGTCCTCCTCACTGTCTCCTCCCTCACTGTTTCCATCTCCTCTTTTTTACTGTCCTCTCAATCTTTTTTTCACTGCCTCTTTTCTTCTGTCTTCTGCCCCCTCTCCTCAATTTATCCTTCTCTCTCTATCTCTGTTCTCCTCTCCTCTTTGTCTCATGTCCTCCTCACTTTCTCTCTTTTCTCATTGCGGTCCTTGCTGATTCATCCCCTCACTGTCTCTTCATTTGTCTTGCTCTCTTCTCTTTTTTTCTCCTCATCTCCTCTCCTCACTGTCTCCCAATTTCTACCTCATTGTTTCTTTTCTTTTCTCCTCTCATTTATTTTTCTCCTTACTGTCTGTTCCCCTTAAAGTCCCTTCTGTTTCCTCTCCTCTCAGTCTCCTTCATTACTCTCTCCTTACTGTATCCTTGCCTAACTCCGACCCCCTCTCCTTCTACCAATCTCTGTTATCCTCTCTTCTCTTTACAGTCTCCTCTCCTTTCATCTCTTATCTCCTCACTGTCGCCTCTGCTCTTTCATCTTTACATTCTCCTCTTCTCATTCTCCTCTCTATTCTACCGTCTATTCTTCTCTTTGTCCCCTCTCTTCCTTTCATCTCTTCTCTTACCTCACTGACCATTGTCTTCTCCTTTCCTCTCCTCATCTTTCATTCCTTTTCTGTTTCTTCTCTGCCCTTCTCCTTGCTCTCTCTCTCTCTCCTCACTGTTTCTTCTCTCTTCCCTTCTCCTTACTGTCTCCTCTTCGCTCATGGAGTAGAGAAGTTGATTGAGGGTTTGAAGTCTCCAGAGCCCTCTTCCTCACTGATCCTCCCTGACCTTCCCTTGAATGACCCCTTCAGCCCTGCAGACAGTAGTCATGGTAACCAGCCGCTTGTCTGTTTATTGTTTTTGTTTCATTGCCCATAACCCTACAACTGATGAATAGGCTTCATTGGTGTTTTAATGGTGATTGTTTTCGTAGTTCAGCTCAGAGTAACACCTGGATCGTCCCCATTTCTGACTTACTCCTTTCTGTCTATTCTTATAACCCCATTGCAGTTTCATCTCTTCTTCGTCTGTATAGTTGTTGTGAATGTTGTCTTCATCAAGCATCTGTATATCTTTGAATGATCTGGTTTAAAGTGCTGATTCATGCATGGAGTGAATTGACATCACCAAGACCATCTCTCTCACCTTTACATTTGCTACGTGAAACGTCAAATTTGTCTCTTCTTCTTTCTTTCTGCAGTTGGGACGGATTCTCTGATCCCTGGTCTGGATCCTCTACAGACTGATCCTGGGTCAGCTGCACTGCCAGGTCAGCAATTCTGTAAATATTCTCCCTTTAAAAACACGCGTAAAAACAAAAGTTTGAAGTGAAATTTACGCGTCAGATTCGAAATCTATTGGCGGCCATTTTTTTTTATGTCGACCGTGGGTATCATCGTCGCTGTATAGTGTGTGTCCACCGGACCCTTCGGAGGCGGACCGTTTACGAGTCAATTGCGTCAAGACGTGAGGCAAATTCGCGTCAACGTGTGAATGCACAAATGGCACTAAATAAATCTTCAACGCGAACGCACTTAATGCGCCAGACACTCGATTCTCTAATATTCGCGTCCCGCAAACTTCGACGCGTGAATGAGGCGTATTCGCATCTTCTGCGCCGCGCTCTACGCCTCATTGCGCGCAGGACTTTCAGCGCTGTAACGCGTCTTGCTTTTGACTTAACATTGAAATCGCTTGCGCCTGATGCGCTGATTCGCGTCGGCGTGACGCACCTTTACGTTTCTCATTGATCGGCTGAATCACTCTTTTGTGATTAATTTTAGTGTAATTCTATTAAGATTGGTTTGGCATATTTTCTACTCTGTTTCAGGTATCAGTCTTTGAAGTTATTAGATTATCAGCCCAGTGTTTTCTATGTACCATGAAATAGAGCAGGATCTTTGGTCCATTAGAATCCTTTTTCACTGCGGTGTTCTTAAAAAAGGGAATCAATAACAGTTCACTTCCACTGATGAAAAAATGCAGATACTTTCTGCACAGCATCTGTCCTTGTTAGCAGTAAAGCAGCTTGTCATCGCTTGTTGATGATAACATGTGGATGGTTTGGTTGAATGATGAGTAATTAATTATTTTGGCAGCAAAAAGAATGGCACATTGTTGTTCATGCTGGGGTGATGACCTACAGAATATTCCTTTAAAAGCCTCAAAGTGCTGTGTCACCTTTCTTGATCTTGCGGTCCAGTTTGGACTGTGTTGTTTTCTGTTTGTATTTTGTGTAGACTAGAGCCACCTGGTGACTAAATAGCAAACTACATCCCTGTGTGTGTCAATGTCAAATACATTCACAGGTTATTCCCAGTGTGTCTTATTGTGGGCCTGTTGGTTGTAGTTGTACTTTAGCCTATGCTGTTGCACTTGTAGTTGTAATTTGTTTTATTTGCATCACTGACATCGTTACGGTCCCTAAAATTTATTTTGAAGCTTTATAGCATTCATTGAGTAATAGCAGAGACTATTTAAATAGAGACATGCCACTTCCTCAATCCTCAATACATCTATATAGGGAAAACCTGTAATGCCAAAGATGGCGGTTGTATGCACATGCCCCGCCCCTCCCACTGGAAAGCCAATCGTCTGCTTTTAACAGTCAAGCCGGGAAACATGTAAGCCTATTGTCTGGTTCCACTGACGCATGCGCACAGTTGAGGTTTGTGACAGCAGAGACGAGAACCCTTGCACACGCTTAGTAAACGTATAACGGGGAAAAGGCATTTTAAACCTTATTTTGGGGCAAAGTCCTCAAACTTTTTCAGCGATTTTGATCATATTTTACTGCTGTTTCTATACAAACAGTTTTTATGTCCCGGTGACCAGTGAAAGTGCAGTTCTGACTCTCTGCCCATTCATTTAGATAGGAGCCTGGTCTTGTTAGTCCAAAATAGCTGCCCGGAGGCATTGCCAAGATGACAGCCGAGTGGCACGACTTGCCTAAAAGGACTTTGGTAATAGTCTTTTTTTTTTGACAGGAATATTTTTTTTACTCAAGTGGTTTCAGGCCTCAAACAGAATTTGCAGAAATGTGAGAATTCAGACAAGTGTTTGGCCGCTGTACATATTTAAAGTGTACTCTTACATTACTCTAGTGGTACAAACTGTAATAATGGAATCCAGTAATAAAAATAGATTTTACCTTATAGTGCCGAATGTCACGAAATGTGGCAAATTTTAAATGAATAAATAAGTAGGACTGAAAATTTACTTAAAGGAGTAGTTCACTTTAAAAAAAATTTTAGCTGATAATTTTCTCACCCCATGTCATCCAAGATATCTTTCTTCAGTCAAAAAGAAATTAAGGTTTTTGATGAAAACATTCCAGGATTTTTCTCCATATAATGCGCTTTACTGGTAACCAAACAGTTCAAGGTCCAAAAGACACTTTCAGTGCAAACTGCTAACTGTTCAAAGGACTTTAAACGATTCCAGACGATGGGGATCTTATCAAGCGAAACGATCACTCATTTCAAAAAAAAAAACATGCTTGAGTAGCGGTGTTACTCAAGCACGTGATGCTCGTGGTATTTTCGGCATCTGCCGTCTCACTATATGAGGACATGAACACATTAAAAGATAAAATGAATAGTTAAAGTTTTATGCAGTAATTTTATAACCACTTTTTTGATGATACATTTGTATTAAATCATAAAATGTAAAATGAGGGGACTAAATGAGGGAACAGATGAAAAACACCTATGACGATTAAATGAATGTCCATGACAACAAATGAGAAGCGGGAAACTGAAACAAGGGAACACAGGAACTACCGAATACAAACTAAAAGTCCATGAAAATTAAACTAAAACACAACTGAATATATGTGATGATATATATATATATATATATATATATATATATATATATACAAACATAAATCATATAAACTTATTTTAAGTTCGATTGACATTGCTAGCACTAGTTCTGACACGTTTTGAACACAACATCTTGTGAAATCAAGCTTTCTTAGATCATGTTGTGGGTCTCATTCACTTCTGCTGCAGAGCTTCTCTCTGATTTCTCACTGCCACCTTCTACCCATCCTCTTCATCCTTCTCTTGCACTCTGTTTTATCTGTTCCATCTGAACCTTGTGGATGTCTTTTTGTTTGTAACTCTCTCTCTATATTCTCAATATTTTATTACTGTTGTCACTCATCCTTCTGTTCTCTATCATTCTTTATTCTTCATGCTTGCCCTATGTCCTCCAGAGTCCCTGGTTGGACAGGATTATCTTTTGGATGGGCCGCTTCTCTCCCTCCCCTCCACTGGGGGTCTAATATTGGCTTCATCCCCCTCATCTCTTCCTGCACCGTCTATGGACCAGTTTACCATTACTGCTTTGAGCAGTGGACAGTCCCACCAGGGTTAGAACCGTATGCATACTCACCTCAGTTGTAACAAGCCATAGATTGTAAAGTTTAATGTTTGATTATCCATGATGTATCATCATAACATCTGTCAAAAATGGTAGCCTAAATGTTTAACGACGTAAAAAGTGCCCTCCAAAGGGCCTGTGAAGTGAAAAAAAGAAATATGTCAATGGATTCTGTGTGCATCTAGCTTGTTGGAACCTTCTAGTCCAACTAAAAAGAACGATATAAGTTTCAGAATTTTTGGTGGTGTTTTCGCGGAGATATCAGCCGAAAACAATTGGAAGCTCTTCAACCATATTCAGCACGAATAAAATGTGCATTAGATGTCCCTCTAATGGACCGAACGTGTTACAACAACCACATGCTATAGTGGCATTGGCAATCCATAAGCATGTGTAATGTTGTAAATATTAATAATAGGATCAATTTTGCATTTAATATTCGAATATTATTCAAATATTAAATAAAACAAGGAATGGAATTTGAATAGTATTGTAGAGGAAGATTGACAGCCCTAATTACAACTTAAATAGCGTTCACCTGTACCACCTGACTGCTGCAGATTCATTTCAGCGTTGATAGTGTTGCCATTGAAATGCATAAGTTCGAGTCACAAACTGCTCAGAGTATAACGTCTGCATAGCATGAAACGCACTAATGTGTGATGTCTGCTCGGATGTATGGAAATACATATGTTGACAGCCAGTAGGACATTATATCATTGCATTTGGAAAGAGGGCAATGATTGGACAAACATTTTATGGTCCTATGCCTTGTATACAGAAAATGTCCATACAATTACATTTAGACCACTCAACTTAGTGATTACTATCAGGAGGTAAAGAGACTTTCAACCAGCATATCAAAAAATAAATAAAAAACAAATAGCTTACCCTGCCTTTAGGCACTTAAAGGGATTGTTCACTTTGTAATTAATTTGTGGTATGTTTTAGCTTACCTCAAGGGTATCCGAGATGTAGGTGTCTTTGTTTCCACAGTAGTTTACATTTTTTATATTTTTAGTTAAAACCGTTCTTGTCTGTCAGTCATATAATGCAGGTCTATGGTCACCACCTCAAAGAGCATGTACAGAGAAGTCCTTATTAAACATGATTTAATGACTCGTATACAGATATATACTTGTAAATATATACGATATAAATACTGATCGTTTTCTCACACAAACCTCTCGTTTTATGTCTTAGGCGATCAATGTGTGCTTACATTTACGTGTCATTAAATCATGTTTAATTTGGACTTCTCTGTGCATGCTTTTTGAGGTGGTGGTGACCATAGACCTGCATTTTATGACTGATAGACACAAACGATTTGACCTAAAAATATCAAAACTGAAACTACTGTGGAAACAAAGACTTAGGTAAGCTAAAACAAACCAAAAATTAATTTCAAAGTGAACTATCCATTTAAAGCACTATATTTCTGGAAGTCTATTGCTTAATAAGGACCATCTAACTGTTCTTGCTTTTCTATAATCACTCTTTTTTCCCACTCTCTAACACTCTTTCTGATCTTTCTGTTTTGTTTCCTCTCCATCGGTCTGCTGTGGCACTAACCTCTTCCTGCAGCCTCTCCCCTCTCAAGCCTCCAGTGCTCTGAGACTGGGGACCATAGCCCCGATAACCAGTTTGATCCAATTCCAGTGCTTATCTCCAAAAGCTCCAGCCAAGGTAAGGGAGTTTGGATATCAGCAAAAGTTTTTGGAGGAGAGCACATGATTTATTTACTGCATCTAATTCACACTGAAGAGTAGGCATATGTTTGCAAACTTTTTCAGTGATCACAGTGAAGTGGTAGTGTAGAGTTAGATTGTTTTGAGAGACTGGTGTTTTTGACGTCGTTGAAAAATTGTTTAAGTAGAAGCTGATTGACCTGGCTTTGAGTAATGCAAAAGAATAGGAAATACTCCTTTGACACATGCTTAAATTTCTCAATCGTGAACTTTCCTCGCCCTGTTACAGTCATTTTTAAATGGGTGAATCATACAAAAACATGTCACTATCATATTTCAAGAAAAACTCAAAAGGCATTGGGACGTTTATTTTCCCAAATTCTCAATACTTTTATATCTTAATATAATCCTTTATTAGTCAGTGGTTATTCTCACTAAAAATAAATAAATAAACCTTAAATTCTGTAATACAGATTCTTTAGACTGTAATTTTTGCATTAAATAGTTCAAAAGTGACAGTAAAGACATTTATAGCAAATCATCATATGAGAATGATTTCTGAAGGATCATGTGACACTGAAGACTGGAGTTATGATGCTGAAAAGTCAGCTTTGATCACAGGAATAAAGTTACATTTTAAAATACATTAAATAAATAACTGTTTTATTTTAATATTTCAAATAAAACATGTAAGAATAAGAATTTCTAAAATGTAAAAAATGTTAGTGACCCCAATATATATTCCTATAATTGGGTTATTTTCTTGCGAAATAAAATTGATATGACATTTCTTTTAGATTTGTGGTGAAATTGGATATGGCTTTTATGATATTTGAGTATATAGTTGTCAGTATATTAAATATTAATTGTGAACCACGAGTAGCATCACAGCGAAACATACTGTAATTCTTCAAGACTTTAGACTTTGGTTTCTCTTTACTTTGATGATCCCCTTTAGACGTTCTGCCGACTATAAGTAATGTTGCTACTACATGCATGTCAACTAAATCTCATTAGAGTGTTAGTAGAGTATTATGGTGCTTTTCCACTGCATGGTATGGTACAGTTCGGTTAAGTTTGGCTCACTTCACTTGGCTCAGCTCGGTACGGCACACTTTGACGCTTTTCCACCGCATGGTACGGTATGGTTCGGTACAGCCCATTTTGGTTCTTTTCTACCACATGGTACGGTAGGGTTCAGTTCGTGGTATGATACGGCTTGGTTCGGCTTGGCTCACTTATGGTGTTTTTACACCGCATGGTGCGGTTCGGTACGGCACACTTTGGTGCTTTTCCACTGCACGGTACGGTTCAGTTCGGTATGGCACGCTTTGGTGCTTTTCCACTGCATGGTACAGTATGGCTCGGTCAGGTTCGGCTCACTTATGGCGCTTTTACACCGCATGGTACGGTACGGTCGTCGAACACGCTTTGGTGCTTTTCCACTGCATGGTACGGTAAGGACTCGGCTCACTTATGGTGCTTTTACCCGGCATGGTACGGTACGGCTCGGTACTGCACACTTTGGTGCTTTTCCACCGCATGGTATGGTATGAGTCGGTACAGCACATTTTGGTGCTTTTCCACCACATGGTACGGTATGGTTCAGTTCGAGTACGGCACGACTTTGGTGCTTTTTCCACCACATGGTACGGTTTGGTACGGCACACTTTGGTGCTTTACCACTGCATGTACGGTACGGTTCGGTACGAACACGCTTTGGTGCTTTTCCACTGTATGGTACGGTTCGGTACGGCACACTTTAGTGCTTTTCCACCACATGGTACGGTTTCGGTACGAACACGCTTTGGTGCTTTTCCACTGTATGGTATGGTTCGGTACGGCACACTTTGGTGCTTTTACACGGCATGGTACGGTACGGTTCGGTACGACACGCTTTGGTGCTTTTCCACTGTATGGTATGGTTTGGTAGCGGCACACTTATGGTGCTTTACCACTGCATGGTACGGTACGGTTCGGATACGAACACGCTTTGTGCTTTTCCACTGTATGGTAACGGTACTCGGCTCACTAATGGTGCTTTTACCCTGCATGGTACGGTCGGCTCGATACGGCACACTTTGGTGCTTTTCCACCGCATGGTACGGTATGGTTCGGTACAGCACGCTTTGGTGCTTTTCCACCACATGGTAGCGGTTCAGTTGGTACGGCACACTTTGGTGCTTTACCACTGCATGGTACTGTACGGCTTCGGTTTACGCTCAGCGTCACTTATGGCGCTTTTCCACTGGCATGGTACGGTTCGGTACGGCACACTTTGGTGCTTTTCCACTGCATGGTACGGTTCGGCTGACACGCTTGTGCATTCCACTGTATGGCTGGCACTTATGGTGCTTTTACACCGCATGGTACGGTCGGACACTTTGGCACTTTTCCACTGCATGGTACGGCTCAGTTCGATACGGCACACTTTGGCACTTTCCACCGCACGGTTCGGTATGGCACATTTTGGCGCTTTTCCACCTCATTGTACAGTTTAGTTTGGTATGGCACGCTTTGGTGCTTTCCACTGCATGGTACGGTTCAGTTCGGTATGGCACACTTTGGTGCTTTTCCACTGCATGGTACGGTACGGTACGGCTCGGTAACGGCACACTTTGGTGCTTTTCCACTGCATGGTATGGTTCGGTATGGCACGCTTTGATGCTTTTCCACCGCATGGTCTCGGTTCGGTCGACACTTTGGTTCTTTTCCACTGCATGGTACGGTTCGTACGGCTCGGCTTCGGCTTTCCACTGATGGTAGGTGACGGTACACTTATGGCGCTTTTACACCGCATGGTACGGTACGGCACACTTTGGCACTTTTCCACTGCATGGTACGGCTCAGTTCGATACGGCACACTTTGGCGCTTTCCACCGCACGGTACGGTTCGGTACTGGCACATTTTGGTGCTTTTCCACATCATTGTACAGTTTAGTTCGGTATGGCACGCTTTGGTGCTTTCCACTGCATGGTACGGTTCAGTTCGGTATGGCACACTTTGGCTCTTTTCCACCGCATGGTACGGTACGGCTCGGTACGGCACACTTTGGCGCTTTTCCACTGCATGGTATGGTTCGGTATGGCACGCTTTGATGCTTTTCCACCGCATGGTACGGTTCAGTTCGGTATGGCACGCATTGGTGCTTTCCACTGCATGGTACGGTACAGTTCGGTTTGGTACGGCACACTTTGGCTCTTTTCCACCGCATGGTACGGTACGGTTCGGTACGGCACACTTTGGCGCTTTTCCACCGCATGGTATGGTTCGGTACGGCACGCTTTGGTGCTTTTCCACTGCTTGGTACGGTACGGCTCGGTTCGGCTTGGCTTGGCTTACTTATGGCGCATTTCCACTGCATGCTCCGGTACGATTCAGCTCTCTTCGACTCACTTTAAATGGTACCTGGTCTGTTGAGATTCCAAGCGTACCAGTACCAGTACTAAAATGTGATGTGAAACACTACAGATCACTGATTTGTCAGACAGAATCAACACTACCAGCGTTATTGAATTTGTGACGTGAGAAACCAAACCCGTTAGATTTAAATAGCCAGTAACAGCCACCGCTGTAGCGACTGCTTTTAAACTAATCCCACCCACTTTATAGCGGTACTAACTGCAGTGGAAAAGCAACCGAGCTATAGCGAGTTCGAGCCGAGTCGTACCACGCAGTGGAAAAGTGCCATTAGTACATTGTTAGGTTTGGGTTAGAATAAGTGGACATGCACTTGCAATGTTACTTAGTCAGTAGAAAGTCTGTTGAGGAGCATCAAAATAAAGAGTTAGCAGATATAAACTCTCTAATGAGAGATAGTTAACATGTAGGTGCAACGCTATTTATAGTTAATAGAATGTCAAAAGGGGACCATAAAAATAAAGCAGTATCTAGGCTTTTGGGGGTTTTGTTTTACTTTCTAGCCATCCTCTTTAAAATATATTTCTCTTCGATTCCGATCTGTTATCTTTTAGCGTTTTATGCTTTCTCTTTCCTGCTATTCATCTGGTTTTTGCTTTTTCTCTTTCCTCCTTTCTTTTCTCACCCCTCATTCTTCACTCCTCCGTCAACGTCTTATCTTCTTTTCATCCTCATTCTTTCCTCATTCCTCACATCCCTTCTATCTCTCTCTCTCTCCTCACTCTTTCTCTTTTCCTCTTTCCGGCATGTTCTAGGTGGTCATTCTCGCAGCAACAGTGGCAGTTCTGAGACCAGTCTGCCCTCGCTGGCACGCTCTCTTCTGCTGGTGGACCAACTCATCGACTTATAGAGGAAACAGAAAGAGAGGCAGATGAATAGAGAGAGAGGAGAGGGCAGTGTGCAATTCTTAAAAATATAGCGAGAGTTTAGAAACCTCAACCTTAAGAAATCCCCAAAACCATATGCCATTTTCCTTTGGCATTCTTTTTCACATTTGCTCTTTATCTCTCTTCTGCTGATCCATAAACATTCTCATGACTCTATCATTGATTTATGCTTCATTCTTCAGGATGTCTTAATACTATTTTGGATGTGGTTCTTTAAAGACATCATGAAATGTCCCTCTGTCATGTGAAGTGAAAATTGAACTGAGAGAAACTTGTGACAGAATTTGAATTAATTAATTGGGATCTGATTGGCTTGTTAAACGTTAGCCTGCCAACTTCCTAGCAACCACCCAGAAAACCCTGAACGACTGCTAACTTAGTAACTTGCTAAAACTCACAATGACAGTCAAACACGAACACTTTGACCATCCGGAAACCATCGACAACACCTTAGTATTGCGATGAGCATGTCCATCTGATCAAGCACCTCTAAATTTTTGTTTCTGTTGTGGCGGAAACCTCTTATTCATCTTTTTCAAAAAACGGCATATAACACTTTTAATAATATATATTGTAGTATTATATATGGTCAGACACATGCATGTGTTATGTTCAGTGACATTAACTTTTTGGCTCACTACTAGCTACGGTGGCTAGAGGTTTTCCAAAGTTAATAGCCACTCAGCATGGGGAAAAAAAACTGCCATATAGATATTTTTAATATTATCTCATAATTTGGCGGCAGGGATAATATGTTGAACTGACCACATATCTATTATACTGTTACACGTTTTCTTTCTCAACTGTTTAGGTTCACTTAAAACATAACTAACTGTGTTTACATGAACACATCACCGTAGCTATCTGGGCGTACAGTCATGTGGCCAAAATCTCATGTTATAACAGATAAAGTGCTACACACAAGCTGTTTGATATAGTATTGGCTATGACCCGACGATAAATGCTAGACTAAGACGCTCTTCTCCGATTGTCAAATGCATGAATCATTTGCCTTTATGCATATATAAAATGCTTTACTTATTCAAAGCAAACAACCAGTTCTTTATTTACCCTTGCATTGCAAACAAGCAGAGATGTTCCAAAATGTGTGCGGATGGAGTTATGAGTTTGAATTATGATCCAATGCATTAAGAAGTTTAGTCACAAGCTCTTCTTTAAACTTTTCATTGGATAAATACTTGCAAAACCCACAGACAGATGTAAAGAGATGTAAATATGGACATACAAGGTTTTCGCCCGACTGACGATCCAGAGAAAAGTTGACATTTTATTAAAGAATTGTAAAAACAATCATTTATCTTTTAGAATAATGTGAACGGCTTAATCACGCAAAACTACAACAGGGACATTTTGATTCCTCTGATTATTCATGTGGCCGGCCCATCAATGATTCTAGGTATTGGAGCATACAATGCCCTTTCCAGTTTTATTCAGTTTAGTAACGTTTTATGCTGGTTATACAGTGGCAGACAGACAATACGAAAGAAACGAGAGCAAGGAAGGGGTTCAACATCTCAAAAGGATGATGTTGCAGAAATAATTAGACTAAACTAAAGCAAGGACTAAAGCAAATTTTAAGAAATTGAGCCATTACGGGCATAAGCATACTCTACATAAGTATACAAACATAGACATGAATGCTTGGCCACCCTATACACTATAACAACCAGCTACGACATGCTAGCAAATTAAATATTTTTCAACATACGCCTTTGCATTCACAGGTCAGCTTTGATTTGCTGCAACTTCAACTAAAACCATATTGCACCGAATTAAGCAACATGTGAATGTGTAAAGATTCAAAAGTTACTGAGTTATTAACATGTTACATTAACCTCCAAATTACATTAATTTAGTTCATTCTTTGAAATGTCAAATTATGTGTTCCAGCTAAACTAGTTTTATACAAAAAAAATAGTATTATTAGTAGCACTTAAAAATAAGGTTTCATTAGTTAACTACTTTAGTTAACATGAACTACCAACCAATACCAATACAGCATTTATTAATCTTAGTTAATGTTTATTTCACCATTTACTAATACATAATTACAATTAAAAGTTGTGTTTGGTAACATTAGTTAATGAAGTTACAAACATCTACAAAGAATAAAAAATACTGTAGCAAATGTATTGCTCATTGTTAATACATGTTAGTTAATACATTAATGAATGTGACCTTATTGTAAAGTGTTTGAATATATCATTATATTATATTTATATGAACATATATAATAAATTATTCATAATTATTAGTATGAAATCAACTAGTATAGATTTTGTGGAAACCATGAAATATGTTTTCAGGATTCTTCGGTGAATAGAAACTTCAGAGAACAACGTTTATTTAAAATGGACATCTTTACTGACACTTGATCAAGTAAATTGATCCTTACTATTAATTTAAGTATTCATTTCTTTTAAAAAAATCATTCTGACACCAACTTTTGAATGGTAGTGCAGAACATGCTAACAACATGCTAACAATGCCTAACATGTATAGAAGTCTAACAGGTGGAAACAAACTATAGTCCTCAAATAGGTGATAGTTACCTTAAAATGTCTGTGCAATTAAACAGAAATGGAGAAATGTTAGCATTCATATACTTCTGCAGAGTATGTTTTGGCCCTGAAGTTGCATTTAAAGTTTTCCCTTCCATGTTAACATTAGATTTAGATTATCCTGCAAAGTTCTAGATGAATCAACATCACAGATGCTGTAAATGAACACGTCAAAGGGAAACGGACGCGTTTCCCTTTGCTGTTGTTACAATCTGTCACAGAATTAATCATCTTGGATTTCATTCCTCTATGATGTTTTTGATTTTGTTTTCTGTCATTCTGTCTCATCATCTTCTTTATTTTTTGTCTCTTGTTCATTCATACCCCATGCTTCTTTTTCTTAGCTTTTTGCTATATGTGTCATATACGTGGAATACGTCTTATGTCCTGTACTACCCCTATAGTGTAAATTTAACATTACAAATTTCTATCCAGTTATGCATTGTCCCCTATAAAGACACATAAAGGATAAACGAAGAGGGTCAATTAGGCCATGTTGGTATAGAATGAATGTAAAAACTGTATTATTCTCAAGATAAATATTATAAGATAAAGATTATTTATCTGTATATTAGAGCACAAAGTTGTAAAATGAGCTTTTCTGTCAGGTGGATTCTCTTTTGTCACATTTAGCCTGTTTCGGATGACTTGATAACTTGAACATAGCAACCATCAGAGTTCTGTGCTTCTGAAGAAACATTTCATCCATCAAGCACGAAATGATAAATGTAAATATAAGCTGTTCCAAAACCTCATGAGCTGTGCCTGTGTGGGCAGCTTTTTATTTTTATCCATTACCTTCTCAAATAACCTCTATTTTGAATCTTAATCTCATCACATTTCAACGAGATAGATATGTGTTTATTTTCTAAGTTATCTGAGTAAATGTGTTTGGACTGAGCCTATGACGGTCTGCCCCTCCTGAGGTTTCGTCTGCCATGTAACATTTACCAGAAATGAGAGATTCAAGTAAACACACAGTGTTTCGTCCAGTCACATCTGTAAAATGTAAAAATCTAACCTATACAAGTCATTGTGCTTTTCAACAAGCAATTCTGAAATTGACGAGGTTCTCAGTCATAAAAAAATGGAGATTTTTAAAGTTGTGTTTTCTAGGCCTGGAAAAGTCATGTATATTACAGCAGTGAATTTATTTTCCCCCTTCATCAGCTAAATGTACACTAATTCAGATGTCCAAATACAGCGTTTAGACTAGATCACTAATCAGCCTGAATGGTTCTGAATCAAACTACTTTTTTAAAATCCTAATCACAAACAACTTGGAATGCCATGGAAAAATGATGGAAATTCATTGGTCAAACAGTGTTGGGAACCCTTCACCTAAGGCTAAGCAGGTCTTTCACTCTTAAAAGTGGCACAAAAGGTTCTTTATAGGGGAAAGCGCTCTTTAGGTTTTTAGGGTGTGTTCACACTTGGTGTGTTTGGTTATATAAAGGGTGCTTTCACACCTGCCTCATTTAGTTCGTTTGAATCGCACTAGAGTTCGTTTTCCCTCTTGGTGCGGTCTCGTTGGGCAGGTGTGAAAGCAGCAATCGCACTCGGGTGCGCACCAAAAGCGGACCAAACAAGTGTACCGAGACCTCCTCGAAGAGGTGGTCTCGGTACGCTTTTAAACGAACTCTGCAACGGTTCGTTTGTGGTGAGAACATGATCCGACCTCGAACAGACCCAGCTGCCAAATAACTGCACATTTTTGGACTAAACCAGCTGCCATAGTAAAACAAAATGATTATTTATATAGCCAATATCGCTCCCTTTAAGCCATGACTGATTTACCGCGTTCTGCACTCTCACTAAAACACTCATCATAAACACTGAAGTTGTTCGCACTGCACAGGGAATCTCTTATTCATATCGCGTCTATACTTTGTTAATTATGAGGGGATTTGCGAACGGTGTAAACCTGAAAGCACTGCGTCGAAAGAGAATATTCCAGCGCGCTGTCTGGCCACACGATACTGTTGCGCGTCTTTCTGTGCGTCGTGTGTGCATCATTGGAATGGAATGAATGAATGAACGTGCTGTGCATCAGGACATTCACATACAGAGCGTTCTCTTTAGTCTAATCGCGCATAGATGCAAAAAAAAAGCATTTGCAGTTCATAATGTAAGGATAGTTACAATACAATGATGATGCTGCGTTAATTTACGTTAAACTGGACAAACTTGATCGCAAGTGTTAACATTGACAGCACTTGTTAGCAGTATAAGAATCTCATTATTTGAATGTGTGAACATAGGCTAGCCCCTCTCTCTATGAATGAAAACTTGCATTAGCCTATCTATCTTCTGCACAGTGCCACTTGTAACGCAAAGTCAAGATGTTGCCCAGAGATAAAAAAACAGTAGATGGTTGAATGAAATAATGCACGAGAGACGAGAGTTGACGTATTTGCCCGCGTTTAATAGAGCCACTCAAGCGTTACACTCGTCGTCTTCTGAAAATCCGAATTACAACATCTTATAGATGACATTGTATCATATGATACTCTTTAGTTTCTTCATGTTGCGTTTGTACAGAATAACACAAAATTAGTAAAATAACAAATATTGCTCTAGGAAATATCTCCTTGCTGAGCCTTTTTTGCACTTCCTGATTTCCCTACTTGAGAATCCTTGTCCAATGAATGGACGACCTTAGCACAAGTGTGGTTTTGTTTACAAATTTTGGTTCACTAGCAAAAAGAGCAGTGTGAAAGCGAACCGTACCAAAAAAAATGTATAAATAATTTATTTGGTCCGGACCAAAGCAAGTGAACTATCGGACTTTCCTGGTGTGAAACACCCTAAGGGCCCTTTCAGACCTACCTTGTTTGGTCCGGACTTTTGGACTTTACAGTTTGGTCCGAATCAAAATTAGAGGTGTGAAACGTCCCTCGGACCAAACAGATGAAATTTGGTCCGAACGAAAAGAGGTAGTCTCAGTCCGGTCAAACTGTACAAAGGTTTGTTTCGTTTCTAGTGTGAAAGCATTTGGTTCGGAGTTTCAGACCTTTTACAGGAAGTTCTGGTGGTTCCCACAAAGCTGAAAAAAACAGGTATTTATTTGAAGTAAGGTCCGATGACATAATAAGAAGTCAACTTGCGGTCTTCTCCTCCTTTCCTACCGTGACGATAAAATGAGGCACGATGAGGACGTTAATTTGGCGAATTCTTAGAACAAAAGGTTCTATATAGAACCTACGCTACGTATTTGGAACCCCCAAAAGGTTCTAAACAGATTTGATACGAATTGACACGCTAAACCAATCAATGTCAAGATGCAGCCCACATAGATGATGACGACATGATGCAAGTATGTCGCGTAAAGTTCTTTAGTGTGCTCACATAATTGCTCTGTTAGTGCGGTTCATTTGAATAAGTGTGAACCCTGGTGCGCACCAAACAAGCGGACCAAGACCGCTGAACAGATGGGTCTCTGTCTGCTTCCAAAAGAACTCTGGTGCAGTTCGAAAAATATGAATGCATCACGTAACAAGATGCGACCCTAAAAAGAACAGAAAGCTAAAGCATACCTGTTTTTTTTCTCGTCATAGTCCGCAATGTTGCCCATTACAGTTCTGTACAGGCGTCAGAACCATAGCAGATCTTCGTTTGTTTGTGCGTGTGACAGGATTCCTGCCAGTCTTTGACTCCTTTACACATTTTATAAGCTCTTCACGAGTTCTCAGCTGGTCAAATACCATAAAAGCCGACCAATCAGGTTGTGAAGATATCCCGATCTTTAGTATCGGTATCTTTAGGTTCGGTGTTAAAATGCCTATGTGAACGCTAAGCAGACCAGGACTAAAGAATTTTTTTTTGTCCGTACCCAACAAGACAAGGGAACCGAACTACAAGTGTGAACACCCCTTTTAAGTGTTCTTCACACCAATTTTAGGTGTGCTCAATGACAATTTCTTTAATTGTTCTTCCATGGCGTCACAAACCCCCTTTTGTTTAATTTTTAATTTTTAGAGTGATATAAAGCTGATAGTAATACCAATTGAGACATTAACATTTTAAGAGGAAATTACTTAATTACTGAAATGAAATAAACACTTATTTACCTACAGATGCACTCAAAATTCACTAAATTGATAGCAGAAATGGCTTCTTATCCTTCAAGCTAACTTGTCAGCAAATGTCAATATCTCAGAATGGTCAAATATTGGCCTATATATCGATCTATCAATATCCTAAAGCTGACGTCACATCGGTGTCCAGGCAGCACGTATCAGACATGCCGACACCGACTCTTGACGAATCTCCACAGTCACATTTTTCCGACACATATCAAACATTAAACAGAGCTCAGTGTAAGAAAACATGCCTGTATGTATATGTATGATGTTTGAATTTTCATAATTAGATGTGCGGAAGCAGTAACAATACACTATTATTTCTTTTGAGATGTAAACATTAGCGTGCTTCAGTGTTTTTTGGCTTAAATGCCGAGAGCATTGTTTTATTTTGAGTGATTGTTTTGTCCGAAGCTTGTGCAAATGTTGCATCGGTAGAACATTGTTGTTTAATATTCAACACGATCTCATGAGAATACGTAACTATTTTATGAGGTGGTGGTTTCGTGTGAATTTACGGTGTGATTAATATGGAAATGTGTAAAAACAAGCATTAAGGCTGACCCTTAATCCCACCTTTAACTAGGGTTGGGTATCGTTTGAATTTAAACGATTCTGTTTCCGATTTCGATTCCTTGTTTTCAATTCCGGTTCCTAATGATTCTCAATTCCGATTCTTTTAAGAGGCAGGGTCAAAAAGTTTTGCTAACCTTGCCAACCAACGGTCTTTCTGAAGTAAATACTCCTGTCACAAATGTTGCATTTTGCCGAGATTTCGTTATTTTTCAGAAAAGTGAAGCCACACTTTGGACCGCCGACGTAAGCTACTCATGTTCGACTCGCGCGGTTATGCCAACACTTCCGATAGACACTTCTTCGTTGGTGTTGTTCAGCGGTTTCTTCTTCCGGTCGGCGGACTGTGAATATCGAAACTCAGGAATCGAAATTTTAACATTTGAACGATTCCGGGAAAAACTAAAAGTTAGTCCCGGTTCCAATCGATTCTCCATACCCAACCCTACCTTTAACCTTACCATCATCTGGACTTATCGTCACTCTTAAAGAGCCTACGAATGAGATTTAGCCACAAGGTAAAATGGTCACAAATTACCATGAGAGTGTGTTGGAAATGTTATGTTAATGTGAGGTTTAGTTTCTCATTTCTTTTTCCTCTCTTTGCTTGTTTTAATGTGGCTGACCTATGCAATCTGACTGTAGTGCTCATATTAGATCTTAGATGTGCACCTAGCGGTGTGGTATAGTCTGATGTTGAAGTCTTTGTTGTGTTGTTGTGTGTATCACAGCCCATGTCAGGAGAAAATAATGACAACAAAAAAGTCTTATTCTGGAATGCCATCGTGTTATCCTTTTTCCACGTTATCAAGCGCCGTATTCCTTCTGTTTTTATGCAACAATGGAAATTCTGAAAAGGAGGATATTAAATAAAAGTCTCAATGGGAACAGATAGTTGTGTCTTAGTCTTTGTTAATGTTCCTGATCTCCTGATTCCTGCGTTATGGGTGACGAATTACATGATGGCAGTTTAGAGAATACTGATTTACATTTACATTCAGTCATTTAGCAGACGCTTTTATCCAAAGCGACTTACAACTGTGGATTAAACCAAACAAGTCATCGTGAAGAGGCAATAACAACACAAGAAGTGCTCAAAATACAAAGTTCAAACATTGCTCAGAGTACCATAAACCAGGCAAGTTGGGATTTAAACATTTTTATATATACACTACCGGTCAAAGTTTAAGATCGGTAAGATTTTTTATGTTTTTAAAAGAAGTCTCTTCTGCTCACCAAGGCTGCAATTTTTTGATAAAAAATACACAAAAAACACAGTAATATTGTGAAATATGATGACAAATTAAACTGACTTTTTTATGTTAATATATATTAAAATGTAATTTTACTCCAGTCTTCAGTGTCACATGATCCTTCACAAATCACTCTAATATGATAATTTTATGCTCCAAAAACATGTATGATTATTATCCATGTTGAAAACAGTTTTTTACATTTTTATTTCAGGATTCTTTGATGAATAGAAAGTTCAAAGAACAGCATTTATTTAATTAGAATCTTTTCTAACATTATAAATGTCTTTACTGTAACTTTTGATCAATGTAACTCATCCTTGATGAATAGAAGTATTGATTTCTTATTTATTTCCCCCAAAAATAAAATACAAATTCTTACTGACCCCAAACATTTTAAAGGGTAGTGTTTAATGTAACAAAAGCTTTCCATTTCAGATAAAAGCTGTTCTTTTGAACTTTCTATTCATCAAAGAATCCTGAAAGAAAAATGTAAAAAAAACTGTTTTCAACATGGATAATAATCATACATGTTTTTGGAGCATAAAATCATCATATTAGAGTGATTTGTGAAGGATCATGCGACCCTGAAGACTGGAGTAATGATGCTGAAAATTCAGCTTTTTTTCAGAGGAATAAATTACATTTTAATATATATTAACATTAAAAAAGTCATTTTAAATTGTCATAATATTTCACAATATTACTGTGTTTTTTGTGTATTTTTTATCAAAAAAATTGCAGCCTTGGTGAGCAGAAGAGACTTCTTTTAAAAACATAAAGAATCTTACCGAAAAGATCATTCCACCAGCATTGAACCGTGAATGAAAATGTTCTGGAGAGTGATTTTGTGGCTCTTTGTGATGGTACCACGAGCTGTCGCTCATTGATCGATTGTAGGTTTCTGGTTTGGGTGTAGACTTTTTGGAGCGAGTGAAAGTAAGAGGGAGCTGAGCCAGATAGATCTGTAAGCAAGAGTCAACGCCTTGAACTTGATGCGAGCAGCGAGTGGCAGCCAGTGCAGAAAGATGAACAGAGGAGTGACGTGGGCCCTTTTGGGCTTGTTGAAGACCAGACGAGCAGCAGCATTCTGGATCATTTGTAGAGGTTTAGTTGCACATGATGGAAGTCCAGCCAGAAGACCATTGCAGTAATCAAGCCTAGAAATAAGGACAGCCTGGACCAGAATCTGTGTCGCCTGCTCAGTTAGTAAAGGCCTGATCTTCCTGATGTTGTGCATTGCAAACCTGCATGTTCGAGCTGTCTTTGTAATGTGGTCTGAGAAGGTCAGCTTGTCATCAAAGATTATTCCAAGATTTCTGACCGACCTTGATGGGGTGATTAAGGAAGAATCTAGCTGGATAGTGAAGTCGTGCTGTAGAGACGGATTGGCAGGGAGGACTTAGCCAGGTTGAGCTGTAGGTGATGTTCCTTCATCCATGCCGAGAAGTCCGCCAGACAGCTTGAGATGCTGGCAGCTACTGTGGGATCATCTGGTTGAAATGAGAGGTAGAGATTGGTGTCATCAGCATATCAATGGTAAGAGAAACCATTTGCCTGTATGATGGGTCCCAGTGATGTGGTTTAAATGGAGAAGAGGAGGGGTCCAAGCACTGAACCCTGGGGAGCCCCTGTGGTCAGTTGATGTGCTTTGGATACCTCGTCTCTCCATGCGACCCTGAAGGACCTACCTGTAAGATAGGACTCAAACCAGTGGAGGGGAGTTCCAGTGATGCCCAGTGATGAGAGGGTGGACAGAAGGATCTGATGGTTCATAATGTCGAAGGCAGCGGACAGGTCCAGGAGAATGAGAACTGATGATTTGGAAGCCGCTTTTGCGATCCGATGAAATAATGTTGTTGTTTTTTATCACACACAAGGATCCATCCCTTGCTGGGCTTTATTAATTAGCTTAAATTCAATTACTGGTCATAAAGTACATCACTTTATAGTAAGTACATCAATTACTGGTCATAAAGTACATCAACAACATAAGGGCGAGTAAATGATCACAGAATTTTACTAGTCCTTTAAGACCACCTTTTAGAGTTTCTCCTGCATTGTACATGTTCATATTTGTCAAATCAATACATATCTCTGCACAGGTGTTTAAGCTTTAGGTTTAGTGGTATTTCTCATATATTTCGCTTCCCACCTCATCAGTATATAGTATATACTGTGTGTGTGTGTGTGTGTGTGTGTGTCTATATAAATACATACATACATACAGTATATATATGCATGCTATTGTACATGTATTCAAACAAAAGCACATTTTACACAGATAATCAACACCGTCAATGCCTCTGCAGTGTGTTAGGATGTAAGCACTAATATTTCAACTAAATCTTAGTGTGCACTACTGTATTAATCCTGAGTTTAATGCCAACCATTTACTTCAGCCTGAAGGTAAGACTTGCATCATGTTTCAGCATTAATCTCAGTTCAGTCATTGTGTTTTCTGTAACCTACTTGTTTCCATCACTCTGAATAATGGAATTTCCTTTATTCATTTTATAACTTCAGCACTGGTGAGTGAAGGGTTAGTTCACCCAAAAACCTCTCTAACCTGTGAGACTCTGGTTCATCATCAGAACACAAATTAAGATTTTTTTTAAAAGAATCTGAGAGCTTTCTGTCCCCCTATAGGCAGCAGCATCATTGCAACTTTCAAGGCCCAGAAAGGTAGTAAAGACATTGTTAAATTAGTCCATGTGACTACAGTGGTTCAACCTTAACTTTATGTAGCGACAAGAATACTTTTTGTGTGCAAACAAAAACATAAGTCTCTGACGCTGTTCACGTGAGCCCCATGATGTATGTGTTTGGTGTTGGACACAGGATCCGGCCAACACTGAGCCAATGTGGTGAAGAAATGAATACCACTGAAGAGATGGGTCCCAGCTTAGGACCTAAGCAATCCGATTGTTTCAAAGCTAGTTTTATGGGTAATCGGTTACAAATCAGAGAAAATCACTTTATTATAGAAGACGTTTGGACTATGTTATAACGAGTCATAATAGCTTTTAACGTATATGTTTAAAGTTCTCGACTGAAAAACTCTTTAAAAAGTAGTATTTTTTCAATTTCGCGGCCTTTTCTCATCTGCTATTGACGCAACCTACTATGAAAAGCACTATACAAATAAATGTATTACTTGATGGCTTTTATCTTTTATTTTTTATCTTATCTTGCACATACTTGGCATACTAATGGGGTCCTAAGCTGGGACCCATCTCTTCAGTGGGACTCATCTCTTCACCACACCGGTATTCTGACGTGGAACCCGGAAGCGCTGCACTGTGTCTACAATGTGAACAGAGACTGACATAGAAGAGAGTTAATTGTTGATTAAAGTTATTTTTGTCTGTTTTTTCACACAAAAAAGTATTCTCGTCACTTCATAACATTAAGGTTGAACTTTTTTAACAACGTCTTTACTGCCTTTCTGGGCCTTTGGTGGTACTTGCGTAGCTGTCAATGTAGGGTCAGAAAGCTCTCGGATATCTTCATTTGTGTTCTGAAGGTGAACAACATGAGGGTGAGTAATTAATGACAGAAATGTTATTTTTGGGTGAACTATCCCTTTAACCCTGTCTATTGCTAACACACCTTTCAAAAAACAAATGTGGGCTTTCATTGTGTGTATATTTCTCACACACTAAACCTGCCTGTTATCTTGACAGCCCCTTAAAAAAGTAGTAGTTCTTCCTATTAGTTTATGAACTTATAAGTTCTGACTTGGCATTTCTTGGAAATGTGACCAAACGAAGGGCTACTAGTGGCAGTTTGTGGAAACAAGGTTGCTGTTTGTCAGTGGTAGCTGTTCTAGATGTAGACTGTTCGTGGTATTTCCTGTGGTGTTGGTCAGTAGTATTTCTGTGGATATTCTGTAGTAGAATGTGCTTTATTTGTATTTGTCCTGTATTACGGTATTGCTTCATTGTGTAGCCATCTTGTATAATGGATGGAGTGCTACTAAATCATGTCCCCAAATTCTGTTATCATTTACTCACTCAGGTTTTGCCAAACCTGGCTGTATGACTTTTTGTCTTCTGTGGAACATTTTGAGAAATCTCTTAGTGCTTGTTTTTTTTCCATTCAATGAAAATCACTGGCTACCAACATTCTTCAAAAATCTTTTGTGTTTCGCAGAAGAATGTCATACAGGTTTGAAATGACACGAGGGTGAGTAAATAATGACACTAACCCTTGAAATGCCTTTGAACGCACAGATCCTCTTCTTTAGGAATGGTTCACCCAAAAAAAAATTGATTTCTATCATCATTCCATGCCATCATGTGGTTTCAAACTTGTTTAAAGGACAACTTCGGTGCAAAATGAACCTTTGGACTAATAAAACATTGGTACCTAGTCAACTGTTCTCTCAAATTTGTTTTCATGATAATTCGAATGTAAAGAGTTTTATCTCTAAAAAATGTTTAGCGTATAATGCTAGTAAATGGGGGCATATAATAAGTAAAAAGAAATCGCTAGTTAATACCACTAACAAGGCTCAAAATAGCCCCACACGAACACAGTAACATAATGTGGGTCCCTAAATTCAAAACAAAGCATTGAGAACTTTGTAAGTGTACAGACCATTTAATAAGAAGATACTTTATAAAGTCAGTCCACTTCATGTATACAGGGGGCGCCATCTTTGGAAAACAGTTCTGACAAGTCGAAACACAAACGCTGCTCAAACAATTCAGAAGTTTGCTGAACTTCATACAGTTCAGCTCACTTGGCACGTCGTTCGTGGTTCGACTTGCCGAGACGGTTTTTCAAAGATGGTGCAGCCTGTATATACGAAGTGAACTGTCTTTTTAAATATCTTCTTATTAAACGGTCTGTATACTTACAAAGTTCTCAATGTTTCTTTTTGTATTTAGGGGATCCTCATCATTTTACTGTGTTCGTGTGGGGCTATTTTGAGCCTTGTTAGTGGTATTAACTAGCGATTTCTTTTTACTTATTATATGCCCCCATTACTAGCATTATACCCTAAACAGTTTTTAGAGATAAAACTCTTTACATTCGATTATCATGAAAACAAATCTCAGAGAACGATCGACTGGGTGCCAATGTTTTATTAGACCAAAGGTTCATTTTGCGCCGGAGTTCTCCTTTAATGTTCTTCTTTCAGTGGAGCACAAAAGGAGAACATTTGAGCAATCCTGTTTTTATTATTATTGAATTACAATGTATGGGGACTGGACCTTCAAGCTTCACAACACAAAAGTATCATAAAAGTATCAATAGCCTATATGACTGATGGCTAGATTTAGTGTCTTCTAAAGTAATATGGTAGCTTTTTGTGACCAAGAGAACAAAAAATAATCTTCCTCTTCAGTGGGCTGTTAACTCTTGAACTGTTCTGACTGGTTGTTTGAGGAAATTAGATGAACTCAAGAATCAGTCTGACTAATGAACGGTATATTCGGACTGGTTTTGTGAACTGGATCAGCTGTTTGAAAAGATCTGACTCAAAATAATGATTGACATCTCTACTATTTATCTCATGCACTTGTTGTCCTAATATGTTGGATGTCCAGATTTTCATGGATTAATGACTTAAACAGTCTGTTACTCACACAAAGTGACTGTAGATGTACTTCCTTTTTGAAACTTGAACTGTCCAGTCCGCATTCATTAAATTTTTTTTTTTAATAAAATAAAACAACAGTACTGAATTTATAATGCCTCCTTTTGTGGTGAGCGAGAGTAAGAAAGTCATACAGGCTTGGAATGACATGAGGGTGAGTAAATGTGATTTTTGGGCGAACTGTCCAGTAGAGGAAGCACAGTGTTGATATTGTCCCAATACAGGCTGCAACAATAGGATTCTGATGGTTTCAACCATGTTCTATAGAACTACAAAATACTTTTTGGTCACAGTCATTGATTCTCCTGCTATTGAATTCATACAGTGAAGTATTTGCGAAAATGTCACCAACTATCAATTTTCTTTTTGCGGTTTTCTGTTTTGCAGAAGCCAGAAGGAAGCATGATGGATATGGAATGCTGTTAGATGGAGAAGGTGTTGAGGACCCCGTTGAGGACTGTTTTCATTCCAGTGATGAAGACGACGGAGAAAAGAAGAGGGGCGGTCACAGGTGAGTGGCGAAGAAACTCCAAGTCTGGACTGCAGCGGCTCCAGACCATTACTTCAAGACTCGGATGACGACGATGAGCAAAGCCCCGCGTCTTCGAGAAACTTCCAGATGTCTTCCGAATCCAAGGTAGCAGTTGAAAACCAATCGTCCTGGTTTCAGTCCACGCTCAGAACCACTCGCCACCGCTGGTGTCACAAACCCAACATCCAGGTGTGGATCCAGGCGTAGATGTCTTCTCCAAAGCTCCATTTCGGATCGGACAAGACGGCGACAGCGATGGGGATGTATTCTCCAATGCGCCTTTTGCTCGTCCCCGGTTCAGCCTCAACCTGATATTTTCCTCCAGGCCCCCTTTGGTAGGAAGAAGGAAACTTCTGGAAAGGTCTACACCAATCCAGTGGCCCACCCGGGATATTCACACCCCCATCCAGGTTCTTCCCTTGACGAGAGCATCCTCGGCCAAGTGACCACTCTGCCCTTTCGACCCCAGGCGCTTTCTAAGTATTCCAGACACTATGAAGGACACGTGAACACCGAGCCTGAACACAAACCGATCAGCGATCACAATCTGACGTCTGATGTGGCTCCTGGTGACCCGTTTGTCTCGGCACCCTTCCACCTTAAAGGCCGTCACGATAAACACTGAGAGAATAGCGTCCGAAACCA
>JAQIUQ010002566.1:0-135000 GCA_030378365.1 Hybognathus amarus | reverse complement strand
AAATACTATTATAGACGTTTATATACAGATCAAGTATAATAATAGAAACATTGAATCATCTTTGAGAGAGTTACATCGTATTGACAGTTGTAACCGAACTGTGGAAACCCTGAAGGAAGATTTGGTGAATGCAAAATGTAAGTTATACTATACTGAAGAGGGGAGAAAAAAAATCTAAAAAATCGATTTTTTGAAAATATGAATCAATTTGACCTGCCAACTCAATTTTATTTCAAATCGATTTTTTCCAGCCCTGCTAAAGGGTATCGAAATAGAAACTCACCACCTGGAGGAGTACACCATCAGTTATTTAAAATATAATTGACTTTTTGTTATTGAGTTCTTGCTACTGAGTGCGAGGTAATGATGGTGATAAAACATAATAAAAGATGTTTGAAATTATTTTTTTTTTTAGTTTTGCATTTCCTACAGGGCTGGGGAAGGAAAGAGGTATATAAAATGAAAATGAAAGTTTCTAGTTGCACACATCTAAATAATTCCATTCAGAATAGGCCCAGATAGATGTCAGCCTAATAGGGATGCCTGCACTGAATCGCCTATTTCACATGTATTTTCAAAATACTGTATTTGTATTTAAATACATTTTTCCACACAGTATTTTGTATTTAAATACATTTTTCCACAGTATTTTGTTTTTGTATTTAAACACATTTCCATGTATTTATGCCCATCCCTGGTTGTAGGTAAACCATTATAAGAGATGACTAAAAAATAGTTGAGATTGTGTTCATGATATTATGCTCCCTTGTTTCCAGTTTAAAGCATTGATCACATATATTTTTCATAATCGAATTATTCTGTTGTAGGTAAACCATCATATGAGATGTTGGAGAACCACCCTGACTGGACACCATCCCTGCGGTTAGGCCACAATTATGTTAAAGAAACAGATGTAGCGAGATATCAGCGGCATGTAAAGCGCAGGACCGGGCGTCTGGAGCAGCCGCCAGCACAGGACCACCAGCGGCCGCTATCGCCAGCACAGGACTACCAGCGGCCGCTATTGCCAGCACAGGACCACCAGCGGCCGCTATCGCCAGCACAGGACTACCAGCGGCCGCTATTGCCAGCACAGGACTACCAGCGGCCGCTATTGCCAGCACATGATTACCAGCGGCCGCTCATCGGCCAGCACAGGACTACCAGCGGCCGCTATCGCCAGCACAGGACTACCAGCGGCCACTATCGCCAGCGCAGGACCACCAGCAGCCGCCAGCCCAGGACATGGAATGTGGACTCTGCACATCTAGACAAGATGTTATCAACCGTCTTTTGGAAGAAAACAGAGAGCTGAAGCGGGAGCTTGATGAGTACCGGATGGATGAGAACTTTCTGAATGGTGATGATAACACAGTGAAGTATTACACGGGGCTTTCAAACTTTGCATTGTTCCAGACACTTCTACTCACCCTCACTCCATATCTGCCTCAAGGTGGGATGAAGAATCTCTCACCCTTCCAGCTTGTCCTATTAACTTTAATGCGCCTCAGACTAGACCTTCCAATACAGCACCTCAGCCATCTGTTTAGAGTACCAAGGACAACCGTCACCGACGCCTTTCACCATACCCTTGGAGTGATGTACACACAGCTGTGTCCATTAGTGCACTGGCCAAGCAGGGAATGCTTATTGACCAGTATGCCACACCAGTTTGTGGAGTCATTTGGGGAAAATGTGGCTGCCATTGTGGACTGCTTCGAGGTGTTTATCGAGAAACCCTCAATTGAACTGGCAAGAGCACAGACTTTCTCACAACACAAACACGCATACACCATGAAATATCTCATTGGGATCACGCCCCAGGGTGTCATTTCCTTCATATCGAACGGGTGGGGTGGGCGCACAAGTGACAAGCATATAACTGAGCAAAGTGGTTTCCTGAACAAACTGTTGCCGGGTGACGTTGTGCTGGCAGATAGGGGCTTTGATATAGGAGACAGTGTGGGCATGATGTGTGCTGAAGTAAAAATCCCTACATCCACAAGGGCTCGTGCACAGCTGGAGGTGAAAGATGTGGAGGAGACCAGGGCCGTAGCACATCTCAGAATTCACGTTGAGATGGTGACTGGTGTTGTGCGCAACACATTCAAATTCTTACACTCAACTGTACCTGTGCACATGCTTGTCAGATGTGATGGGGAAAACCTAATGCTTTTGGATAAGATTGTCACTGTTTGCTGTGCCTTAATGAACATGTACAAAAGTGAAATAAATGCCTTTGAAATATAATTTCTTTGAAATAAATGCCTGAAACAACTTGATATGTCTTTTCAATATTTATTAAGAACTGAAAAAAATACACTACCGGTCAAATGTTTAGGGTCGGTAAGATTTTTTTATGTTTTTAAAAGAAGTCTCTTCTGCTCACCAAGGCTGCAATTTTTTTGATAAAAAATACACAAAAAAACACAGTAATATTGTGAAATATTATGACAATTTAAAATGACTTTTTTATGTTAATATATATTAAAATGTTATTTATTCCTCTGAATTTTCAGCATCATTACTCCAGTCTTCAGTGTCACATGATCCTTCACAAATCACTCTAACAGAACATAAATAAAATTTTAAATCATAACATACATTAACTTAAAAATAGCAAAAAGAATAAACTAAAATAAAAAGTTTAAATTTAGAATTAAGGGGCAATATATCACACCAAGTCATAGGCAATCAAAAGATCATGCAACTTAATCGCACTCCCACCTCTGATTTTTTTAAGGGCTCTAGAAAAACATTTTAAATCATTTTTGAAAACAATAAGTAATGGGAGAGACTTAAAAAATCTACATTTGTGTATGAAATATTTTGCCAGTAGTACAATGTTATTAATCAAATAAATGTTAACACAACAGTCTTTGGGAATTCCAAAGATTTTGGACCAATTGCATGTAAAGAACATATGGTCAGTGTCTTCAGGATGTTATTACAGAAAGAACAGGGGACAATATCTATATTAAATTTTTGATTTAAGAATTTGTTAGAAGGATAGATTTCATTTAAGATTCTGAAGTGTGTTTCTTTTGCTTTTAGGGGAATAGGAAAACTTAAAAAAGCTGTTCTAAGATATTTTACAGTTGTCTTTTTAAATATGTGATCTAATTTATTTTTTTTAATTTGACAGGGATAACATATTTTTAAGACGGCCTGTCTTATATACTTGTTAGTACAATGAGCACTTTCAAAATGAATATCACCAATGAATAAAGTGGGAAGAGCTGGGTTAACTTCAGCATAAGAAAGAGCATATCTCATCAGCATTTTTATGCCAGAAGGTATTGAATTAACAACAGTGAAGATCTCTTTGAGTGACAAGTAAATCCATGCTTTAGGCTAATGTAAAAGCATTATAGTTTAAAAGCTTACCCTTTTTATCCATTAGATCTTCACCGACCATATACTTCTGCTCAGCCAATTCTTGAAACCTAAATATTTGAAGAGTTCAGATGCAAAAGCCTCTAAATGCCATTTGAAATTTTCTTCTAAAATGATCATTTTTATCAAGCTTGTATATTTAAGTTCAATAATTTCTCTTAAATGGCAATGGAGATTACCTATTAATTGTCATTTAAGTGAAATTACTGAACTTAAATATACAAGCTTGATAATTTAGAAGAAAATTTCAAATGGCATTTAGAGGCTTTTGCATCTGAACTCTTCATTGTTCCTGTGCAATATATTTGTTGTTCCAAATTGAAACACTAGGTGGTGTAAAATTGTGTGCCAATTTCCATAATCAGAGAACTTGTTGATGGAATGTTGACAGTTTCACCGGGAGTTTGGATAAATCAAAATCACATTTGAGAAAACATTGAATTCCCACAAATTCTTGAAATAAAGCTGAAGGAACTGGACCCCGCCCAAATCGGAATTTGACTCCTAATTCTCAGGTCTCTACGTCATCACTTCGCGACTGCAAAACAGTACTCGGGAGGAACTCACATGGTCAACTGAACTGTACACTGTACTGTTATTTTTACTAATGAAAGCTGTGCATGAATACATGCAGTCATTATAATTTTTATGTGAGTCAAATAAAGGTCTACGTGGCGTTGACACGAGCCAGGAGTCACTATTATGGCGCTATTTATGATAAACAGGTAACGTTACGCGTATATTACAGTATGTGTTGTTTGCTGCACATTTAGTTCACTGACACAGAACTTCTTAGACTAAGTTACTTGACCAGTTATGTTATAAGTAATGGCTCTCACTTCAGATTACATCACAGTTAACATTAGTTGTATATGTCTGGTATATAATTCTCCGTTTATCTTTGATTTCATCTGAAATTATTTAAAAACGCTTCCTTCAAATTGCTGTATAATTATAGACTGTATTATTGTATAATTATTTGACTTCACGTAGTATTTATAATCTTAAATAATCTCATTGCAGAGTTATTTAAGTAAATGGGCGATTAAAAGAATGAAAAATATACACATTAAAATAAAATATATATCATTAAATAAACAAAATATGCAGTTTCACTGTTTACGTTGATATATAATTTAACCTAAAATCTACACGTTGAAAAAGGGGTTATTCCGTGTCAAATCAAACACATTTCGGAAACTTCCACGGCTCATTTTTTAAATTTGATAATATTTTTATTGAGTATTATATTTATTGAGTAATACACTATTTCGTAGAGGAGCGAGTTTGAGTCAATTTAGAGGGGTGTAAGAATGACTTATAAAGATGGCAGCATTATTATTTTATTTTTACACAGAGATTGGTAGGTCTATTATTAAAATCTGTTGACTTTAGCAATCTTTGTTACATTATGCTAACAGTAACATTTAAAAAATAGAAAAAAAGCACTTGTGATTTTTTTGCCAAGTTTGGACGCTTTGTAACACTTTGCACACAGCTGATACTTGTTTCTTTTGAAGAGGAATATCTAAAAACAAATAATGTTAAAACTAGAAATGCATTTCCTTTTTTTCTATCAGCACAATTGCATAGAACACACCTGTATGAGTGACATAAATATTATTTTCCCAAAGTTTGCATGCCTGTAACTCTAAAAGTATTCAAGTTATACTTATATCCTTCAAGATTTTCATTCTTAATAAACTTTATTCTTTTGGAATCTTCATTTTTAAGGCCCTATATGATTCAGTCCCAGAGATATTGGGACCCCAATGTGACTCCATGTCCAAATTGTTGAATTTTACCCATTTTCAATGGTCAAGAACCAAATATAGGTAACATTTTATACAGCTGATAGGTATTGTGTTCAGAAATATATAATATTTTTGGGGGCCGCTGGTTGAGTTGACATGGAATGACCCCAAAAGAAGTTCATATTATTTGTCAACAACCCATGTGACACCCTGTCCATTGATGTGTTGTATGTGATCAGGTATTTAGGGGAGGAGGAGGACAGTGAATCTAGCAGAGAGTCACGATCCAGAGCTTTGCTGGCTAAACTTCAGGAGCAGGCCAAAGCCCGAGAACAGCAGAGCGTCTCAAACACGGCTGATGAAGATGAAGACCATCAGTCGTGAGAAAGAACAAAAGAAAAAGAAAACGTGAACGGCAAGAGCCTGAGAAAGTGCAGCGTAAAGTAAAGAAGAGTGAAAATGTTAAAAAAACAAATCTGGATGATGAAGCTGCAAGTTCAACGAAAAAGAAGAAAAAACACAAAACTTTGTCCAATGAAAATGAGAGTGTGAATACAGGTAATGCTGGCTTACTACTATATTTGATTGTTTTTAAATGAAACTAGTCAAGCTTGTTTGATTTGTCTGGGCACTTTTTAGCACAAATAGGGTACAAATTGGTATTCCATTACATTTCGTAAAACAATAAAGGCTGAAATCCTGTGTAAATTCAGATAGAGAGTAAAATGATTAAATATGTTAGAAAAACTGTTGTCTAGTAATTAAAATGTAAGCTATGACTATGACATTGCAAAATTTGCTATATGATATTCCAAATTATTATATTTACAGTAGCTTACCACATTTTTGTACAATCCTGTTACTGGAGTTGACTTCCCCCATTAATAAATTGAACATACCGGTACATAAAATTGTGATACCCAAGAAGTAATATCATTTTTAATTAGTAATTTTTTTACAATTTTTTATTTGTTTTCTTATTTAAATAAAATCAACATATTTTAGTGACTACAAATCAGCATTTCCAAAACAACTAGCAAGGAAATGTACAACCCTGTTACCAATTCTACCATATTGTTGTTTTCGCATATTATTTATTTGTCAATATCTTTATTTTAGCATTTATTACTATAAAAAAAAAATCTGGTCAACTGTTTTAAAGACTAATTTTGTTAGCAGGCAAGGGTTACAAAAATTGCAAACCTCAAAAAAAAATGATTAGTAAATAAAATAGCTCATATGGCAGTTAAATAACATTTCTGATATGGGCAAACTGAGCATTTGTTGGGGGAAATACTTTATGTAGAGTTTCGAACTTCTGTACTGTTTTTGTGGAAATTGCTTTATACAGAAAACTATCATTCATTATAGGAGATAATGAATCGGATCATGGGAAGTCTGTGGAAATCACAGAAACATGTGAAAGTGACCCTCAGGAAAGTGAGAAGACTGAAAAAGCTGTGGACCCTCAGATCGGTCAGTTCCAAGCAGAGGCAGAAAACAACACTTCCCAGACCACCTTCCACGTCCTGGGTGGATTCCAAGAGAAGGCCGTGCAAAAGGTAGCACTTACTATATAAACAATATCTATAAGTTCTGAATGAAACTGTATTGTGGGTAATGTCTTTGTAAAGAGTTGTGTTTGTGCTACTGCAGGTCAGAAGAGTATTGCCTCAGTGGTTGGCACAGCCTGACGTCATTCAGAGAGACATGAAGAATAATCTCATTCCCATCAGTCAGGTGCCAGGCATCTGTCCGATACTGCTGAAGAAATTACAAGCTAATGGGATACAGAGCTTCTTTCCAGGTAAGAGGGGATGATATTAAATACTATGCATGCAGATGAACAACAAGATCTTGACCCCTATTAGTGGAGAATCTGGGGCCAGAGTCAGAAAACATTCTTAAAAATAAAATTCGTCTTAACTCTGCTATTTTATGTTTTGTATCATTTTGTATCCCCAACAACTTTTCTTAAGAATTCTTTTTCACTTTTAAAAAAAAAAGTGAAAATTCTTTTTTCACTCAAAAATGACATTTCTGTGAAATTTCTCTTGAACTTCGCTTTAAAAAGTTCTTCAAGTAAAGTTAAAAAACGAATCCATGTGAATTGAGCGGTTTAGTCCACATTTTCTGAAGAGACTCGAACATATTGAATTTAGGCTTTTATTTAAGATTGTTCAAGTATTTATGTTCCTGAAAAGAATGGGTCTCATTCATGAAACACGAGCAGAACAAATTTTTGTGTAAATCGTGTGTAAAGTGGTTCTGGCGTAAATTTTCGGATTCATTAAAATGTTCGTATTTTCCAAATGTTAGTTGGTACGCAAGAAATCTACACCTGCTCCCAGCCACGCGTAAATGGTGCGCTTAACATCCGAACGTTTTACTCATTAATAAGGCTGCATTTTAATTCACCTTAGAATCGGGTAGGCTACATATTTAAACAGCATTTTGAAAAAAATATTTGATATAGTAGCCTATATTATATAGTATAGTATTTTATATATTTTATATATAAAAAACGTTTGTTTGTTTTTTTTACTTCTATTATGAGAGCCAGTAGGCTAATTTATGAAAGCTTGTTTCCGCCACTGAAAAAAAAAAAAAGAATAAATGCGACTTTTTATCACACAATTGCGTGTTATAATTGCGAGATATAAAGTCAGAATTGCGAGTTATCAGGCTAATTCTAAGGGGGGGGAAATCCTAACTTTCCCCTAACCCCTCAGAATAGTTTAAATCTCACAATTCTTACTTTATAGCCTATCATGCATTTCTGACTTTATATCACGCAATTGCGACTATGTCACGCAATTCTGAATTTATATCTCGCAATTCTGACTTTACATCTCGCAATTCTGAGAAATAAAGTCAGAATTGTGAGATAAAAAGTCGCAATTACCTTTTTTATTTTTCATTCTATGGCGGAAACAAGCTTTCATAAGTAATAGCAGATCTGGTGATCGATGGTGGTCCTTCTCCAGTTTGAATACGATTTTTTAACTCATTTGTTTTTTGCTGTCAAGCTTAATGTTGAACCATTTTCTTCTCACTTCTGGGACTGTTCGATTAACAGATGAAACTCCATTAACTGCATCTGTAATATGCTGCCAAGCTTTCTTTTTTTAGGACCTGATAGGCCACTATATAGCCTACGCTTGAAAATAAAAGTGGTGTTTTGAATGAACTTCTGATAATAAAACTTCAATTTCTGCATCCGAGAAATCCTTCTTTTTCATTCGCATTCATGTTTTTATATGCCTATATATAATTGTCAGTCGAATATAATGGGCGGGATTTATGGTAATTGAGAATGAATGTGCACGCGCATCCCATTTATGACTGGTTGGAATTCACTAACACACACACACATTTCACTATCACATCTGACGTTTACGAAGTATTTGTGAATCAGGAGAAGAGTTTTCGGGAAGATCTCTTTACGCGCAAATCACTCTCATATTTACTCGTATATTTACGAATGTTTCATGAATGAGACCCAATGTTCTTAAAAAATCTTGGTAAATAACATCTTAAAGTTAGGATAACCTCCTACCTGTCTTAAATCCACAAAGGTAAGTTTAATTAATGTATTGGGTTGTTTCAAATATTAAAGTTCCCTGTAGTCTAAATAATTTTGTCCCTTAAAGGGGAAATGAAGCAGTGAATCAAGTTTACATGATTTACAATATGGATTTCCAATATAATCAACAATTATATAAGAAACATGACAAATGTAAACATTTAGAAGAAAAAGAAAAAACTTTATATCTTTCGCCGCCAGGGCGCGCCATTGTGGAGTATTCTAACATGTGACGTCACGGGGTTGGTTGGCTCAGGCTCTATCCATAGACAGTAAGTGAATATCACAACATTAAACTGTTTACACCAGTGTTTTGACCGCGAACATACAGTCATTAGACAAAAAGACGACGTCTAATGTTATATGTTGACAAACTGCACATAGAAACATTGTTCGCGATGTCTGCCGTCATATTCCCGTCTCGTCAACAACAGGTAAGTTAGCATGTATTTGTTTAAGGGGAAATGAAACGTCCATGTTTTCGCACTGGTAGTGCTAGTAGCTACAGCCTACATGTACTAGGAAAAAGTGTCTCCGCTCTGACATTCTTCAGCCGCTTCCAACACGTCTAACTTACCTCACGGCACAGCATAGTAAACGTGCGCGCCGGTGATGCAGAATTGACCACGCAATACATGCTCAACATCAACCTCTTGACAGCAGATGGACTCTGACACGGTACGGTAGGCATCGCAGTACAACAGCCACACTGACACCTGGTGGCGTTGCAAACCAGCTCTTCGCCCCAAACCCCCACCGGCTTTTATACACAGCAACGTAACTTACATGGTGTTGACGAGACGGGAATATGACGGCAGACATCGCGAACAATGTTTCTATGTGCAGTGTGTCAACATATAACATTAGACGTCGTCTTTTTGTCTAATCACTACCTAACATTAGTCGGTCGCGGTCAAAACACTGGTGTAAACAGTTTAATGTCGCGATATTCACTTACTGTCTATGGATAGAGCCTGAGCCAACCAACCCGGTGACGTCACAAATTAGAATACTCCACAATGGCGGCGCCCTGGTGGCGAAAGATATAAAGTTTTTTCTTTTTTCTTCTAAATGTTTACATTTGTTATGTTTCTTATATAATTGTTGATTATATTGGAAATCCATCTTGTAAATCATGTAAACTTGATTCACTGCTTCATTTCCCCTTTAAAGGGATACTCCACCATTTTTTCATATTAAACTATGTTATTCCCTTAACTAAGACGAGTTGATACATACCTCTGTCGTCTCAGTGCGTGCGCTCAATCGCTCTGGCAGCGTGAGACACTTTGATTAGCACTTAACTATACAGTTCATTCAATATGGGCCAATTAGAGAAGCGACCAAACACCTCCACGTTTTCCCTATTTAAATACAGTTTCATGAGTAGTGTAACACGAGTAGTGTAACTCCACCTAGGACGGTGACACAAAAATAAAACGTTGCGCTTTTCTAAGCGTGTAAAGTTTTTAAGCGTCTACTTGTGTAACTTGTATAGTAAAAACGTGGAGGTGTTTGGTCGCTTCTCTGCTTGGTCCATATTGAATGAACTGGGCTAGTTAAGTGTGATCAAAGTGTCTCGCGCCAGAGCGATCGAGTGCACGCACTGAGACGACAGAGGTATGTATCAACTCGTCTTAGTTAAGGGAATAACATAGTTTAATATGAAAATACAGTGGAGTATCCCTTTAAAACTCATATTTGGTTCACCAAAATGACACATGTAAACGTTTCTTTACTAAAAAACATTCATCATGCCTTAAAATAGCTTGAACTTAACTCTACACCCTTGCTTCATTTAGTATACACTGTTCTATGAATATGCAAATTAGTCCCACCTCTACTCACGCACACCAGCTCAGAGATCCACTCGTCGACGTGATTGGTTAAAAGATAGTTTGTGGTGTCAGAAACATCAGCGATTTCGAATCGCGTTTTTAAAACTGACTTTGGTTCACTGCAGTTTTAAAAGAAAATACTCAGCAATGGTGTCGGCTTATTAATTTGCACATGGTTTGTCTTAAAGCATATTAAAAACACCACATAGACATACAAACAACATTAAAAGCTTGCTAATTAACTCCTGTTTAGCCAATCACTACAAAATACACTCACCTAAAGGATTAGTAGGAACACACAGCCTTGAGGCGGATGGGCTACAACAGCAGAAGACCCCACCGGGTACCACTCATCTCCACTACAAATAGGAAAAAGAGGCTGCAATTTGCAAGAGCTCACCAAAATTGGACAGTTGAAGACTGGAAAATGTTGCCTGGTCTGATGAGTCTCGATTTCTGTTGAGACATTCAGATGGTAGAGTCAGAATTTGGTAAACAGAATGAGGAACATGGATCCATCATGCCTTGTTACCACTGTGCAGGCTGGTGGTGGTGGTGTAATGGCATGTTTTCTTGGCACACTTTAGGCCCCTTAGTGCCAATTGGGCATCGTTTAAATGCCACGGCCTACCTGAGCATTGTTTCTGACCATGTCCATCCCTTTATGGCCACCATGTACCCATCCTCTGATGGTTACTTCCAGCAGGATAATGCACCATGTCGCAAAGCTTGAATCATTTCAAATTGGTTTCTTGACCATGACAATGAGTTCACTGTAGTAAAATGGCCCCCACAGTCACCAGATCTCAACCCAATAGAGCATCTTTGGGATGTGGTGGAACAGGAGCTTCGATGCCCTGGATGTGCATCCCACAAATCTCCATCAACTGCAAGATGCTATCCTATCAATATGGGCCAACATTTCTAAAGATTGCTTTTAGCACCTTGTTGAATCAATGCCACGTAGAATTAAGGCAGTTCTGAAGGTGAAAGGGGGTCAAACACAGTATTAGTATGGGGTTCCTAATAATCCTTTAGGTGAGTGTAGTCTGTGCTCTTTTTATGATAACCTCAGTAATCTGCAGACAAGACAAAAAAACATTGAATGTTCACAAGAAGCCATGACCTTGCTGACGCTGTACTGTGCTGTGTTTCAGTTCAAGCCGAGGTCATCCCTGCCGTTCTGGACAGCGTGAGCTCAGGGCTGCTGCTGGGTCCTGGGGGCTACAGGCCCAGAGACATCTGTGTTTCTGCACCTACAGGGAGTGGGAAGACATTGGCGTTCGTCATACCTGTTGTACAGGTGCAAACAATGAATTACATTCCGATGTATTTGTGGCGAGCAGGGCGAGGCCAGAGGAGGTAAGAGCGGCGCAAGGCCGGTGGCGTGAGTGATAATGAATGACACCTGTGAGACTAGGGGTGGAACAGTACATGTATTCGTATTCGAACCGAAACGGTACGAGCGTCACGGTTCAGGTGCACGAATTTAAACGGAGAATACACGGTATATAAATAGATAAAACTTGCGTGCATATTAATTAATGTAATGCGGAACTACTGTTAAATACGCGGGTTCTTTAGGGACACATGACTCTTTATCATCGGCTTGCTCTGAACCGTCAAAGCACTGAACGCGCGTTCACTTCAAAACGTGGCTTTATACGCGCATCCTTCGCTTTGGATTCAGCGTCGAAACCAGACGCGATCAGACGTGAATTTCGGCGCTCTATTCGCGTTTGGTGTGACAGGCAGCCAGACTGTTTCATTACCAGACTGGTAATGAACAGGCTGCAATGTCAGATTGCAATGCTTTGTGTATGTGTGTGTGTGTGTGAGAGAGAGAGAGAGAGAGAGAGACGCGATAGAGACAGTGGAAACATAAAAACTGTTCTCATATTTGTGTAGGCTACACTCGCAATAAAAACACGACATTGTGCTTTTGTCACACTGTAAACTTTTGACAAACTGTAACCTACAACTGTCATCCAACCAAAATCACACACACACTGTTTTAAAAGCAAAACATAGGCTATTTATCCAACTCCATTTTCAAAACAGTCTGTGGGTCCCATCTTTTGGACATTCGTCATATTCCTTGGAGCACTAATCTTACACATTCTACATTGATTTAAAAAGAAAATCAAATGTGTTTTAAAGGTAGTATTATGTTATACAGAAATCAATTATTTATTCAGATGAAAATAATGTCACATTGTTAAATTAATAATGTTAATTAAAAATTAAGGAAAAACAAATATATTCATCTGAAATATAGCAAAATAATTTAAAATAAATTCAGGTACAATTACCAAACATTTCGCAAGGTCTTTTTGTCTTTTATTCATTTAATTAATAAACTAATTATATAAAACTATTGTCAGTGCACTACAAATACACTGGTTCTATGCTTTTTAAAACTTAAAAATACAATGCCTTCTGTATTTTTGTTTTTGCTTTTCCCTCCATTGTACCGAAATCGTACCGAACACGTGAGGTCTCTGAAGTGAACAGAAAGGTATGAAGCCGAACCGTGGCTTCTGTGTACCGTTCCACCCTATGTGAACGCACCAGTCTCGCATCTCTCACGTCCCTCGGCCTCCGTCCTGCTCACCACAGTATTATTACTTCTCTCTCTAAAGTATTTGCATTGAACCTGTGACTTCAGTGGTCAGCGCAAGTGCTCTGACAAATTGAGCCGTGGAGTCTGTTTCCTGCTAGTGGAATGACCTGCCAAACTCAACCCAAGCATTTCTCAAGAAACAGCTATAAGATGCATCTTTTTTAGCCAGCACTTGACCCATTAATACTAACGTCCATTTCACACATACTCCGTGTGCAGTACAGGAGCAGTACGCGGCTAAAGTGCTTTCACATATGCTGTGTTTGCAGTGCGTAACCTGATCTGCGGCTGTAAGCTACCACAAACACTCACTATTTTATTTTAAATTCAGAAGTTATGCAGCAACTTTCAGCATTGCGATTCTCTTTGTACACTTTTATAAACTTGAATGGACGTATACATGTTTAAACACAATATAAACAATGTAGGACTATAATTCCATGCATTACTTCTATATATTAAGTTGCTCAAGCAAGTGGACAAATATTTAGGTGTTCAAGCACTTTAGTGCTGAAAACCTATTGTATTTGCTAAAAGAAAAAAAATCCCATAAAATCGCATTCGTGCAGCCTGAAACTGTAAGGGCTGGAGCTCTGAAACTTTGTCACATGGTAGGGCCTCAAATTGAGGAGAACCTATCAGAGTATGAGCCCGATTGGCCCATAGGTGGCGCTATAACAACCAAAAGTACTAAATTGCCCATAACTCCTAGACTTTTTACACCACTGTAATCCCTGGCTCAAGACGGACAAGATGTATATCTCGGATTTCCATTTGGAGCAAAAAAATTTGTTATGTCGGTTTTTGTCCAAAACCCACTTTTGCGAACTAGTCCCTGGTTTTTTGCCAATTGGGACCAAACCAGTCTAGGCCTATTCTCTGGACTCTCTAGATAAATAATTATCGAAAAAAGTTGAAATTTTGCGTTTGGTTGGCTGTAACAGGGTCTATTAGATAGTGGTCTGTGGCAAAATTCAGTCAAAAGCCAGTAAGCCCCACCCCCAAAAGTCACAACTTCACAAAAATCGATGAGCATATGTGTCCTCACATGGTTAGGAAGCATGCAAAGTTTCGTGAGGATCGGATCATAGGTGGCGCTATAATCTTCAAAAAGGTCTCTCATTATTAGGTGTTCAAGCACTTTAGTGGTCAGTGGATAAATGTATATTAAATAAAATTGAATGCCTTTTGATGCTTTTGTGCCTAAAGGCCTGAACTGCTTGAACACCGCCAAATGCTGCTTGCAGCTTTAATTAACCATGTATTTATATTAAAATCGCAAACATTTTAAATTAAAACTTAAAATTGACAAAAAAGCGTAATTTTTAATACAATAAATCTTGCATGTCACAAAGAACTTGTTTTTCTACCTCTACAAATGAGACGAGTGTCGTTCATTATGTCCTTGTTGAGGTAAATTTTAGTTTTCTTTGCTAAAACCCCTGATCTTAAAAGTAAAAAGATGAAAAGTAGTATTTAATTAAATACATGTATGGTGAGATTAGTGCATTTTATTGAATTATGCATTTATGGTGAAACTACTACATTTTCAGGTTAATCTGTGTTCATTTTGACCACGAACCGTGCGCTGTCACTTTCATTCAACGTTTGCAGCACAGCAGAAATAGACTCGGTGCGGAAACGATCTCTGCACTGCAGTATATGCACCACAACTGGAACGGATTCAGACAGCACAAATGCAGTGTGAAAGCTCTAACCTGTTAACATGTGTACGGAATAAAATGTGCACTGCAAACGGAGTATGTGTGAAACGGGCGTAATACTTTCTATTCTATTTCTGTTCTATCTATTTTTTTCCTCTGTATTAAAAAACTTGCTGTGTGTACTGTGCTAGACAAATTGGGACTTGTCACAGCACTTACATATTGTTTCCCTTTTGTTGGTTTAACTGCTTCTATTGTTTTCCTGTTAAATGATTTATATGTAAATGTCAAATTTGGATGATGCAAGTTCGTAATCTATCTCATGGCATTTCCTGATTGTTTTGGTTTTTGTCATGAAACCTCCCTAGATCATTATTATTATTATTATTATTATTCATGCTTAAATATTAAAATAAACAACATATATTTTCTATCAAGTTAAAAAAAATTATAATGTCTCTAATACCAAGGCATTTATGTGATAAATGCAGATAAATGTAAAAAAAAATACAGTAAAACTTTAATATTCTGAAATATTATGAAAATGTAAAATAACTATTTTCTATTTATTATTAAAAATATCATCATTACTCCAGTCCTTAACGTCACATGGTCTTTCAGAAATCATTCTAATATGCTGATTTTGCACTCAAGAAACATTATTATCAATGTTGAAAAAAGTTAAGCTGCTTTATAATTTTTTAACAAAATTCATTTAAAATAGGAATCTTTTGTAACATTATAATTGTCTTAAATAGCTTCTAAATATTCAGCTTTGCATTTTATTTACAGTTGATATTAAAGCAGAAAGCAATTTTTTTTCAAAAACATTTTTTAAATTACTTTAGATTTTTGACTAGTGGTATTTATATTTCTATATGACACAGGCTATAAATAAAAGTGGAAAAAGGCCAAAGATTTATAATAAACAGATTAAAGGGATAGTTCACTTTGAAATTAATTTTTGGTGTGTTTTAGCTTACCTCAAGGGCATCCAAGATGTAGGTGTCTTTGTTTCCGCAGTAGTTTCAATTTTGATATTTTAGGTCATATAATGGAGGTCTATGGTCACCACCTCAAAGAGCATGCACAGAGAAGTCCAAATTAAACATGATTTAATGACTCATAAATGTAAGTACACATTGATGGCCTAAGACACGAAACGAGTGGTTTGTGTGAGAAAACGAACAGTATTTATATTGGTTTTTACCTCTTGTAAACACAGCCACAAAGCGCCCGTCCCCTCAGATCACTTGGACGTGGCTGTGGTTACAAGAGGTAAAAACTATATAAATGCTGTTCGTTTTCTGACACAAACCGCTCGTTTCGTGTCTTAGGCCATCAATGTGTACTTACATTTACAGTCATTAAATCATGTTTAATTTGGACTTATCTGTGCATGCTCTTTGAGGTGGTGACCATAGACCTCCATTATGACAGACAAGAACGGTTTTACCTAAAAAATATCAAAATTTAAACTACTGCGGAAACAAAGACACCTACACCTTTGGATGCCCTTGAGGTAAGCTAAAACATACCAAAAATTTATTTCAAAGTGAAGTATCCCTTTAAAGTAAGTAAACAGATTAAGTTAGATATTTTACATATATATATGTAATGTGTATATGTGTGTTTGCTAACGCAGGCGTTGTCCAAGCGTGTGGTGCGAGAGATCCGTGCACTCGCTGTACTGCCCACTAAGGAGTTAGCACAACAGGTAATGATTATCAGTTAATTATCTAAATATCCACTTAATCTACAAATCTGCCTGTTTAATTGTTCATCCTTGATTTCAACCCCACAGGTGTCAAAGGTGTTTAGCACATACACTGAGGGCAGCAGTCTAAAGGTGGTCATGATCGCAGGCCAGAAATCATTTGCTGCAGAGGAAGCAATGCTCTCTGAAACCAGGTGAGTGTGTTTGAAGGCTCATGGATAGAGTTGCACGATTTTGGATACTTTTTTCATGCCTGATAGCGATTCGGCACTACGCCGTGATTTCCGGCGTTCAGACGTGTCACAAAAAAAAAAAAAAAAAAAACAGGTTCGCGTGAACGGACAATTTCCAAGATCTGAGAGGCGCGTTCACTAAACCAGTGATTCCCAACCGTGAACACGTCAGTACCGGGCCTTGAAAAATCCCCGATTTTTTTTTTTTTTTTTTCATAATAATAATTGTCTTTTTAAAATGCTGTTTAACGTGTCATGTTATTTAATCCAAAACACAAGCAATACATAAATACAAATTAATACAAATATTAAAATGTGTTTCTTTGAGCGCCTTCCGATTGCTTAGCAATGCGTCATATCTAAACAGACTGAGCGCGTGTGTTCATGGGTGCGTGCAGCTGAAGTGACAGAAGTATGCGGAGAGATGAGCGCGCGCAGACTTTAATGGCTCATTTCATTGCGGACAGTTCCGGTAAAAGGAAAGGCGATGACCAACTTGAAATATAGAGAAAGAAAAAGTCAAGCTTCAATCGCAAATACGATACCTCATACATTAGGTATGGATTCACGACAACAGGCGATTCCGTGGCGTCAAATCCGTTGTGTGTAATTTGTGGTGAAAAACTCTCAATGAAGCAATGAAGCCATCAAAACTGCAGCGGCACTTCACCAAACATCCGAATCACGGTGTGTTTGCTATTGTATTCTGAAACTGTTACTATATAGGCCTAGTAGGCTGTGTTATGTATCCTGGTTGACTTTGTGATTAGTTTTGCACATGCATCGCCACAGAGTTAACTAGTTCTGACAGTACCGGATGCCTCTGCCTCGTTCACTTCACATCTGTGGGCGTCAGTGTCCAATTTACCTTCAATGAAATCTAACCTTAAAAAATATTTAGCTACCTAAAAGTTAAAGATTTTTAATAAAACTCAAGAGATGTGTGAAATGTCAGGATTTATGAAAGATGTTAGTCTAGTAGAATTTTCTAAAAAATATTTTGCTACCTAAAAGTTAAAGATTTTTTGTCATGCATGTATGTCTATTTTCCTCCTTTATTAATGGAGTATATAAACAGCCTTTTCAATATATTAGTATTAAAATGCATTTTCTGAGAATTTATATTTCAAGTTTTTACTGCACATGTTCGAAATGTGTGCTCTTTGCTCCATCAGTGCTTGTGTCACCATATCGGAAAACATTTGGAATGGGTCAGACATAATTCTGACCAATTATTACGTTTTCTGCGTATCAAATGCATGTAAAAACTAATTTTCGCGTATAAATTGCATGATAACACACAATGCATGCTAATGCATAATCCTTATTGAATCCTTATGTGAATTTAGGGGCGGCCGGGGTGGGGGTTCCAACGTCTATGAATGGGAGAAAGAGACACTTTTTGTGAACCGTTCTGAAAGTTTAAAAAAGATTGGTATGCAAGGAGCCTTTGTTGCCACCTAGTTCATTATATGCAAATAAATTATAGGCTGTTACTGTTTTGCAAAGTGATATATTCCGAATCCAAACGATTCATGTTAAAATTGAGGCATTCAAATTGACAACTGGTCCCTTGAATTTTTTTTTATGAATATTATAAGTGAGTATTATGAGTATGCTATACAAGCAATAAGTACGCAGGTAAATGACTAGTTAAAAGCAGGGATGGATTAATGAACAGGCCTACTAGGCCCAGGGTCCCAGTAGCTCTAGTGCTCTACACAGATATGCTACTGTAATATAGGCTTGTATTGGGTTTGTTCATCTCATGTCTGAATGATGTCCATTTATATCTACAAAAGTCACCAGAATCTATAATTTAAGAGACTACCTGTATTTATCAAAATGTTCTCCCAGGGGAGCACACCCCTGTATTGCGCTTGACAATTATGTTGATCAGGGCATATATCTCTTGGCTTAGGGGCCGCTTACCTCCCAGGGAAAAAGTTCAGGCTCAGGATTTTTTTCTACTATCACCCCTGTTTTTTTGTTTCAAACAGAGATCACGATTCTGAACAGACAAATACATATTTTATTACTCACTTGTCGACTCGCCACCTATGATGTAATCGAATCAATCATTATTTAAAAGCGCCACGTTATTTTCAAAAGGTAATTTGCTCTATTTTGCTCTATTTTAGTCAAAGGCTAAATCGTTGTCATGTAGGAATGAGGTTCGTGTAGGTGTTTGGTTTTAGATTGGGATCTTTTAACGATTAAAAGATTGCAGTTCTACTTGATGGAGTAGGATAATAGTAGATGCTTTGAATATGTGAGTAATGACCAGCCAGAGTAGGTGAAACTTGATGAACTATAAGTAATAACTTCAGTCATCTCCAAGAGTTTAACCTTTGTGTCTTTGTGTAGGGGAGGTGTTAGCCACAGTTTGGCAGATATTCGTCGTTGCCTAATTGGGCCGACTGGTGGATCATATCAATAAAAACAGCAACTTCAGTCTACAGCACCTATCGATTCCTGGTGAGCATCAGCACAAATCTACATCTAGAATCTGGAACAGTGAAATTCAGTGAAATCCAATCAAGAGAAAACTGAAGCAATAAACATAAACAATTATATTTATGTTTTAAAGACCCTATAGATCAAAATGGGAGTCTTGTTGTGTTTAATTCATTTATCTTAGCTTTGAGGTTTTCTAAATGCTTATACTCATAAATGTTACACATGAAATGAGCTTTAGCAGATATAGTACATTACTGTTCAATACTTTGAAAACTACTTAAACTATGAGGATTGAGGAATTACAGTAAGGATTGAGGAAGGGAATTATAATAGTCAAATTGCAAAGTAGTAGAAAGTGTGAACAACTTTCTCCAAATCCTAAAAGGACAAAAACAATGTTTAGAATCGAAGTATCGAAGTTTAGAAATGTACAAATGATACAAACAAATCTTTTTTTATTGAAGAAAAGAGTCAATTTGTTTGACTAATCAGAAAGTCAAGAATAACACAGATGTGTTACTTAAGACTTAATAAATTGAAAATGATAACCAAGATTATTAGACAAGACCGCATCTAGATTCAAGGAGAACCAAGATCATTAGCTCTTTTTACATAAAGAAAGTCCAGCAAAGCCTAAATAGAATCACTAAACTTCAGAGGAAGATATTGCACTTTTCAGCAGCATACAAATGAAAAGGAAATATTGTTTTTCTGGATGATATTTCGGAGGGAAGCATATAAAGATTAAAGAAGGACCCCGCTGACAATAGGAGCAAATTTATCCACAGCTACAGGAGAAAGTCCTTAAGGAGTAGTTCACTTTAAAAAACACTTTTGCTGATAATTTACTCACCCCCATGTCATCCAAGATGTCCATGTCTTTCTTTCTCTCCAGTCGGAAAGAAATTAAAGGTTTTTGATGAAAACATTCCAGGATTTCTTCTCCATATAATGGACTTCATTTGGGAACCAAACGGTTCAAGGTCCAAATGAGAGTTTCAGTGCAGCTTCAAAGGGCTTTAGAAACGACACCAGACGATGAATAAGGGGATCTCATCAGTGAACGATTGCGCTCATTTAATAAATAAATAAAAAAGTTTAGGTTTTATAAGCATAAATGCTCTGCGCTTGCTCTGTTCTGTGATTAGTGTTCGTGACTCTCCTGTTCAAACTCGTTCACCAAAATGAACAAATCTTTTTTAAAGTCATGAATCCAAGGGTCCTAGATAAGACCCTTATTCATCGTTCGTAATCGTCTAAAACCCTTTGAAGCTGGCACTGAAACTCTCATTTGGACCTTAAACCGTTTGGTTCCATTGAAGTTCCCAACATATTATTTTGTTTTTCACTTTTCTCTATCATGGTATTCTCCTATTTCCTATATAGAAGGTATGTTTATAAAACTGTGTATGTTGTAGATTATTGACGAGGCAGACAGGATGATTGACAGCATGCATCAGTCCTGGCTCAATCAAGTGACTAAAGCAGTGTACAGAAGTCCAGGTGACACACAGACGTCTTTCTTCAGGAGAACAGTGCCTGGACCAATCACAGTGGCAAGGTATGACGTCAACTGCTTAGTCTATTATTTAGAACAAAAGATTTTCAACCCCACCCACACTATAAGCCAACCTAGCGGCCCCTGTTTGTGTGATTGCAGCATTTCACTAGATTAGCATTTATAAACCTGTTTTTATATTTCAAGCTTAAAGGTCTACCTGCTGTTTTTCACCAAAATAAAAGATTGGAAGTGAAGAAATTAAGTCAATTTTGATTGAATATTGAAATTTAGAAGAAATATTGTAATTTTACCTTAGTAAACTATTAAATAATATACTTCAATTTGAAATTTATTTTTCATATGCAAATTTTTTACAGTGTATTTAACTGTATACTAATAACTGTCTGAGGAATAATAACTACAACAATACTAGTCATAATAATAGTCATAATAATAATAATTGTCCAGTCGAGGTCCACCCACCGTAGTCTCGCAAAATTGTGTGTGTTAGTCTCAAACATGCAGTGTAAAGCTCAATGTTTGTTTGTATGTATGTAAGTTTGTCTCCACCACAGATTCCTCTGCAGAAGTTGCTGTTTTCAGCCACTCTCACACAAAACCCTGAGAAACTACAACTGCTGGACCTGCACCAGCCTCTGACTTTCAGCTCCACACACACCTGTTCAGAGACCCAGGACACGTTTAACTTCCCTCAGGGCCTCTCTTGTGAGTTTAACAATGTTTCCTGAACCATATGATATACACTGAAACAGTTCTCCTGTGTACACCTTTAACATATGTGACTGTCTAATGCAGGAGTATCACGTCTCCTGCACCCTGAGCAACAAACCGCTCCTCATCCTTCACTTCCTGCTTCGGCTCAAGTTCAGTCCTGCTTTGTGCTTCACAAACTCAAGAGAAGGAGCCCACCGGTAATGATGGATCTGAAGCTGCAGCACAATGCAGATATAGGACTATGTATTTATACCTTGACTAAAATAGTTGAAAACTTCAAAAATAAACACTTGCAACAATGAATAGAAATCTAGTCGCCACTGGAAATTGAACTGAAAATCGGATTAATTATCACAAATCAACCTTTTCAATCAGTCCATTTAACTGGATCAATTTAGCAATTTGTTTACGTTATTTGTTAAAAGTGTTTATTGATGACATTAATTACATGACATTAATTATCTTAGAGTAATACTGTGTGTTGATAAATTAAGTTGCTTATTCTGCAATATGACATACAGAATATGTTTTATTATGATTTATATATACACACACACACTTTAAATCAAAGTATAGGGTCGGTAAGATTTTTTAAAATAAAAAGTATTTTATGCACATTCAAAATATATAGTAAACGGATATTGTAAATATTGTGAAATATTATTACAGTTTTAAAATATATTGATAAATATTATTTAAAATAAAGTATTACTACAATTTAAAATATCTATTTTAATGTATTTCAAAATGTGGCTTATTTATGTGATGCAAAGCTGAATTTTTAACATCATTACTTGTCACATGATCCTTCAGAAATAATTCTAATATTTATTTATTTTTCTAATATTTTCATTTTTGTTTCTTTCAATTTAATGCATCCTTACCAAATAAAAGTATTATTTTCTTAAAAAAAACAAAACAAAAAAACGTTGGTTGTAAATACATAATTTATGTGTATATACGTATAGTTTTTTTAATAAACTAATTTAATGTGGAGAACATGTCTTTAAATATGTATTTTAAACTTGTAGATTAAAGTTAAAAGGAATCTGTGATAGAAGATTTGAGATCTGGTATGGATATAAGTATTAATTTCATTTATTCAGTTCTTTATACTTTTGATTATTAAAAAAACTTTGGAGTAGCCCTGTTATGACGAACATGGAAGATTTGGTGACTAAAATTCATTTGGCTCCTAAATGTTTAATTTTAGGAGTCAGTGGCTTCATAGACATTTTAATAGCCTAGAAGAGCCCTGAGATAATTCATTTTAATATCATCATGATGTATTATTAATCATTGAATGATTCACAAGGATGCAAAGCTCATCCACATCAAGGAAAAATAACCACACAGATGGCATACACAATCAAATTACACAGGAAGTAACAAATATGCTATGAGTTTTAGCTATGATCAGCTGTCTGATCAACTTCTGTATTTTTGTTTATTAGGCTTTATTTGCTGGGTGAAGCTGTTTGGCGGTGTGGAAGTGGCTGAGTTTTCCTCTCGTCCCTGAGCCCAAGTGAACGACAAAAAACACTGAAAGACTTTGAGCAAGGGAAGATCCCACTGTACCGTATTCCTTAAATAATGTGCAAAAATAATGATTAAGGGGTCAAATATAATGTTAAAGGAGTAGTTCACTTTTAAAAATCTTTGCTGATAATTTACACTATCCCAGGGTTTCCCATACATTCATTAATTTTGTGGCGCCCGCCACAATATCAACACTGACCGCCACGCATTGATTTTCAGGTTTTGATTTCTCACGTTGAGCTGCGCGGCCCTTCCCCCCACTCATACAACTGACAACGGAGACGTGATAGCCCTCCTCTTTGAGCACGATTATGAATCAAAATATGATCATGCGTTGGAGGTCGGATTGCTGCCGGTGCCTATTCCTCCAGAATTAATCCGGAGTTGAATGGTCAGTATAATGAACACTATAACTCTAAAAAGTTAGTCTATGTTAAATGCTGTCGCGTTTCCACCACAGACTCGCGCAATTTACTAAATAACGTCATTTTTTTCCTCTCGCGACCAGTCATTCAAAAAATCATGGCAACGGACGTTGGTAGGTTTAAATATATTACAGAGCCACCATATTATATTATTACTGATAAAGAGATGTAGGCCTAAGTGTGTTATCCAAGCTTTAATAGCATGGAAAGACATATGTGAGCAGCACGTGAGGTGTTTTCTCACTTAGCTATTTCTGCTCTCGAGGTCTCTGATTATGGCATTTCTTTGAGGTTTAGAAGCCAGTATTCCTGTATTTGGTCTTTTATGAATTTAATAAATAACTCTGTCTCTTGTATTCTGTCCAAATATACATTTTGGGTATCTAACGCATTTAGCACTGGAGTAATTATTTTTCAGCGATTTTTTTACTTCTACTCTTACCGCAATCTATCTGTAGGCTACTTTCTGAATTCTTTACATTTTAATAAATAGCCTACTGTTATGGCATTTTCCATTTGTTTTCATTTTGTCTCTTGACATCGTGAAAAAAGAAAAAAAAACTATCCAGATAAATCGCGCTGATCTGAGTAGTGTATTTGATCTGTGCTTGGATGAGAAGTACATCATTCATCACACCTGCAAGAAAGTGTCACGCATTGATTGTCACAGTCACTCGTTCCGGCTCTTTCGCATCTATCTCGTGTGAAAACTGTTTATAATATATTTAGCATGCCGCAGCGCAGCTGCATATGACCGCAGGAATCAAGCGCTGTCCCCCTGGAGAGTTCTGCAGTTAAGCCTGCCACTTATCAGCCAATGAAAAAAAAAAAAAAAGAAAAAAGTACTACGCAATAGCCAAAAATCAGGAAAATAGTATTAATGTATCCTGGGTAAGATTAAATGCAAAAGAAAAAAATTACATTCCTGCTCACTCCTGCTGCCTTTCTTCAAAACTTGAGAGCCCTGTTGCATAATTCAGCATAGTACATACCAGGATGGTATCAATCAGGAAGGTATCGAGTCAGGATTATTTTTATTTTTTGATTAATCACTTTGATGAATAATTCAAATTGACAGCACTAATGTTTCAAAATGAAAAGTGTGAAGGGGAATCCATTGCATTTTTCTGGCCATTATTTCAAATAGACCGCCAAACCGCCAACCACTTACTGAAGCAGTCACGTGGTACAGCCAGCTCGCAAGGCTTCAGAAAACGCTACCGCACACGTCACTCGACACAAGCCTCGATACGCGCTTTCACAGAAATCATCCCGGATTACTCGACACACGCTTCCGAAGCTTCGAATATGGGAGGACACATCACTTACCTTAGAGCAACATGCTTACAATACATATAGGCCCCTGTGGCACAAACAACCCCCACCCCCTCCCTCGGTACCAAAACCCCAGCTCACACCACCACAAATAGAATCTAATTCTGTGGGAAACACTGCTACCCCATGTCATCCAAGATGTCTCATGTCTTTCTTTCTTCAGTCGGAAAGAAATTAAGGTTTTTGATGAAAACATTCCAGGATTTTCTCCATATAATGGACTTCAATGTGAACAAAACGGTTCAAGGTCCTAATGAGAGTTTCAGTGCAGCTTCAAAGGGCTTTAAACGACACCAAACGATGAATAACGGTCTTATCTAGCGAAACAGTCGGTCATTTAAAAAATAAATAAAAAGTTTTAAGTTAATAACAATAAATGCTGCGCTTGCTCTGTTCTGTGATGAGTGTTTGTGACTCTCTCTGTTCAAGCCCGTTCATCAAAATGAACAAATCTTTTTCCAGTCATGACTCAAAGGGTCTTAGCATAAGACCCTCATTCATCGCCTGAATGTCGTTTAAAGCCCTTTGAAGCTGCACTGAAACTCCTCATTTGGACCTTAAGCCATTTGGTTCGTGAATGAAGTCCATTATATGGAGAAAATCCTGGAATGTTTTCATCAAAAACCTTAATTTCTTTTCAATGAAGAAGAAAAAGACATGGACATGTGAGTGACATCGGCAAGAAGTTTTCTTTTTTAAAGTGAACTACTCCTTTAAAGCCCATATTTAGACACAGAGTTGCATGCATTGCTAAGTAAATAATTCGCATTTCATTCTATTTTCCCTTTCGAAAAGAGGGATTAATTTTATTTCTGTAATTGAATTATAGTTATAGTACTGGTCAAAAGTTTGGAAATATTACGTTTTTTTTAAGTAGTCTCTTGCATCTCACTCAGGGCTGCATTTATTCGCATCAAAAATACAGTAAATATTTCTAAAATAGTAATGTATTTTGTAAAATTGTTGTAATATACTTTAAAATTTATTCTGTGATGGCCAAGCTGAATTTTCATCATTGCCACATGATCCTTCAGAAATCATTCTAATAATCAGTTCTTATTATTATCAATGTTGTGGCAACAGATTACAAGCAATTTTATTAATTCAATTTAACAAATTAGAAATGAGTAATAATTAATCAAATTAATTCCTTAAAAGTTAACCATTTAAAATGAGTAAAACTTACAACAAGAACAACAACTCAAAAAACATAAATTGAAGTCACCATTATGATGATCGGTGTTTGTTTTAGGTTTGTTTAAAGGGCGGGTTTACTGCGATTTCACTTTTTTCATTTTAAGTAGTGTGTAATGTTGCTGTTGGTGCATGAACAGTATCTGCAAAGTTGCAGCGCTGAAAGTTTAGTGTAAGCAGAGATATGGTCTTTTAAAAATCAGGAAGTAAAATTGCCTACAAAACGACTCGTTTTGGACTACAGCTGGGTTATGGTACGTCACTAACCCACACATTTGCATCAACCACTCCTCCGGAATATGCTGGAAAGGCCATGATCATATTTCAGCAGCTCCTCGTCGAGTGTGTTGTTGTTCACGCAGATGTCAGGTCTTCTGTGTTCGAGCTTCCCACGGACGCTGATACTTCGTCACAATGGATACAATTTATGTTTGATTATGTTCCTGAAAGTGACGATCGTAATCTAGCTCTCTGTGCTGCGCATTTTACGGAAGACAGCTTCCAGAATCTCCACGAGTTCAAAATTCAACAAGAAACTGTTACTAAAACATGAAGCAGATTCCAACTTTAAAACACAAGAGGCAGACACAATCGGACACAACCTGTAAGTAGGCTAAGACTTAATCATTTTAAATGTATTTGCATGTATAATTCCAGATGTAGCCTTGTGTTTTATTTATTAAAATGCCAGCGCTGGCTTTATGGGCTAGCAGTTAGGCTATTTTGTGTCAACGACAAACGTGTAACAAACATTATGGACCTGAATTTTGTATAAGTACTAATGTTGTAAACGTATTTTTCATGTTAAATATGTTTTATGACGTTATTTTTCATTTGATCAAGAACGTAAACTTGCCAATGCTATTTGTGTTTAACATTAGTAGCCAGCCAGTTGCTATTGTTGCCAGTCAGATGCTATTGTGTAAAACAAACGTGCATAAAGCTAAAAAATATAGCAAATTATCATTCAGAAACCTTTAGTAAGAGCCGTGTGTGGTGAGGTTCTGCTTTGACTCCTTCATTCGCGGCCTTCTCGGCTCTGATTCTGCCTCAAACTGATACTGCAGTCTCAACATATATTTACTTCTGGACCGGGTGCTCACTGCTCTCCCGTAAAGCTATGGCCGTTAACCTTCCGGACGACGTGAGCGACAGTTTAGCCAATCACAACACACCGGCCCAAACGAACTAATCTGAGCCCACAACGTCATTCCTGAGGGAGTGTTTTCATAGAATCAGGAAGTGAACCGGTCGTTCAGGGGACAGAGGAGAGCACGGCTGACAATAAAGGTGAAATTTATGAAAAATAAGACTTTTAAAAAAAGAAAAACCATGGATACATGCTATATTGCACCCCATAAACACAATCATGCAAAGAAAAAGCAGTAAACCCCCCCCTTTAAAAAAAAAAAACGTTTTTCTCCTTCAGTGATTCTGCTTGTTAACATCAGGTGTCTTCAATGTTGGCAATATAAAATAAGATAAGAGTTCTTAATAAATTTTTAACGTCTGTCTGTTAGTATTTTATTAAATTTTTTGGTGTAAACTTTACTCATTTTAAATGGTTAACTTTTAAGGAATAAATTAATTAATTATTACTCAATTCTAATTTGTTAAATTTAATTAATAATATTGCTTGTAATCTGTTGCCATAATTCTATTGATTAGATAAAGCATATGCATTTTTACAGTGTGGTCGAGGTTGATGTGGGAAGTAATGTGATACTTTTTAGAGATAGTATAGCCGTAATGTAATTACATTGTTGAGCTAATTACACTAGCAATAAAAAAGAGTAACTTACCCAACGTGTATAGTGCATTGGTCAAAATTTAGTATTGGCAATCATTTTTTTATGTTTTTAAAAAGAAGTCTTCTGCTTACCAAGGATGTAATTTTTTGATAAAACAACACACAAAAAACAGTAATATTGTGTGAAATATTATGACGATTTAAAATGACTTTTTTATGTTAATATATATTAAAATGTAATTCATTCCTCTCAAAAAAGCTGAATTTTCAGCATCATTACTCCAGTCTTCAGTGTCACATGATCCTTTACAAATCACTCTAATATGATGATTTTATCCTCAAAAAACATGTATGATTATTATCCATGTTGAAAACAGTTTTTTTACATTTTTATTTCAGGATTCTTTGATGAAAAGAACAGCTTTTATCTGAAATGGAAAGCTTTTGTTACATTAAACACTACCCTTTAAAAAGTTTGGGGTCAGTAAGAATTTGTATTTTATTTTTGGGATGAGTTACATTGTATCAAAAGTTACAGTAAGGACATTTATAATGTTAAAAAAGATTCTAATTAAATAAATGCTGTTCTTTGAACTTTCTATTCATCAAAGAATCCTGAAATAAAAATGTAAAAAACTGTTTTTTGAGCATAAAATCATCATATTAGAGTGATTTGTGAAGGATGATGTGACACTAGAAGACTGGAGTAATGATGCTGAAAATTCAGCTTTTTTTCAGAGGAATAAATTATACTTTAATATATTAATTAATATATATTTAATATATATTAACATAAAAAAGTCATTTTAAATTGTCATAATATTTCACAATATTACTGTGTTTTTGTGTATTTTTTATCAAAAAATTGCAGCCTTGGTGAGCAGAAGAGACTTCTTTTAAAAACATAAAAAATCTTACCAATCTTAAACTTTTGACCAGTAGTGTATACATAAATATATTTAGTGTGACTGTAATGACTGAAATATTGGTGATTTTTCACGTCAGGTTGATAAGCACAGATGCTGCTGCCAGGGGCATTGATATCAACAGCGTAAAATGTGTCATTAATTATGATGCTCCTCAATACATCCGAACATACATCCACAGGCAAAGTCAAAATATTACTATAAAATCCCACTGATTTGATCAAAAAATTATGATTTTTATATCCATCAGTGTATCTTTACCGCATTTCCACTTGCAGGTGGGGCAGAACAGCGAGAGCAGGGAAAGCTGGGTCAGCGTCACCTTCCTTTTAAAAGTGCAGGTCAGGTTTTCTCATAACTGGAATGAAATCTAGCCATTGTGATTCAGTTGTGTTTGTTGTTTCAATCAATTATCAAAGTTTAGTCTTGAAAATACGAGTCTTTGTTCATGATTTCAGGAAGCGAGGTTTTTGAAGATGGTGTCAGATGCTGGCAGTCCTGGCATAAAGAGGCAGCTTGTGCAACCAGAAAGTCTTAAAGGCATGGAGGCTCTGCTGCATGAGCAAACACTGGCTGAGCTGGGCAACGTTGTAAAGGTAAAAGCAAAGCTTCGGAGCTGCCTGAGACCTTTTGGCAGCTTTTCCAGACATGGATTAAAGCTTTTCCTGGATTACAGAAGTGCTTTTACTGTTGGACAAAGGCTTAGTGTTTGTCTGGCTAACCTTAAAGGGATAGTTCACTTTGAAATTAATTTTCGATATGTTTTGGCTTACCTCAAGGGCATCCGAGATGTAGGTGCTTTGTTTCCACAGTAGTTTCAATTTTTGATATTTTTAGGTCAAACCGTTTGAGTCTATCAGTCGTATAATGGAGGTCTATGGGGTCCACCTCAGAGCATGCACAGAGAAGTCCAAATTAAACATGATTAAATGACTCGTAAATGTAAGTACACATTAATGGCCTAAAACACTGAAAATGAGTGGTTTGTGTGAGAAACGAACAGTATTTATATAGTTTTACCTCTTGTAACCACAGCCACGTCCAAGTGATCTGAGGTAAAAATAATATAAATACTGTTCATTTTCTCACACAAACCGCTCGGTGTCATTTACGAGTCATTGAATGATGTTTAAATTGGACTTCTCTGTGCATGCTCTTTGAGGTGGACCCCATAGACCTCCATTATATGACTGATAGACACAAACGGTTTGACCTAAAAATATAAAAAATTGAAACTACTGTGGAAATAAAAACACCTACATCATGGATGCACTTGAGGTAATCTAAAACATATCAAAAATTAATTTTAAAGTGAACTATCCCTTTAATTATGCATGTTTGCAAGGTAGGTTTTTGCAGAATTTAAAGGGGAACATGGCAACTCTTGCAAATTCTTCGCAGATTTTCACTTTTGACGTTGCATGTTTTCTCAATCAAGCTCCCCTACAGCTGTGGGCCGTAGATTTCATAACACTGTTGTAAAATAAACTTACTTGCGGCACCCTCCTCCTCATTTCAACCACTGCTCATGTGCATCTGTTATTATCAGAGCCAGCCAACTTTATCGTGTGGAGCTTTTTGTACTGAAGTGGGTGATACATCATGCACAGTATCTTGTGGCATGTGTGTTTCATGTCGAATTGCCGTAAAGCAGTTTGTGTTAGTGTAAAGCACTTCCTATTTCCAACTTCCTTGGACGTTAGGGTTGACTTTCCACCTGGGAATGCTGGCGGTCACTTTATTTTACCATCCAAATGATTTCTAAATGGTTTTAAAGGGATAGTTCACTTTGAAATAATTTTTTGGTATGTTTTAGCTTATCATCCATCCAATATTTAGGTGTCTTTGTTTCAATTTACAATTTTGATATTTTTGATATTAAACCGTTCTCTCGCCAGTCATGCAGGTCTATGGTCACCACCTCAAAGAGCATGCACAGAGAAGTCCAAATTAAACATGATTTAATGACTCGTAAATGTAAAGTACACATTGATGGCCTAAGACATGAAACTGAGCGGTTTGTGTGAGAAAACGAACAGTATTTATAATTATAGTATACATCTCTATAGCCACAAAGCCACGATCCACAGCGATCTCAGATCACCTGGCACTTTGTGGCTGTGTATATAAGAGGTAAAAACCGATATAAATACTGTTCGTTTTCTCACACAAACTGCTCGTTTCATGTCTTAGGCCGTCAATGTGTACTTACATTTACATGTCATTAAATCATGTTTAATTTGGACTTCTCTGTGCATGCTCTTTAAGGTGGTGACCATAGACCTCCATTATATGACTGACAGACAAGAACGGTTTGACACTAAAAATATCAAAATTGAAACTACTGCGGAAACAAAGACACCTACATATTGGATTACCCTTGAGGTAAGCTAAAACGTACCAAAAATTTATTTTAAGTTGAAATAGTTGTCAAGTTCCCCTTTAAAAATCGCTCCATCCTCCAAATTCAGTGTGATTATAAATTGGATTGACAGGAATATGAACTTACTAAATTGCAGTAAATGAAGCCACTTGGGGATACTTCATTAGTCCAAAATGTAACAAATTAATTTAATTCATTAAAAGTTAAAAGCATTGTTTTTTTTATTTTATTATAAATATTTTATTTTGTTTGATTTTGCTAATTTGTTCTCTGATATGTTTTATATTTTTAGCGTATCTTTTTTTTCAGATTCATTACTATCGAAATATATCATATATAATTTAATACAGCACCACAGAATTTCCCCCATTTTCGGTTTATGATATGGTTAAATACTAATAAAATGTATTCTATACTAAAGCAGCCACATGAATTGTGTTTCATTTTAATTCAATATCTTAAATTCACAATTGAATTACAGTGATGCATCTGGCTTTCGCTTCCTCAAATGCGACGGTAAATGCTGTAGTAAAAACCTCTTAATTTGCCAATAACTGTAAGTCATCGGTACCATATATGGTGAAAAAACTGTAAATGTTTAAACTTTACAACATAAATGCATCTAATTATAATACTGTCAAATTTATAGCTTCTGGAATTAAAAACTAAGAATTGTTAGAAACAGTAAAACAACACATGACAGATTATTATATTTTCAATAATTGTGTTTCTACTCATTTATGTTATCAGTAAATCTACATTAGTGTGTTTTGTGTATACATTTTCTGTTATTTTAGTTAATGTTTATTGCATTTTAGTGTGTTGCGTTTAGGTGCGATTGTCTATGTAAGAGTACTGGCCCTGTTTTATGGACAGGCTGCTTATAATGATTATACTTTGATTTCATCTGTATTATCATGGTACTTATCCAGTACATTTTGCAGATGAAAAGCAGATTGTGGTTGTTCAAGTTGATAAACGGTTGTAAAATATATACAGGCACCAATATGCCATTCTGTAATAGCAGAAATATTGTCACTATATTTCTGATGATGAATTTTTGGCAACTCGCTGCTGTGTTTCTACTGTTAGCTTAACAAGATGCAACTTACAGTGTTTACTGCCCTGTTACATAGCCACTGCCTTAAATGTTGCTGAACTAATGTTGGTATTTCTTTGTTTTTTAGGAGGAAAAAGAGAGGAAGCGCTTCTGAGCAGGAATTGACTGAGCTATACATCAGTGTGCCTTTTGAATTATGATTTCATGCCATTTTCCTTTAAAAAAAAATCTGAACTATAATGTAATGAGCTACAAATGTTTTTATTAAAATGTGAAAAGACTCAAGCTTGTGTTAATGCTTTCGAAAATTAAAACGGTAAATTGTATACCCCGAAGAGCTGTAAGAAAAGAAATATGAAAGCGTATGAACGACTAAAGACCATCACTTCACTTTGTGAACAGCCACATGAGATAAGAGGCGCGTTTCTACACCACACACAAGAATCCTCAAGATAGGAAAATCAGTTTTCAGAGTATGGTTTGTTCAAATTTCTTTAATATTTCCAGTTTTGTAAGGCCAGACAAATCTCAGGGTGTTGCTTTGAACAAGACATCAGGTTGGATGTTAAAGATCTATGTTTTTATGTATATTAAATGTTAATTTAAACAAACAGGACGAGATGTTAACATCCTGAAAGAAGGGGAAAAAATATGCCTTGACTAATTTTTTATTTCAAAACTTCTGTTCTGACAATTTTTTCCTTTCATTTAATAAGGGAAATAAGGATAGTTCACACAGTGAAGCTCTGTATTTCATTAACTGGGTCACACGGTTTTCAGTCAAAAGTCCAAATACACAAATTCTCTTTGCATTTTGGTCCAAAAACCACGGTCAAGTTATTCCCTACTAATTTAACTTAATTAAATAAAGATTAGAAAGCTTACAACTTCTGTCCTTCATGATAAATTAACATTATTATCATATCGTTTTATCATTTCAGTCAGGCAACAAGCAAACACAAATCACAAAAAGGGGATTTATCATAAATCAAGGTTTCGGAGCATGTTGTCATATTTTAAACATATAATTCAATTCCGTTTATAGAATATATGTTTTGCCTAAAGCTGACAATTTGTTTACAATCACGAAGTTCCATTGTGAAAACACATGTCCTGCTTTTATTTATTAACGAGTGGAAAAAGTCTGCTCAACTGTAGTACCTCAAAGAACCATTAAGCGATGAGAGAAACTGTTTCCTGAAAAGACGAGAAGCGAATCCGAATCAAGTGCGCGTGCGCGGTGCGGTTCAGCGCAAAACGCTGCAGTTTAAGTGATTTCATCCCGGAAAGACTCCAACGAATAGCGAGATGTCCATGTTTTATCCCTTTTCCCGACGAGACCTTTTACATTAAACGCCGGTAAGGGCAATTTGACACCAATACACGTAAATCGTGACACTAATATATAACATTTATCTGTTAAAAAGATGAAAGTGTAACTATAACAATAACAGTAGCTGTATTAGCAAGCATGCTAAGTTACCAGAACAAAAGCAATTTCGTACTAAATGGATTTACATGTTGAATATGTTTACAGTTTGTGTGGCCTGTTTTATTATTAATATTTTCTAATACTCCCTTATTTAATCATTCGTAGAGTAAAAGGTTTCTTTCACTTGAAAGGCACAGTAGTAAGTGTTGTCTCTTGTAAAAGTATGGTAATGGTGACATGATTGGTTGCTGTTACTAACGTTACACCACACTGTTTGGTTTGCATTTGAACATCCTGAAAACTGTTTTCTGTATTGCATTTGTTTAGTGATAATGTCAATAAAAAGTGCAGGTGTAAATGATGTGTGTTGGTGTTATCTGACGAACGACAGGTTTTTTATTCAAGATAACACATTTCAAACAAAACAATAGGAAACACATTCCCTCTGTTCAGGTTTATTTTCTCCTTACCCATCTAAAGCCTGACATCAAATAACAGCCAGAAATATATATTTTTATCATTATTTTAAAATGGAATACTTTGCACATCAATCTTTTGAAGCTCTCATACTTGAGGAGGAAAAACATCTCAATATTTAATAGTAATTAATGAAGTAGTAAACCAAAGTTGCTTCAGTCTAGTAATGATTAATTTTGAAATTATTACTAAAAATATAAAAGTATATATCTTACTGTGATTTTACATGTCTTTATTCATTATTGCAGCAAAATGGTATGTAAACCACTAACTGAAGGGTGTTTACTTGCTAGAATATATCAGACGGCATGTAGTAGATTGTGTATAACAGGTTTTTCAGCAAAGTTTAGATAACTTAGAGCCCTTAGAAATGTATCAGTAGGCTAAGGTCATAGGGTTAAAAAAAACTCGACCAGTAAACACTTGGAAAAGAAAGAAAGAATAACTAGAGAATAACTATATCTTCAATTACAGACTCTAATGTGATTGTTACTATCAATAAGACATTGGCAATTGATCATTGCTGTAAAATATAATTTGCTTGGGTAAAGGTACATTTGTTTATCTATTACCGATGCAGAATTGAAAGCACTTGTGTACCGTGTTTGCACAACTCAACTCTTTGAATAGATCAAATCAACTAGATACTGAAACAGGTTTGGTGAGTTTTGAAAAATTCAGTCTTAATGCTGTTGAATTATGCATGAAGACAAACTCCCTTTCAAGGGCCAATTACGTGCTATATTCTGAACATTGTTGATGAAAATTGAATATTCTTTAAAACTGCAGCAATAATTGAGTGACTTCTATGATTAACACACTGTACCTAGTAGTCGGTAAGATTCCACAGAAATGTTGTGTGTTTGGCAGGCAAGTTATGATTCCCAAAAATGCTGTCTAGATGATTTAGCTAAAAATGCTTCTTCTTTTTTATTTGCATGTATGTGTTTGTTATATTCTGTATTATGGGGCTATAAATGTCTATACTAAGTTTATATTTCCCTTTCAGGAGGAACCCATCTTTTAAGTGTTGGTGGAACTGTGATAAAGCATGATGGGTGCACTTGGGAACGGTCGACGTGGCGGCCGCTCTTCATCTTTGCTGTTGGTGGCTCTCATCGCCTGCATCTTCTTGCTTGGCTTCAACTATTGGGTCTCAAACTCCAGAAACGTTGAGCTCCAGGTTTGACGCTGTGTTTGGATGTAGCCTTTGGCAAGTGGCTGTTTAAAGCTGCAGTCTGTAGCTTTTTGTGGGTTAAAAATGAACCAAAATAGATATTTAAGGACAATTCATAACCAACCAGTGTTCAAAACTATGCTTGCCTTAGCCTATGTTTTTAATTCCAGTGGTTACTGGTGCATGTCTTTGCGTCATTACGCCACATCTGTATACATAAAAAAGGAGTCTCAGCTAGTAGGTAGGGGTGTAATGATACACAAAACTGACGGTTCGTTTTCCCTCAATTTTGACGTCTCGGTTCGCTTTAGTTAAAATTTGCTTCTTTTTTTTTTTGTTTGTTTAATGAAATTTTTTTATTTGTCTTTAAATTAATTCAATTACAATCAAACATTTCACAAGGATTAAAAAAAATCTGCTAATGCTGTAAACTATATAGTACGTTGACGCATTGCTGCCACATACATATTATTTTTTTCCCTCAATTATGTCTTAATAACGAGATCTTATGTTGTAATAACGAGATCTTATGTCGTAATAACGAGATCTTATGTCGTTAAACGACATATTTTCTTGTAATAACGAATCTTATGTCGTTAAAACGACATACTTTTCTTGTTAAAACTACATACTTTTCTCGTTATAACGACATAAATATCTCGTTTTAACGACATAAATATGTCGTTTTAACGACATAAATATCACGTTTTAACGACATAAATATCTCGTTATAACGACATAAATATCTCGTTATTTCGACATAATAAGGGGACATTGTAATATGCATTAAGCTACATTTAGCGTTTTTATAATGAGTTTCTAAGGGAGGAAAATTAAACACTTTGTGTTTACATTAGCTATCTGATTTTTGTAGTGTACTTTATTATGATTTTAGTATTAATAATGCACGCACAATTATCCATGAACTTGATAAATGTATTTCATTAGGCTACTATATCCACAAACAAATTGCTTTCAGTTATGTGTGCAAAATTCAGAATTTAACGAATGTGCAGCGATTTGTACAAATAGAGACTGTTTGTGTAATACATTTGTTTTATTTTGTATTAGTGATAATTTGCGCGTCCATTTATTGAGATCTCATTTGACGGCAATTTGCTTAACGTGTAATTAAACGCGTTGAGTTTATATTCTGAGCTCAGCAGATTTGTACATATACTTTATTAGTATGATTATTTACTGTGGTTTGAACACTGTCCGTTATGTTAAGGTTTGTAATCATTTCAAGACTGGGAATTAAAGAACGCATTGTAGTTATGTTGGGACATTCTAAAACGCTTAACATTAAAAAGGCTTAACGTGGCTTACTGTACTACTAGACATTAATATTAAAAGATCAAACTCAGTAAACATCATATTAATAAGCTATAGACTATGCAGCCTTTTAATAGCGGTTTTCTAATGGTAGGAAAAAGCTTAACGTGTAATTAAACGTGTTGCATTCATCTGGGCTCATTTATTTTTTTGCACATACTAGTATAGCTTATTAATATGATGTTTATGAGTTTGGTCTTTGAATATTGCTGTCTTAGAACATTAAGCCACGTTAAGCCTTTTCTAATAACGGTTTTCTATGGAAGGAAAATGCTTAACGTGTAGGCTAATTAAACGCGTTGCGTTCATATTCTGTGCTCATGATTTTTTTTTTGCACAACACAAAGTATAGCTTATTAATATGATGTTTACTGAGTTTGGTCTTTTAATATTACTGTCTTAGTACAGTAAGCCACGTTAAGCCTTTTATTAACGTTAAGTGTTTTAGAATGTCCCAATAAAGGGACGCGCAAATTATCACTAATACAAAATAAAACAAATGTATACACAAACACTCTCTATTTGTACAAATCGCTGCACATTCGTTAAATTCTGAATTTTGCACACAACTGAAAGCAATTTGTTTGTGGATATAGTAGCCTAATAAAAACATACATTTATTAAGTTCACGGATAAGTGCGTGCATTATTAATACTAAAATCATAATAAAGTATACTACAAAAATCAGATAGCTACGTCCAGAATATGAACGCAAAGCGTTTAAGCATTTTCCTCACATAGAAACTCATTATAAGAACGCTAAATGTAGCTTAATGCATATTATAATGTCCCCTTATTATGTCGAAATAACGATATATTTATGTCGTTATAACGAGATGTTTATGTCGTTAAAACGAGATGTTTATGTCGTTAAAACGAGATATTTATGTCATTAAAACGAGATATTATGTCGTTATAATGAGAAAAGTATGTCGTTTTAACGACATAAGATCTCGTTATTACTAGAAAATATGTCGTTTAAACGACATAAGATCTCGTTATTACGACATAATTGAGGGGAAAATAATATGTATGTGGCAGCAATGCGTCACCGTAATATAGGGAGCTGCACATTACTATAACATTAAAGGTTGTAGCCTAGACTTTTAGCCTAAATTCAGATGCTATTTATTTTTTAGATATAATAATCAACACACAACACATTGTATGAAAACATGTAAACTGAACATAAGGCGGTTTATGCAATAACTTGTGTTTTTTGAAATATAATAATTTACACAGTTGTCATTTTCATGAAAGATATTTTAAACATACAAAATAAATAATCAAGATATCATTAACAGGTTAAATAAAATATAGGCTAACATAGTGCATTTATTTAGTACAAGAGTTAATTTATAGGAACCGAAGTTGTGGACACTGAATCACGTGCCTATTGAGGTAAATATAATGCTAGTAGTGACAAGCTATGCTGTTTTATTGACGTCTTTCCGCTGCTGAAACCTGATTGAGTGATTACATGAGTTATGATGCCTTTCAGTAAGTATACTGTTTCTAACAACATACCTTCAGGTGTTCATTCAGTAACTGAGGAAGAGATGATCGCGTTTACTCGCGCGCGCGCTACCTCTTGAAATGAGGAGCCTAGTAGGCCTACAGCGATCTGTCACGCCTCATCAGAAGAGCGCCAAAACGGCATTTATTGTTTGAATTTCATGATCAAATAGACAGAATTTGAAAGATTACACCTGGCTTATTATCGAAAGTAACAAAACACAGAGCTTGTTATTTGGTGTTAATGGTGGTTAGGCTACAAAATTTAAATTCGTTGTGTACTGTCCACATAAGACATGAGGTCCATTGAACCGGGCTGGGCGGGGCCGGGGTAGGGCGGGCGTGTTCGGTACGCAATGAGAGTATCGCGATTCAGAATCGTGAGTTCGGATCTGACATTTTTTGGTTCGATATCGTTACACCCCTGCTAGTAGGCAATATTGCGTGTGAGGATGTTGGAGGTGGAGATCTATAGCCTTTTCTCACAGCACTTGATATAATTAAACTTTTCAAAGTACAACTCACGTAAAGACAAGTTTATAATTCAGCGAATGACTACAATTGCAGATTTCGATCAGAGATGGCGACAAAGAGGAAAAACTACGGACTGGACTGCAGTCTTAACTATAATAGTCTGTCTAGAAAGGAGCTATGTTTAAACATTAAATTAAATTTAATTAAACATTAAATTTATCATTTAATTTATTATTCAACAATAACATTAATTGACATTAAATTTAACATTTACATTCATTTTCAACAATAATATTGATCTGCCTGCACTGACACCATTCTTTGAGAACTGAACTGAGCTGGATGATGACATCACGGTTTTCCCTAGAGTGGCTACATATATATATATATATATATATATATATATATATATATATATATATATATAAATGAACTAAATTAATAACTTTTTTACAGCAAAATGAAACATCACTGAACTCACTTAAGCTGGGCTGTGACCACGGCTGGACGATTTTGGCTAAAATCATAATCGCGATTTATCGAACAAGTTACTTACCTCAATTACGATTATTGAACGATTATTTAATTTTTTTATTTTTTGTCACTGGCAAGGATTGTACTGTAAATATGTTCACAGTTATTTTTTCTAATGAAAGAGTGCATAATCCTATCTTTGTGATTCTAAAATAAGGAAACGCACAGATAGCTATTTAGGCTTATATTATTAAATATTTCAAACAATTGAATCAAACAAAGCATACAATGCTTGAAAATAAAAACGTCTTATAAAAAAGTTTAAGTTTTGAAGTAAAAAGTTTCCTAAAAATTTAGAAAATAAAGAACTTTTATATTATTGATTTTTGTAAACAAAATAAATTATTGTAAATATTGGCATCTTATTCAAAAGTAAAATATACTGTTTCTTTCCATCATCTTGAATCCTTTTCATATTGTGTAGCATTTGTAAATGCTTGTGTTACTCCTGCTTTGTGGAGGCACTGGGCGTTTGTCAGTCTCTCTCTTTTTGAGCCATGCACTGTTCATATTCAGCACAGCCGATTGCTGGTATTACCTTTGGTCGCTATAACAGTTTTTCTGCAGTGATTGCATCTGTCGTCTTTATTGAAGCCAAAAATTTGTCCAACGACGGACACTGCATGTTTCTTTGGTACAAGCGGCTCGCAGACTGGATGGGGCGGTGTCACATGACTACACGCGTGGTAATATGTTTAAAGGGGAAAGTACATTAACACACTTGGCGGAAAAATTAATAGGATTATAAAAACGAAATAACCAACATGGTAAAATTACGTCAGTTCTAGGCTCTGAATTTCGGTTTCGATTCAATCTTCCAGCCCTAACTGTGACAGTATTTTCTTCAGGAAACAAACTGTGTTGTATTATTTTCCTGTTTTCTCTGTAAAGCTGCTTTGAAACAATCTGTATTGTAAAAAGCGCTATATATTAATGTGACTTGACTTTGTGTTGTTCTCCAGAGCAAGATATTGGAGCTGGAGGACCGCATGAGGAAGCTGGCTGTAGAAAGTGACAGAGAGCAGCAGAAGGCCGAGGATGAGTCACGCAGACAGAACGAGCAGCTGGAGTTAATGGAGGAAACACACCAAAGACAGCAGGAAAGCGCTCTGAACACCTGGAAAAAGAAAAAGTATGAATACACTCGTCTTGCACTCACTGACAGGAGTTCAGGTGGAAGCGCGGAGCTAGTAATCATCCAGTTACCTGTCATGATTTAGGGATTGAATCATGTTTATTCAAATCATTTTACTCTATTCAGTATGTTATCTGTAGATGGAGATGGCATTATGGCACGAAGTTCACACCACACAACTAAACTTCAGCAGATCGCTTTGCTGGTTAGACTTACGTGACTTTCTCTGGAGTCTTAAAGTCATTGTGGTGTTCACACTACGTGACACTACGTCAGGGCTGCCAACTCTCACGCATTGCAGCGTGAGACTCACGCAATTGAGCTAATTCTCACGCTCTCACCGCTTTCTCCGATTGGTGAATTTGACTGTAGTGTTTACATGAACGCTAAACAAGTGATCGGTTGATGTGCGTTTTAACATTGCTAAGAAAATCCCCAGACTCCCTATATGTAGCCTACAAATTGCTGCACATTAATTTAATTCTGAATTTTGCAAGTTTAAAGGCATTTGTTTGTACAACATTTATCAAGTTCACGGCATAGTTGTGTGTGTACACTACTGGTCAAAAGTTTAAGGTTGGTAAGATTTTTTATGTTTTTAAAAGAAGTCTCTTCTGCTCACCAAGGCTGCAATTTTTTGATAAAAAATACACAAAAACACAGTAATATTGTGAAATATTATGACAATTTAAAATGACTTTTTTATGTTAATATATATTAAAATGTAATTTATTCCTCTGAAAAAAGCAGAATTTTCAGCATCATTACCCCAGTCTTCAGTGTCACATGATCCTTCACAAATCACTCTAATATGATGATTTTATGCTCCAAAAACATGTATGATTATTATCCATGTTGAAAACAGTTTTTTACATTTTTATTTTCAGGATTCTTTGATGAATAGAAAGTTCAAAGAACAGCTTTTATTTAATTAGAATCTTTTCTAACATTATAAATGTCTTTACTGTAACTTTTCATCAATGTAACTCATCCTTGATGAATAGAAGTATTGATTTCTTATTCATTTCCTCCAAAAATAAAATACAAATTCTTACTGACACCAAACTTTTTAAAAGGTAGTGTTTAATGTAACAAAAGCTTTCCATTTCAGATAAATATCATCATATTAGAGTGATTTGTGAAGGATCATGTGACACTGAAGACTGGAGTAATGATGCTGAAAATTCAGCTTTTTTTGAGAGGGATAAATTACATTTTAATATATATTAACATAAAAAAAGTCATTTTAAATTGTATATTACTGTTTTTTGTGTATTTTTTTATCAAAGAATTGCAGCCTTGGTGGAGCAGAAGAGACTTCTTTACAAAACATAAAAAATCTTACCGATCTTAAACTTTTGACCAGTAGTGTATATAAATATCATTATGATACTAAAAATCATAATAAAAGTAGGATATGTGCAAAAAAAAATCAGATGAGCCCAGAATATGAACGCAACGCATTTAATTACACTAAGCATTTTCCTCCCATAGAAAACCATTGTAAGAAGCGCATAATGTGTCTTAATTCAGATTAGAATGTCCCCTAATTGTGTCGAAATAACGAGTTATGTGGAAATAAGCAAGATATTATTACGTCTGAACTAGAGAAATAAACTAGATGTTTTCTTTTTTTATTGTTCACCATGCGGTTCAGGGCTTTCATAAAGATACTGGCTGAATATAAATGCTTCTAGAAATTATTTTTGGGAGTGCTTTGGTCTTTCCTGGGTGCTGAAACACCTGCTTGCCCCTCCATGCTGCCCATGTCTGGCTACTGAGAGAGTTTGAGGAGTAAAACCTGTTTATAATGGAAAAGCAGCTGCCAGCTCAGTTGTCATCATACAGGCATTCACGCACCTGCCACAGTTCAATTAAATTTTGCTCCTCGTCGCGACACGTGACACCACAGGCTATTCAGTCGGCCGAACAGCTCAAGATATTTAGCATGCTAGATATCTGTCTGGCGTCGGCAAGGTGTCAGCGGGCATTTTTAATGCGTTGTTTAGTATTTCACACATAAAGATTGGCAAGCGGATCACCCTCAGATTTGCACGCCGATTACACCCGACCTGTCGGCGAGCTCGATTAACATACTAATCAGGCTTAAATTGGGGCTTAAAAATCCTGTAGTGTGACTGTGAACTCGGCATTAGTGTTATTGACGCACAGAAATGCTATCTATATAAACAGTTATGCAATTATACTCAGAATGACCCTGTATGTAGGTTTGTCACTAGGTTTTAATGGCCAAAATAGGATTTTGGATATGCTCAGTGTATGTTTCTCTGTCATAGGAGAATCTGAAGATCAACATTTCCACCAGTGCTAAAATGGTGCAAGACATGAAGAGTAAGTGTTTACCTCATGCTTGTGCTACTGTATTTACTCTGTAATGCATGTCATCTTTCCTTCACATTTTTGTTGATTTCCTTTTATTAGACCGTATGAAGTCATTACTGCAGGATATGAGTAAGCGCAGAGTGAGCTGAAGTCCTGTCAAAATAACATGGACACGCTCAGTAAGAAAGCCAGCAGTGAGATGTAGGTCCATTCTGAATGCTCTAATCTACAATACCAAAGACATTATACCGCTTGATCAGTGTGACCAAGGCTGTATGTATTGTGCAGGTCTCAGTGCAACAAACAAGTTGAGGCCATAAAAGAGGAATGCAATGGAAAAATAGCAGCTGCCAAACTGGAAAAGCAAAGGACGTCTGAAAAGGTAGCTCCACTGGTACGGCTATGAGAAAAAAAAACCTTAAATAGTGCCTTTATTGTGATTTAATTTATTTGGTGTCTCTTACCCAGTGTTGGGTGTAACTAATTACTAAGTAATTAGTTACTGTAATTTAATTACTTTTCCCTTGAAAATGTAAAGTAAGGGATTACTCTTCATTTATCTGTAATTTAATTACAGTTACTTCTGATGTAATTGAGGTAAATACTGTGTATAGATCCAGGGCTTGACATTAACTTTTTGAGGCACTTGTCCTTTGGACAAGTAAATTAATGTCTCACTTGTCCATGCACAAAAGTCACTTGTCCGGGTAAAGATTTATAATTTCTATCTAGGGCTGCACGATTTGGGGAAAATGTCATATTGCGATTATTGAGGTCAATATTGCGGTTGTGATATGCGATTGCGATTTAATAAACAAAATGGTTTCATGAGTCAACTTGTTTGGTTCTAAACCAAATGCACACACAGATTAGTGATAATTCTGAAATTAGCAATAACAACTAAATGATTGATAACACCTATAATGATCAATAAGCCATTGATTTCTGGATAAAACTTAACTGTCTAAAAGGTAGGACATATACAGAAATTGAATAAAGTTATCAAACAGTCTGGGCTGCATAAATTATATATAGACTACTACTTATTAAAGCTACACAAGTTCTTTACTCAAGAGCTGTGAGTAATTTTCTCTGTTCCCTTTGTTCTTTCATTAATTTTACTGACTGAACGCTTTATCGGTAGCTGGCCCTTTAAGAGCAGTCGCTGTGGACAGAGACGTGGATCTCTTTATGTCCATCATAAGACTGCTCTTATGTTATGAAGATACTCGACAAATGACATTTTGGCTTAATTGTGTGTGTTGTTGTTGATGTTCGTTCAAACATGAGAACTTCTGGCGCGTGGTCTGTGCATGCGCATTATACTGTCGCGCGTCTCTCTGTGATTGAGATTCAGGACATTCACAGGCAGTGCGAAAATGTGTTCGTTTCAAATGGGTAAAATTAAATCTGTAAAATAGACGTAACGAGTGGCACACAACATGAAGTAACATGGCATTTTATTTTGTTTGAAATTTAACTTGTCCGGTTCGGACAACTAATATTCTCTTCTACTTGTCCTACAGAAAAATCCACTTGTCCCGGACAAGCGGGCAAGCCTTAATGTCGAGCCCTGAGATCAATCCGATCTCACAGCGATTCGTATGCATTTTATAAGGTGTCTAAATTTGTACGACCGCACTCATACAAATTCATATGAATCAGAATTATTGTAAAATATAAATGAAAAAAGTGTGAAATGTCATGAGATCAGACATAAAACAATTGTCTGATGTTAAAAGTATGTTCTTATAATGTAACCTTCTCCCCCTTGGTCAGTTTAAGGATAATTCATGCAATTTTCTAGTATTTATTTTAAAGAATAAAACAGATTCATGTCTTTCCTTGTATTTTTCAGCTGGTTGAGATTGATATGGGATTTTGAAAGTAGGCCTAATTTGTAATTTAAAGTAATTAAATACTTTTTAGAGAGAGTAATTAGAACAGTAATTTAATTACACTGTTGAAGAGGTAATTGGTAACTAGTAATTAATTACTTTTTTAGAGTAATTTACCCAACACTGCTCTTACCCCTGAAACTGTCCTTCACAGGATGCCGATGGTTCCATGCCGAAAGTCTCTATTTCAAAAGCCAAATCTGATGTTCCCGCCACAAACCATTCAAATAAAGGTGTGGCAGAACTTCTGAACGGAAAACCAGATGTGGATTCACAGCCTAAAAATGATGCTAAGGTCCAAACCAATGAGTTAATAGTGGAGAAAAGGAAGAAGGTGAGAGTTGCCTGTTTAGTGCGTTTGTAAATGGTCTCTATATATGGGTGAAGTCCTAATTTAATGCAAGTCCGATAACTTGAGTTCTAGCTAGGGATGTGCAGTGGCAGATTTTTTATTTATTTTATTTTTTACAGTGGCTGGAATTAATTATAGCCTATTATTCACGCAAATCTAACCAATCAATCACTTAATTTATAAAGCACAATTAAACACAACTTCCATTGACCAATGTGCTGTAGCCACATTGGCAGCCAGTGAAGTGACTGAAGGACAGGATATAACATATAACCTCTGTCAAAGCTCCAGCAGCCGCATTCTGAACTGTCTGAAGGCGATTTGTGGAAGATTGACTAATCCCCAGAGTAAAGCGAATTGCAATAATAAAAAAACCATGTATTACTTTTTCAAAATTTGACAATGAAAGGAAAGACTTAATTTTTATCAGGGTTCGTTGCTGGTAAACGCTTGACTTCACAACTTGGTTGACCTGTCTATCAAGCTTTAGGGCACTGTCCAACATTACAGTTTTTGACAAATGGCTTCGCATAATGTGCCAGAGCACCAAGATTTACATTTGTTGTGTAACATTTTAAATAATACAAAATACAGAAGTTGTGGCTCTAATGTGATTCTTGAACATAGAAAGCAATAGAAATGATAATAAATTTTAGGTCCCACTTTATATTAAGTGACTTTAAGTACTATGTACTTGCATCAAAAAATAAGTACAATGCATGTCAGGTGTGGTGGTATTGGGTAGGTTTAAGGGTAGGTTAAGGTGTAAGGAAAGGTGCTACAATGTAATTACAAATGTAATTACATAAATTAATTACAGCTGTTATTACATGCAGGTATTTTCAAAATATAAGTACAAATGTAAAAACATGTACACAATAAGTCCATTGTAACAAATTATTAATTTCAATGTTAGTGCATAGTACTTAAAGCCACTTAATATAAAATGGGACCAAAATTTGTTAAGCCAAACTAAGCCAATTTTAAATATATTTCCCACAAAGAAAAATTCTTCATCATTTTGTTCTCCAATTTGAGAGGAATGTAGGACTAGAGCAGGACAGAGTCTATCTCTAACGCACTAAATGATTGGAAAAGTCCTGCATATGCCATCAGAGAGAAGTTTGTCGTTTCACCGGAAGATCTGAATCATTTGAAATACGATCAATAATGAGCATTTAGAGAAGAGATTAAGTGAATATTCATTTCATGCAGATCTGATTCAGTTCAAGAATGTTTAGTCACGTTCAGGAAAACAATTTGAAATGATTCGAGCTTTGTGACATGGTGCATTATCCTGCTGGAAGTAGCCATCAGAGGATGGGTACATGGTGGCCATAAAGGGATGGACATGGTCAAAAACAATGCTCAGGTAGGCTGTGGGATTTAAACGATGGCCAATTGGCATTAAGGGGCCTAAAGTGTGCCAAGAAAACATCCCCCACACCATTACACCACCACCACCAGCCTGCACAGTGGTAACAAGGCATGATGGATCCATGTTCTCATTCTGTTTACGCCAAATTCTGATTCAGATCTGCATGAAATGAATATTTACTCAATCTCTTTATTGATCGTATTTCAAATGATTCCGATCTTCGAACAGACTTCTCTCTGATGACGTATGCAGGACTTTTCCAGTCATTTAGTGCGCTTATATTCGCCCATGCAAGCTTGTGTTCGCCCGCCTCGGTTTGTAAGTGCAATGCCCACATCTCAAAATCCAATCAACAACCGATGCCTAGAACCAAGTCCTCGTCTTTTATCTTTTATCTCATCATAATAGGCAAGAAAAAGTCTTTCGTTCTTCGTTACATCACAACTTTAATTTTCACTCACTGCAAACTCAGAATAACATTAACATTTGAATAAAAGAATAAATCATTTTTATAATTGTATTTTTTTATTATTCATAACCATCTATTCAGATGTAGCAGGTGTTGAGCATAGAATTAGTCCAAAAATATTGATTTAAGGTTTTCTCCTTACACTCATTGTTTTAATTGGAATACCTCCCATTTGGTCAGACAACTGCGTAATGTCCTGTGAAGCTGCTTTGAAACAATGATTATGTTCACATGCACCCTCACATTAGGCAATATTGCGATTAAACTCTACCTCGTAAACACAACATTTCAATCAAATACTCTCAATCAACCATAATCGTGGTAAAATATATGGTATGCTGATTTTAAACGCAATAACAGGCATGTAAACACTTTTTACCTGTACTAAATGTGTATTGTGAAAAGCTAAATAAATTTGAAACATAGTCTGTCATTTTCATAAGCAAAACCATAAAAAAACTTGCCAACTTGTCAAACAATCGTGGTTCTTTACATGAAAATAAGGGACACTCAAAATATTTGTACTGTATCACACAGGATGTCATTTCAGGTTCGTATGTGTTTAAAAGGTTCTCAGACATAACAGTTTTTGGTTAACCTATTTATGCACAATTTAATTCTAAAATGAATTTTAAGCAAAAGGTCACACTAAAAAAAGCATTTATCTGAAATAGAAAGCTTGTGTAACATTATACACTGCATTTTAAATAAATGAAAGAAAATAATAGCCTACTTTTATTCAGCAAGGATGCATAAAAGTAATCAAGTGACAGTAAAGATATTTATAATGTTACAAAAGCTTTATTTTAAAAGCTTTATTTCTTTATCTTGGGCAGAAAATCACATCAGCATATTATTCCCTCAGGAAGAGTTCATCTTTTCTTGCTTATGTTTGACTTGTGAACAATAATCACGCTGTTTGAATTGACCAAAACTGATTTGCCGAAGTCAGACAGGGAAAGGGATTTGCCGTCAGTGTCGAGTCCGTATTCGAAACTGGGAGCGACCAGACAGCAGAGGATTCTGTTCTCAAATCAAACAATGATTTGTCCCAAAAAATAATTAGTCCTCAATTAGTTTGTTATTGGTATGGTCTGATGCTCGTGAGTGTGGGCTGTGATTGGATGATGACCAGTGTCGTGCGTGTGTGTCTGTTCTATCAGACTTAGCACTTAGACCAGCATAGCAGTCTATTTAATCGGGACAAGGAAGGTCCCGTACGAGGCCCAGAATATGTGACGTCACGGCTATTTCGGGACTGTTGGCAACCCTAGATACACCTGCTGATGAACGATAAAAACTAACCGGCTGAGCATTTAAAGCGACAGACCACATTACTGCAGCGTGTGCTTATAATAAACAGAACATCATTGTCCATAGTAATCGTTCTTGGTGTGAATGGGCCTTTAAGCTCTTGTCAGTTTTTAAAAAAGAAAAACTAAATTCTCTGTTCCTCCAGCAAGTCAAGTCATTTACTTATTTAGTGCATTTTACAATACAGATTGTTTCAAAGCAGCTTTACAGAGATAACATGTTTAACAACATTCTGTCTGCTCCTCTAAGATGCTGTGATTTTACAAGACTTGCCCACGCCCACCTCCAAACGGACCAATAAGAGTGAGACTCTTAACAGACCAGCCAATGAAGAAGTTCCAGAAGCAGTGGTGGACATTAAAGGACAGGCTTCAAAGGCCAAAGGTGGGTTAAAAGAGAGAATCCAGCCATTAAAGCACAACACACACACATGCACATTACTAATTTTATCTGTCTTCATTCAGATACTGTGCTGGATGAAGCAGGGATTGTAGACGCAAAGGAAAATGACATCGGGATTGGAGACGAGGAGGAGGAGGAAGATGTCAAAATTGAGTACAGGAAAGAGGAAGATGCAGCAAATGGGAAGGAAGACGCTGTTATGTACGACAATGAGGGCGAGATAGAAAAACAGCTCTCTAAAATTAAAGGTGCTCTTCAACATCATGATCATCAATTAGACTTTTTTACAATTTAAAATGACTGTATAAAGTTATTAGGAAATGTCTAGTGTAACTTTTTTGGTAGCTTTTACAAACTGAAAGATGACGTATTTTTATGTTTCAAGTCAATTGACAAAGTTGTGAATAACCATCATATGTCAAAGGAAGATTACAAATAGTTTTCTTGATTCTACAGATGAAAATCAAGGTGCAGGTCTAGATCTAGAGGATGATGTGGCTAATTATAACGGTGACGATGACAACCAACCGGAGTCTGAGGACGAGAAGCAGGCGGAGCTCGCAGGATGTAAGTCTGCTGACAGCAACATTTTCTTCAGCTGAAGACTGTCACAAACCCTCATCAGTGACCTCCCAACAGAAAAGGTGGGAGAGGAAACCTGCTGTAAAGACTCATTTGTGCTGGTGAATACTGCACTACTGTGTAATGAAGGATGAGTTGATGTCATTAACAAACTATCTCATATGTCTTACCAGGACAGGCATGAAGACATTATTTTGCTAGTACTGATTTTAGTTTAAACTTGAATGTAACTACTTATGACAACAAGCCTTTAAATTAATGCATCACGGTGAATTTTCCCTTTCAAACCTCTTCTTAAATGTAAGATGCTTTGCTCTTGTACAATTTGTTACAAAAAAGGCTTGATCTTGTCTTATCGATTAATCTTCCGTTTTGACAAAACTGGAGGTCAACATTTTAGCTGCTGAAAACACAGAAATATTAGATGTTTAGACTAAAAGACACGTTTCTCTTCACTCATTTAATAACAGTGCAATCCAAGCTTTTATTTGCTGTAAAAGGATATTTTTATGTTGAATTTTTTTACATTTTAATGTTGGGAACTGGAATATGTTTTTGAAAAAATATGGGTTTCTTACTGAATTTCTGATCTCATAATAAAAATTATTTTGTTGCGCTACTCTACCTATCGTGTGCATTTAATGGGTAAACCATGTAGATGAGCTGAATTAGTTGGCATCGATTGTCTCAGGAATCGATTTTCCACTTCACGCGAAGGTTTATTGCGGCGTTAAGAAAGATAACACGTTCTGTGCAAATTAAACATTCCTCAAATTATTCGAGTAACATTTATTTTAACATTGTTTAAGTTATCAGTAAAATAGAGGCTATTCAATAAATTATCAATTTGTGATATGTCAAAATGTTTGAGATGACCGATCAAAGCAGGATTTATGTTCACAGAAGCGCGAGCTGCGTGCGAATCCCAATGCAAAGCTTCACGAGATAGGATGCAAGTGGCAAAACTAAACATCAATCAAAGCTCAGCTTCAGGATGGGGATATTTGCAGATAAAGATAAAGAGACAGAGAAGAAGAACGAGAAAAGGAGATGGAGATAAGAGAGGAGAGGAGAGCAGGTAAAGCAATAGCCTATTGCATACAGTGCCCAGAATGAGAATAACTTTATTGCCATGGATTCCTATTTAACACAAATATGCATAGCCTAAGTTCTTTGACAATTACAGTGGAAAAATAATATACCCCTGAACCCCTAGCAAGATCACTTTTGGACCTCTGTATTTATAAAACCCTGGCTTTTGCACTGAATAGAAAATTATATTTTTGCAAAATACAATGAATTGCAAGGCTGTACAGAAGAGCACACTATTGCAGATGTATATACTGAGGATTTAATTACATTATTTTACAGTAATATAGTCAGTGGGGACTAAAGTGGGCATGTGGGTAAAATGAGTCCCACTCCAGCCCTGAAACCTCTCACTCAAAGTGCAAACCTACACATCAAATCTCCAAATCCATAAGATATTTCTCAGCCTTTGACTCAGTTTTCAATTGCATAAAACAGTTTTTTTTTCAAAACACTACACACAATTCTCTATCTAAAACACAAAACATCTAGCAGGAATTGACTTGCTTTTCTTTTCCAAACACACCAACTGCTTGCTTACTGCTTTACTGTAGTGTATATAATAGGTCAAAGGTCAGATTACCTGTTTTGAACAATGTATGCCAACAATGGACAGAGACCCCCCACACTCAATTGTGTCCTTTACTGTATTATAAAGAATATACTTTTGGTTTACATATGTATATGGTTTTGTTGTATACTACACAACAGTAATGTTTGGCAAAAAATATTTTCTGTTTCTACATTGCATTGGTGATTACAGTGTACTTGTTACCCCTCTCAGAAGACTACTTTCACTGTAGAACATTGTATTGAAATGTAGATATAAGCGTATGGAAGACCAAAGAGCTTTAGATTTAGAAAAAAACTATGTTTACATGGTGTATCAAAAAATGCACTATTATGATATAAGTGTTTGCCATTTGATGGAAATGCTTCATTCTGACCAGTGTTTATGGCATTTTGAATGCAGTTACATTTTTGAAGGAGATGTGAGGCATTTTGCATTTTGTGTGTGAAGTTTTGGAAGTTTTAGAGTTTTGAAGAAAGGTGACATAGTTTTGAAAATGTGTGTAAGTTTCTAAAGACTGCTGCACAGTGGCGGCGACTGAGCGTCTCTGAGCTCAAACAACACTAAGCGAGAGCTTACGAATGGTCCAGACCAACCTTACGAAAGTGTGACTTACAGAAGATATACTTAGCGTACGAACGTGTCGGGAACCGTGCCATAAGGTTAAAGGGTCACTTCACCCATTTGCATTAAGCTTTGTATCTTTAGAAACCCAGTCATATTTTTGAATGGTCATGGTTTATTCCCTTATTTTCCCCTGAGATGGGAGAATAAGGATTTAAGTGTTTTATTTCCTGCTTATCGTGACGTAAAAATCGTCATTTTGCGTCACAATAAGCAGGAAGTCATATTTCATTGAAATGACAACAGACTACATACATTAGCTCATTATTATTCAAGGGTGTGGGACCCACTCACCCACAGGCCTATTACAGATCAGTGGGTGGGACTTCACTTGCAGAGACTGAAATCAATATCAGCCATCTTGTTTGGAAGCTAAGCTAACAAGCACTGTGGAGATATGAAGTTATGATAATGATGGAAGAAACTAAACATGATATTGAAGAAAAGGGTTTTGAAATTCTGCTCCTCGAATCCGATGTTCGTGGCTATCTTTACGAGTCGCAGTATAGTTTAGAGCAGCTGAGGCTCATGGAGGAGCAGGAGACGGCTGCCTGTCGGTTCGAGGACCCCGCACTGACTCTGGTGCTGAGCGGTCTGCTGTTGCCTGTGCTCTCGCTGCGTGCTACGGCCTATGGACACAAGTCCATCTGCTGCAGAGAATTTCAATGATGGCAGTTTCTCCTGGAGGAAATCTCTGAATCAGACGAGCACAGGGACGTTTGTGTTGTGATAGTTTCATCCCGACAGAACTTCCAGGTATCATGCAGTAATTCACCATACAGAAATAAATACAAACAAGGAGTAATTCACTATTAATTTGCCAATGTAACGTGAACGGGTTTGTTGTTGTGGGAAGAAGGAGGCATGAACCGACGAACATTTAAACATTTTAATAGTAAAATGAACAAATACAAAATGAAAGTATAAGCCAGCAGCCCCTCGTTGACGACTGCTGTAAGGTTACACACAACAGAAACAAAACATCATAAAATCAGGCCTGTTTCTCTCTCGATCTGCCGTCGTCGCTCCCCATTTTATGCTTTCGCTTCTCTGTTATAGATGCGAGACCAGCAGCGCGCCATCCTCTGAAACCTGGAACCAAGGGGGTAATCCATCAGCCGGAAGTTGAAACTGCCTCTGGGAGCCGCCATTGTAGCGTACTATCACCTGCTATTAGCATCCCATTGACTCCCATTCATTTTGGCATCACTTTGACAGCGAATAACTTTACATCTGAGGTGTCCAAAGACTCCATTTATCCATTATTTATTTCTAAAGAAACACTGACAATGTATAAAAGGCTTCATTACTTTGTATGTTACGTTATGGCCACGTAGAAGCCGTTCTTGTAAAAATAGGCTAAAAATAGCGTCATAACCACTCGACTGTCCATCGCACAGTAGAGAATTACCGTATAGACAGGAAGAGAAGCTCGCACAGCCTCGCAGGCAATCTTTTACTGTCTAAAGTCAGCCCATGGCATGAATAGAAGCAAAATGACAACTAATGATAACTAATCAGAATACTTACCAAAAGTTGCTCCAGGTCGCGCTTCGCCGTCTCTGTGCACGATTAAAATTTCTCTTGGCACAGCTACTATAAGTCAGTCAGTTTGCTCACGTGACATCTACGTCGTCAAGCTCAGTTTGAGCCTGCGCAGGACGCTCGGCTATCAGGAAGTGAGTGCCCATGTTGAGCTTCAACTCTCTGCGTTGAAATCAATGGGGTCACTGTGTCCATTTCTTTTACTGTCTATGCCCGGACACACCAAAGCGACACTAACGAACTAGCGCTGATAAAAGCCAACTGTGTTGTCCGCTCTCGTCGAGGTAAAAAGCTGCACTTGAACACACCGAGAGAACTGCAGCCGACTGTCAGCTAGAATGTGCATTCTGCGCCTGCGTGTGATGAGCCAGCTGTCTATTTCTGCAGATATATTAGTCTATATTCGTCATTCAAAAAGGAAAACCAACGCTGCCGGCTGCTGATACACATAACGTAAACAAAGCAGCGCGTGCTTACCGTTTAGAATATCAATCCTGCTAAACACTTTCTTTATTCTACTCCGCTCATGTTAATATTGAAATATTGCCAAGGAACACTCAGGTAAGATGACATAACATAAGAACAGCCTTCTGTCTTTACCGTTTTAACTTCTTTGCTTGCTTTTTTGCTTTAATTCTCGTGAACTGACTCTTTCACTAAGCTGAACAGCCAATCAGAGTTTTCTCTTTACCCAACGGCTTGACGCTGAACATGTTGAATGGGGTTAAACAAAGCCAACGAGGACTATTTTCAGCCAACGGCACGGAACCGTGCGCATCACACCGAGGAAACTTAGTTGGCCAATGCACAAAATCTGGCAGACGGCCGACCGTCGGCTTGGTGTGTTCCCGGGCTATACATCCCTCGCCCTTCGATCGTCCTGCTCGGCACAGCCAACTGACAAGACATTTAGTTTGAAATGAATTTCAATCTCTGGTGACAGCTAATGTTAGCGTTGTAGACAGAAGAGTGAATGGGCTCTATGCACGGCGGTATTTCCGGTGAAGGTCTAAGGATGCTCGATAACTTCCACGTACCGATCGTAGAGTCCAATGCAATACCGAGACTTTATTTTGAATTGTATACTTCGTTGTTCTACTAAAGAAACACTAGTCACAAAAACAGACAAAACAGACACCCCTCGTTCTGTTTATGCTTCTTTTTAAAATTATATTAAATAAACATAACTATATATAAAATTACATCTAAACGTATGAAAGTTTCATTTCAAAGACGGGAGGACAGTGAAATTTGGAAGACTCTGCCATAATCCCGTTTTCCTTGGGTTTCCTCCGCTTTAATCTCCTAAACCGGAAACTGACGAGCATCCTTGGGTCGAATGCGGAACTTATGTGTGCATATAGCCCATTCTCTGTTTGCGCTGTTCCGGACCTTGTTTCCTCCAGACCGGTTGCTGTCTGTGTTTCCGTCTCGGTCTAAAGTACCGTGAAAATTCATCCGGTGACGTCAGGACTGCGCGCAACTTTCCAGTTCCTACTGGATTTCGCCCTCCGCATACAAGCGTGAGGCCTGAAGCTCGTTGTTCGGTCCATAGGACATATTTTTTAAACTCCATTGTTGATTCGAATAGCAAACAACTCTTACTTAATGCACCGCAATACACTTTTAAAAATGGTGGTTAAAATAAAATGCTGCGTGCATTCAACCAATAAGCATGTTCAGCGCCCATGTGCCACCCTCCAAAGTTCCTGAACTTTAAAAAAGCACTACTTGCGAGCAGGGACTTTCTGAGGGGGAAATTTTAACCCAGAACTTCATTTAGACACTGGTTCCTGCGGTGGAAACACACTCGAGTACTACCCCAAATTCCCTAGTTCCTGAGGAAATTTCCTGCGGTGGAAAGGTGGTTTATGAGACAACTCTTTACCGCCATTGGTGGAAATTTCCAGCTTTCCATAGGGGGTGCTCTGACACATCTTTTGAATGTATGCTGAATCTCCTGATCAAAAGACATGTGAAGAAGCAGCAGAAACAAGCAATAGCTTATGTAAATATGTAAAATGATGTTAAAAAAACATTAAACAGTATACACTCACCTAAAGGATTATTAGGAACACCATATCAATACTGTTTTTGACCCCCTTTCACCTTCAGAACTGCCTTAATTCTACGTAGCATTGATTCAGCAAGGTGCTGAAAGCATTCTTTAGAGATGTTGATTGGATAACATCTTGCAGTTGATGGAGATTTGTAGGATGCACATCCAGGGCACAAAGCTCCTGTTCCACCACATCCCAAAGATGCTCTATTGCAGGGGTACCCAACCCTGCTCCTGCCGATCGACTGTCCTGCACAGTTCATCTCCAACCCTAATAAAACACACCTGCCTTTAATGTTCAAGTGATCCTGAAGACCTTAATTTGTTGCTTCAGGTGTGTTTGATTAGGGTTGGATTGGCAGGAGCAGGGTTGGGCACCCCTGCTCTATTGGTTTGAGATCTGGTGACTGTGAGGGCCATTTTAGTACACAGTAGTGACTCATTGTCATGTTTAAGAAACCAAATTGAAATTATTCAAGCTTTGTGACATGGTGCATTATCCTGCTGAATGTAGCCATCAGAGGATGGGTACTTGGTAGCCATAAATCGATGGACATGGTCATAAACAATGCTCAGGTAGCCCATGGGATTTAAACGATATCCCAATTGGCACTAAGGGGCCTAAAGAGTGCCAAGAAAACATCTCCACACCATTACACCACCACCAGCAGCCTGCACAGTGGTAACAAGGCATGATGGATCCATGTTCTCATTCTGTTTACGCCAAATTCTGACTCTACCATCTGAATGTCTCAACAGAAACTCGAGACTCATCAGACCAGGCAACAGTCTTCAACTGTCCAATTTTGAAGAGCTTTTGCAAATTGTAGCCTCTTTTTCCTATTTGTAGTGGAGATGAGTGGTACCTGGTGGGGTCTTCTGCTGTTGTAGCCCATCCACCTCACATGTTGTGGCTTTACAAATGCTTTGCTGCATACCTCGGTTGTAACTGAGTTGTTATTTCAGTCAAAGTTGCTCCTCTATCAGCTTGAATACGTCTGCCCATTATCCTCTGACCTCTAGCATCAACAAGGCATTTTTGCCCACAGGACTGCCGCATACTGGATGTTTTTCCCTTTTCACACCATTCTTTGTAAACTCTAGAAATGGTTGTGCGTGAAAATCACAGTATCTTAGCAGATTGTGAAATACTCAGATCGGCTCGTCTGGCACCAACAACCATGCCATGCTCAAAATTATAATAACGTGCGCACTGATGATGTTGCGGCAGCGCGGATTGATGGAAATGGATAGAAAATAGTGCCGCATTAAAACTGAGGTAGGAATTTTGACCGGCGTGTTTTTTGTATGGTAAATTAATCAAGCTTTGAAACGCAAATCATTTTTTCACGTAAAACGCACAGTTTTGAGGCCCCGGAAAATAGCCGGGAGTACTTCATCGAAAAACTTCCAGCGGTCAGAACTCTGACCAGGGGGGTGACAACAGAGTGGGTCAGTGTGTATGCACTATAGTGCTGGTAAGGATTGCACACAACTTTATGTCTTAAATGGGCGAACTAACCCTTTCACGTGTGAATAAAAATATTCTGTGACGCTATATAATCGTATATATCTAATTAAACTATAAAAATGGCCAAACGGCATGGAGTTGAACCGATTGTCAACTCAGCGACCTGGAGAGCGGGTGGGGTATGACAAATCTCCTTTGCATTAAGAGACCGCTCCAAAACGAGTTGCTCACAGACGCACATCAGAAAAAGAGTATAATAGGGGCCTGTGGAGCTATAATAATGAAGAATTCAGACCCAAGCATTGCAGTTCCGCTTTATATAGACCACAAATGTATGAGTTATATGTAAAAAGGAACGATTTTAAAAGCATGATATGTACCCTTTAAAGTAACATATTCAAAAGATAAAAAATAGAAACAAGCAAACTAACTTACATTTCTCATGAACATCTATCTTTATTATGTAATTATATATTATAATGTCTCTCTGGTACACTTGACAATTTGTGACAGATTTGTCATAACACGTTTACTTCAGTTAAATAACCTTTACAAAATCATTGATGCATGCATACTTGTGACAACATTTTTTCCCCCATGACAAGCCACAGCAAATCCTCAAATGTTTTCCCGTATCTTAGCTATCTCTCAACCAGTTCATGTCTTTCATTGTATCTAGCCACACAAAAAAGTAATTAATAATGAAAATAATGATGTTATAAAAACTAAAATTTCATCCATGGAACAGCTGCAAATGAGTTTCTTCTGTGTGAGATCCAGATTAATTTTACACAAGGCGGAATAGGGCTGTGCTGAAGGCGGCTGAGCACATTGAAGACTAACAATCTGTCCTCACATGCTTCTTTGTCTATTAAGCCCTATGAATTCATGCAGCAACACTGATATGAACTGAACAAACAATGCAGAGCTCAATGAGTCATAAAGTAATCCTTTAAGATATAACAGTCTTGTCACAGTGTCTGGTTTGTGTTTCCCTGGGTAACCACCAGAGGTCCACTTCCCCCACAGTGTCATTCACTCAATACTACAATTCCCATCATCCTGTTCTGTCAGTCATTGATCATAGAGAGCCTAAGTCCCTCCCCTTCCGGTTGACCACCATGGGACCTTATTTCGGAAAAATATTGTATGGTAGTCAATGGCGAGAGATAACAAATATTTTCGATTTCGTTTAAATTTATCCTGAATTACACATATGATGTTTGTCAATTTAAAAGATACATTTTAAAGTCAAGAAAGTCGCAGTTTGATGTAAAACTGTTGAGATATAAGACTGTGAAAATACGTAATTACAAAGACTGCAAATCCCAAAGGCGCACAGTTTCTCTCAATGAATGAAGCGAACTTTACTGAGGCTAATGTCTGTCATTGTTTCTCATAGTCTTCCGTTATAATCGTAACGTTACCGTCTTGAGTGTGTTGTTCCAGACTGCACACACACACAGCAGCTGATCTTGCTCGTTGTTCGCCTCCCGGGAGATGTAGTTCATTGAGGGTTTTTTCACATAAAACAAAGTAAAAAAAGTTACTCTTCTGTTTTATGACGAACTGCAACTTTCTTGGCTTTCATAATTATCTTTTAAATTGACAAACATCATATGTGTAATCCAGGACACAGTTCAGACGGAATAAAAAGATAAGTTATCTCTTGCCATTGACTACCATGCATTATTTTTCCGAAATTAGGTCCCATGAACCGGAAGCGGAGGGGCGGGACTTAGGCTCTCATTGCACGCAGCTGTTTCACATCACCTTGTTAGTATGTGTGTGCATACCCTGTTTGTTTCAGTGTTTGTCACGGATTTGTTGTTATTTGTCACCACACTTCCGAAGGTCTGTCTGCTTGTTTCTTGTTCTTGTTCTTGGACTGACTTGTATGGCATTCTGACCCTCTGCCTGGACTAGATAACGTGTTACGGATTACCCAATAAATACTGCAATTGGATCTACTCTTTCCCGTGTGTGTCTTGTGACAGAACGACTCTGTCATCCAAAGATCCAGCGGTATGGGTTTTCGTGTCTCTTCCACAGCCACCGAGAGCGAGAGGAAGCAGCAGAGGGGGAACTCTCGGTCTGAAGAGCCAGAGAGTGTTTTGCCTTTTGGGCTCGTCAGACATTAGAGAACATGGCGGTCAACTCCCCTAAGCCCCCTTCCAGCAGACTCAGCTGACGCCTGGTCAGCCGACACCCTCTCCATAGACGATCTTTCGAAGGAACCCATCTGGCCGAGTTTCCTGGGACCCGCGGGAGGCCGCAGGGAGAAGGTGGTCGAGATGGACCCCGACACCATCCTCCACTTTGCCCCCTCTTCGACCCTGGGCCGTTGATTCTGCCCAGCCCTGAGCTCCCTTCACGCTGGTCCCGTCCAGCCAAGAGCCTGCACTTCCTGCAGGAGGACTTCCTGCTCCTCCAACGTCCCGGTGCAGCCTACTGTCGTCCTGGTAGTCGTTCCCGAACAGCCTGTTGTCATCCCGGAGGCCATCCCAGTGCAGCTCGCTGTCATCCCGGTGGCCGTTCCCGAACCGCCTGCTGTCATCCCGGTGGTCGTCCCAGTGCAGCCCGCTGTCATCCCAGTGGTCATTCCCGAACAGCCTGGTGTCATCCCAGTGGTCATTCCAGAGCAGCCTGCTGTCATTCCAGAGGCCGTCCCAGAGCAGCCCACTGCTGTCCCGGTGGTCGTCCCAGTGCAGCCCACTGCCGTCCCTGTGGTCGTCCCAGTGCAGCCCGCTGCCGTCCTGGTAGTCGTTCCCGACAGCCGGTTGTCATCCCGGAGGCCGTCCCAGTGCAGCTCGCTGTCATCCCGGTGGCCGTTCCCGAACAGCCTGCTGTCATCCCGGTGGTCGTCCCAGTCCAGCCCGCTGTCATCCCAGTGGTCATTCCAAAACAGCCTGCTGTCATTCCGGAGGCCGTCCCAGAGCAGCCCACTGCCGTCCCGGTGGTCGTCCCAGTGCAGCCCGCTGCCGTCCCGGTGGTCGTCCCAGTCCAGCCCGCAGTCGTCCCGGTGGTCATTCCCGAACAGCCTGCTGTCATCCCGGACCACGACGGTGGTCGTCCCTGTGCAGCCCGCTGTCGTGACGGTGGTCGTCCCGTGCAGCCCGCTGTCGTCCCGGTGGTCATTCCCGACAGCCTGCTGTCATCCCGGTGGTCGTCCCAGTGCAGCGCGCTGTCATCCCGGAGGCCATCCCCATACAGCCCGCTGTCGTCCGGTGGTCGTCCCAGTGCAGCCCACTGTGGTCTCAGAGACCATCCCAGAACTGCCCATCATCAGCCCTGCCTCGGCCAAGAGGGTGGTCTTCCTTTTCTATGCATTGGCTGTTCTACATGCATGGAGGAAGTATGTGAGTTCTGCTGATCCAGATACTGTTCACATTACGTCTGCTGGTTCAGACAATGTTAAACGGAAAAAAGAAAAGAAAAAAAAACACAAACCAGAAATGGATAAACAAGAACATAAGTCTGAGGAAAACTAAAACAGGATATCCACAGATGCAGCAGAACAGGTAAGTAAAAAAACAATTCAAAACAGGTAAGTCCACTATTTCCGAGGGTATCAGTCTAGGAATCAGATACGAGGCCAGACAATGGAGAAATAATGAGAAGATCCTTTATAGTGTGAACTGACATGAGCGGGTGAGTGAGAGGATGCAGCGGTGAGGGAGGATCCATGAAAGACATTTAGACAGTTATTGAACAGAACTGAATCAACACTGAACTGACCTCAGCTGAACAATTACATTATTGTCTTTTTAGAGCTGCTTTTTAGCCATTTTGAACTCTGTTTACATCATTAAATCATTATTTTCCTGTTCGAATCTGCTTCGAGACAATCTGTATTGTTTAAAGCGCTATAGAAATATAGGTGACTTGACTTTCTGATTTATTCACTCTTTTTCCGAACATGACCTTCTTCTGAGACTGCGAAACACAAAAGATTTTGAAGAACATTGCATGGTAACCGAACAATTTTGGTGACCATTGACTTCCATTATAGACATTTCTCAAAATATCTTCTTTTATGAGATGTTCCATCTCTTTTAACTACCAATAGGAGTAGCAAAGCACACTAGTCAACATAATGTCACAAGTGCTGAGCTAAACTTGTTTTGAACCTGGAATATTCCTCTAAATGAGTCAAATTTGAGTTGAAAGTACTATTATGTGTGATGTGCATGCTTAAGTCTGCAGCCTGTAGTCATCATACAAGCTCAGTGCATAAAAAACAATACTTATTTGTCAGCTGAGAATAAATGTAGAAATGCAACTGAAAAAAGAGCAGAATAGGGTGGTTGTTTAAGGAGAAACTGAAATTGTCTTTGGCAAGCCCTGAAGTAAAGCAACACCACTGGTGTTCAATAATTTAAGCCCAGTTTCGAACGTGAAAATGCTGCGTTGATTCAAATCTCAAAGAAACTCTTTTACACAATCAGCACATGGTTTGTCTAGTCAAGCGTACGGTTTCAGACGGGTTTCATTGCCAGAGGTTTCGTCCTTTGGCAGTAACAATATCCCTATGCAAAAAGAATCACATGAATCTATATAGATCAGGAGGAGGCAGCTAGACAAGATGCCCCACATGCAGATCAGTGGGTAAATGTGTAACCAAATCACTGAACGTGTTTTATATTGTCAACATTTCTGCAGGAGATATAGTCGTCACACTTTTCTAGCAATTTTTTGCTTAGATGGTGAATTTTTTACACCTACAATCTTGTCTACAATTTAATTTTTTAGATGATTTCCATAATTATTGATCAGAATGATAATTGGTTTAACATCGATGATCCGCACCAAGTTGTGCACTGATATTCATTGGCACAGGTAATGAGATTTTTATATCAAAGGAAAATAAGCTTTTAAGGTCTTCTTCAAAAAGCTCTATGGAGCTTAATGGATTAACATTAAATACAACATCCATAAATATTAGTGTTATACTGTTCTGTAAATGGATTATTTCATTATTTATTATTTCTATGTTAATATTTTTTCCTCCTCATTTTGAACAGTTTAACTATTGTTAAATAAAAAATGTGTGTTATGTCGTTGTGTGTCATAATAGGTATAAACATGTTCTTTTTTTATTCACACGTCAGCGAGTCGCGCCCTTATTCCATATAAAGCAGTGCACAGATGCTCATCACAGCTTCACATACAAAACGGACGCAATTATTCAGTGTTCTATGCCAAGTAGTAGGTTTGAGAAATGACATCAAATGAAACGAATCTGATGACAACACTTTGGACTAATCGTGTTCTGGACAACCGAACCCAGGTGATACCGCTCAACGGCACAGATTCCCCGCCGGTGGATGATTTAGATGTGAAGCACGGATATTTATTCCAAAGTGCTCGTGACGTTGATCTACGCTGTGCTGTTTGCAGTCGGTTTAATCGGCAACGCCATGACCCTCTACATATCCCTCCAGAGGAGAGCCATCAAACATCTCCAAGGGACCGTCCATTATCACCTCGCCAGTCTCCGCGGTGTCGGACCTGCTCATTCTGGTGCTGTGTATGCCGGTGGAGCTGTACAACTTCATCTGGGTTCACCATCCGTGGGCTTTCGGTGAGGTGGTCTGCAGGGGCTATTACTTTCTGCGGGACGGCTGCTCGTACGCGACGGCGTTCAACATCGTGAGTCTGAGCGTGGAGCGCTACATGGCGCTCTGCCACCCGTTCAAAGCCAAGAGTCGGATGTCTCGCGGTCGCACGAGGAGATTCATTTGCGCGCTCTGGTGCGCGTCGCTCACTTCTTCGCCTCACCGATGCTTCTGACAATGGGGCAAATGTATGTAGGTGAGAAGAGCATCTGCACCACCGTAGCCTCCAACAACACCGCCAAAACTGTTCTACAGGTGGGCATGAAGCTATTTCACCCATAGATGGCACTAACAATGCAGTTGATAGATTATTAGCAGTCTGATGTACAATTACTTGAATGCGTGTCTATTTTAAAGGAGTTTACTGTACTGTACTGTACTGTAGCTATCGTCAATATTGAATTTTTCTTTTTTTCCATCTTGGTACCTGGAGTGCCATGTAAATGCCATTAGTCATTAAGTACAATGATAAAAATATGGAATTTATTTTTTATTTAAAGATGGAAATAAACAGAACAGTTAATCGTTTTTAGAATGTTAAAATGTTGCAGTCTACACAACAAAGAATAAATATTGAGGAATTTGCATTATTTGTAATTAATTTGTTTGACAACTTTTGTACCGATGGTCAATTGTTCTTGATTCTACTGAAGCACAAGAGGCTCTACATTTCTCCCAAATCATGCTGGAGAGAACATGAGGTTTTGTTAAATTATGTCAGCTTGAGTGCTGCTGCCATAACAAATAATGGCAACATAAATAATACGATTTTTTTTAATTACAGTTTAGCTTTTAACTTAGAGGTAGATATGTTAATTTTTATTTACAGTAAACATAATACATTTCAATATAGCTCTTTGCCATTTGTCTATATGTCAGGTTTGCTTTAAAATCTGACCAAGTCTACAATGACAGATGATCCAGTAAAGCCTGAGAGAGTGTCTAAGATGTCTAAATGTCTAAGAGAGTTAGTGATACATAGAAGGTTGCTGCATGGCATGCCAAAAACAGTACCATGAGCCCTCAAATCTGTCACTTGTGATTTAACTTAAACTTCTTGAATTGAATCTGCTGAGCAAAAAAAAAAAAAAAAAAAAAAAAAAATGCTGCTCTATTAAAAATGTCTTTTTAGATATAATAACACATGTGTATACTGAACATATCATTTTTTCATATGGACAAACTCATTTCACAAGCTGGTAAAAATGCACTGAAGTAAACCACCCTATGAGGGAGGAAGAATAAGAGGAAACCTTAAATAAACCTGAGAGCAAATCAGTCAATCAATCAATCAATCAATCAGAATGACACAGTAACGAGCAAAGCAGACAAAATAGAGCAAAATAAGACTGCACCAATTGACCAAACCATAGATGTCTTTTTTTTCCACTTTGGTTCAGGTGTGTAGAAACTATTAGGGCCAGGGAAAGGATTTCTCTCCCTAGTATCTTGGGAAATAATCAATACGCCTTAACCATAATGTTTTGGTCCCCACTTTTTGAATAGTTCCTATTTCAGTGTAAGTGTTTTTCCTTATAGGTCAATGCCCTTCTCTCTTTTGTTGTGCCAATGCTGGTGATCACTGTGATGAACGCCCTGATTGGACATAAGCTCCAGAGAATGACCCATCATGACTTACACTGTTCAACGCCTTCAGATGTTACAACAGAGAGCAAACCGTGAGCGTTCCCTACGCCATAGCATCAAAGTCCTACGTAAGTAAAAGAAATGCCTAATTATATTTTAAATTAAGAAATGCCTAATTTATCTATTTATAGGTAATGGGGTGGTGATGGCTTAGTGGATAAGACACATGCTTTTGGTGTGAGAGCCCCAGGTTCAAATCCACTGTGAGACACCAATGTGTCCCTGAGCTAGACATTTAACCCCTAGTTGCTCCTGAGGCGTGTGACCTCTGACATATATAGAAATTGTAAGTCGCTTTGGATAAAAGCGTCAGATAAATGAATAAATGTAAATGTTTATTTAACTACTGTACAACTGAAAGTTGAAGACTGTCTGATATTTGGTAGTAGCTCAAGGTTTGGTGTCTGATGGCCCTGGTATCTCCTGATGCCTGCTCCCCAAGAAGGTGCTTCCTCAAGCCATAACTAATAACATAGTTCTCAGCGGAGGGAGGGTGGGGGCTCTGGATAGTCAAAAACAGATGGGAGGAGCTTGCACAGCATGGTGGAGATGATGGAGGGAGGAGCCAGGGAGAAGATGGAGGGATGATCCAAATGATGACTCTGAGCACAGCCAAGACGAAGGCCCATGGTGCAAACGATGAAGGGTGAAGTCAGCGCATCCGACCACCCGTGGTGGAGCCCAGGAGATTTAGAGACCCAGGTGGAGCCGAGGAGACACAGAGACCGGGCAACACCGTGAGTTCCTCGTGGCCAAGGTGGAGCCACAGTGACAAGTGGCCAAAGTGGAGCCACAGTGACAAGTGGCCTAGGTGGAGCCAGGTTGCTGGTGGACTGAGGCGGAGACCAGAAGACCCGAGGTGGAAAGGTTGCAGGGCGGGGCCAACAGAGGGAGTCAATGGAAGCAGGGCTGAAGGACTGTCTGGCTTACTGTAGGTAGAGGAGGCTGGAGAGGGAGGCTGGAGAGAGAGGCTGGAGAGGGAAACTGGGTGGGACCATCATTGACACAGGAGATTTGGATGTAGCTGACTCTCACCAGTGGGAGTGTGGGTAGGGTTTCCTTCCATTCTATCGTACTCCACAAGCACACCCACTGGCACAGATGTTGTTGCCGGTTCACAAACCTGATCAGATTCTTCGTTGGGTTCAGGCTCCAAGGTAATGATATGCTTTGGCATCAGCTTGGACAGAGGCATCATGGCAGGCTCAGGCTCTATGTCTACGATTGGCTCTGGCATAGGCTCTATGCAGGGTATGGGAGACTGGGTCTGGGTCCGGAGTGGGGTTGGTGATGTCCTCCTCAGTGGGACTGAAGGTGAACACAGATACACAATTCAATAGCCTGCACTCCACTCTTAAGGCATGCCTCAGTTACACCGATCATTTAAGCTAGTCCAAAAACACACACACATGCAGGGAGAGGTCGGGGAAGGTGTTGAGGCACATGAGGTCTGAAAAGTCCTGAAAAGTTCCAATGCTTCTGCTCCAAGCAAAGCAGGTGGACAAGTAAGTCCATTTTATGTTTAAATTTTGCTGCTGCAATCAGCACATGACAAAGGAGATACTAACACAAAAAGTCTTTAATAAAAATGCCGAAATATGGCGGTATGCAATATGACGGTGTACAGGAGTGCAGTGGATTCTCAAGCTCCCGGTTTTTGTTTAGATTGTTGTACAGTGAGTGTGAAAGCAAGTGTATGTGCTGTTAAGTTTGTATGTTATAGTTGATCTGAACTTGGTGAAATCAATTACAGGCCGGAAGTTAAATTACCAGTGAATCTCAAATCGAAAACAGGATGAGGCTACTGAGGTCAGTGGAATGGTGGAGCAACACACAGTGGCTGTGAGGCAAAAGGAAGCGATGCACACGGAAGCAAAAGAGGGGCAATTGAGCTGGCTTACTAGCTAAGCTAGAAGCTAACTCGCAACAGACGTTCTCAGCAACGTTCATGTACTTATTGTGGATGCTGTATTGAGTGTACACCAAAAGATGTACTTTTACTGAATGAAACGTGGCTGAACAGCAACATACCGGACTCAGCCTTTCAGATTAAGGGCATGCTACTTTTCAGAGCCGACCACAATCATCTATCGTGAAAAACTTAGGGAGGAGGACAAACAAAGTTTGTTAGAACATCAAATGCCGGTCACACTATTTAACACAGAGGTACACTGCGGTGTGTATTGTAGCTGTGTACATTCCTCTAACGCTTAAACGTAGAGAGGCTTTCAGCAAGCTACATGATAACATCTGCTCTCTTTCAAAATAAACACCCTGAGGCATTTTTTGTGATTGCGGGAGACTTTTATAACGTCAATTTGATCAGACACCACACCTGGGTTTTACCAGCATGTCACCGTCGTGACCCAAGGAGATAACACCAGGTGTACAGATGCCGAAGCTATAAGAGCTGCCTAAGCTGTCCCTTACTAAAGCCCTGTGGTGAAGACAATGAAACCAACCCAAAAGACAATTACTGTGTGGCCACATGATGCTGTGTCTATATTCCAGGATTGCTTTGTTTATACTGACTGGCAGATTTTCAAGGAAGCAACAATGAACTCTGGGACATGTATTTGGATGAAAATGCATCATCTGTCACAAGCTATATCAGGGTTCCCACGGGGTCATGGAATTTCTGGAATGTCATGGAATTTTAAAAGGTCTATTCCAGACATTGAAAGTCAGGGAATTTTATATATTTTTTGTCCAAGTCATGGAATATCAGGGAATTTAGTTTGTTGCTTTCAATTTTAGTTTCCATTAATCAAAATGTAATTTTTCTACACCGATTTTCTTTTTTTAATTAAGCGCTGTTTCACACATCTTTCTGTATTGTTGTGCTTAGGCTATTTTCAGCCAGCCTGACTCCGTCCAGACTCCTACTTCCGCTAATTTCATTTCGCTCCTGTAGTGTCTACGAAGCAAAGTGAAGTAGCAAAGTCTGGTATTACCAGGCTCATTCTCGCGGCCACATTTATTTCATTCCCGCTCAATTGGAAATCACTCAGTTAACAGGTATGGGTGACTGCATTCGACTAAGCCAAACATGCCAGGAAAGGCATGTGGTGCCTGACCCTAACCCTAACCATAACCTTCATTAATTTACCATAGTAGAATTAATGAATCAATATATGCACATTAGATAAACTACCAACATTACTTCTGAAGGACAACTATTATGGGTTTTCCTGGACTTAAATAATTAATATTTATCAAATAACTATTTCAGACTTACACTACCAGTCAAAAGTTTTCGGACAGTAAGATTTTTAAGTTCTTAGGACAACTTTGATGCACTTTTTTGATCCAGTTCAAATGTTGACTACTGTATATTATCAAATGTTGAACACTGTCTGTGGCTGTTTTTTTTTGTCTGGTCGGTGCTCCGCAAAACATCGGCCAGTTTTGCCGTTCATTTTAGGTCATGGAAATTCACCTTTTTAGTTGGTGAAAGTCAGGGAAAAGTCAGGGAATTTGACACTTGGTTTTGAGTGGGAACCCTGTATATTAGTGGTTAAGTGTGTGAATGATGTTACCTCCACCAGAACATTTACTATCCATCTGAATCAGAAACCTTGGCTGAATCCTGAGGTCAGATCTCTTCTTAGAGCCCGGGACTCTGCGTTCAGATCTGGTGATGCAGTCACGCTCAGAGCGGTAAATTGACTGCAGGCATTAAAAAAGCTGTAAAGATGTAAATGTCTGTAAAGATACAGGGTCATTTTTCTACCCCAGAGCATGTGGGCGGGCGGGCATCAAGGCCATCACAGACACTGTAGAGACACTGAATGCCCAATCCATCTCTTCCTGATGCTCCCAATACCATTTATGCTTGTTTTGAAGCGTGCTTTCGTTTATCTTTGGAACACATGAAGATCTTTTTTGATGAAATCTGAGAGCTTTTATCCCACCATTGACCCTTACGCAACTGACAATTTGAGGCTATAAAGAGATCGTTAAAATAATCTATGTGAATTGAGCGGTTTAGTCCAACTTTTCTGAAGACTGATCGCTTTTTATGATGAACAGATTGAATTTAGGCATTTATTCACATATAATTCACATATGAATGATCAGCAAACATAAAAATAAACTCAATCCAAACCTGCTTAAAGGGATACTCCACTTTTTTGGAAATAGGCTCATTTTACCACTTCCCAGAGTTAAACAGTTCAAGTTTTACCGTTTTCGAATGTATTCAGATGATTTTTTGATATTTAGAAGAATATCAGTAACCAGACAGTTTCTGGTCTCATTGACTTCCATAGTATATTTTTTTCCTACTATGGAAATCAATGAGACCAGAAACTGTCCGGTTACTGATATTCTTCTAAATATCAGAAAATCGGCTGAATGGATTTGAAAACGGAAAACTCAACTGTTTAACTCTGAGGAAGTGGTAAATGAGCCTATTTCCCAAAAAAACTGGAGTATGCCTTAAAATGCAAGAACAAACCTCTTGAGTCAATTACATTGTGCTGCGTAACACGAAGAATGAACCTCATTGGTTCTTAAATAACTTTATATGCAAATAACTTTACCATTTAGTGCACTTTATTCGTCTAGTTACCTATAGCGGCTAATACATTTGGAAATCTCACAAGCCTATTCACAAAAAAATAGCTTACCTCTGTGTTGCAAAATAAAGTGAATATCAAAGACTCTTTAGAGTTCCTCTATCTTGTCCAGTCAGATTTCATGGCCAGAACTGTTGAATAATTCATTATATTATAGTATATGTTTTTACTAGTATCTAATTGTTATTTTCATTTCATGCGAGTACACATTTTAGTCAGTGGTAAAACCTTTAATTTCTTGGTTTCAATAATTGATTGCCATATGTTTTTCTCTGTTATCAGGTGGGGTTGTTTTTGCTTTTGTTTTATGTTGGTTTCCTTATCACTGTCGCCGACTGATGTACTGCTATGTAACGGAGTGGACAAAGTGAGTTATGCATTTGCATATAAATATATTTGCAAAAAATATTTGATTTTCAAATAATTTGCCAATTTTGTAACCTTGGTTTTGTTTTCCCCTACAGTGCATTTTATGATTTCTACCATTACTTTTACATGGTGACCAACGTACTTTTCTATGTGAGTTCTGTGATCAATCCAATCCTTTACAACCTGGTCTCGTCCAAATACCGGCAAATGTTTTTGTCCACTGTCACTTACTTTTGCCAGATGTACTCTAAAAGCCAGAGGACTAACAAGAGCAAAAGGAGCTTGCAACTATCACAGCACCTTCGTTCATCTCTGGTCACACCCCGTACCAGCCAACAGACCCTTTATCCTATAGTGGTCATGGAGACTATGTACTGATGTTATTCTGTCTGGACTTTTTGACTTGTTGACTACAAATTGCTGTTTTGTTCCATCAGTGTTGAGGTACAGTGTTGAAACTATTTTGCATAATTTCAGAACAAAGGGCGTGCAGACTTGTCATGTTTTTGACAAAAGTTTTGACTTTCTGAATATGGAACATTATGCACTAATATACTGTCAGTGTGCTGTTTCAAGTGAATGTGTGCATAATTACTGCAGAAATAGGGCATGTTTTCATGGCACAAGAGGACAGCACTATTTTGTTCATCTCTCAAAAGTAAATATTTATGTCAATGACCAACTGTATCAGTGTCATAAGAATCTCCAGTCTTTGTGTCATTGTTCACAAACAGTGTATTCTGTCAGTATTTTTTTATTTTCAATAATGATTGCAAGAGGTTGGACTGGATTTTGCTTGCAAATTACAGTCCAATACAAAAAACACACACACACACACACAAAAAAACACAAGAATATTTTAGATTAATTCAAAATGAGAAAGATAAGAACATAAAACAACCTTTAGGTAAAAATACATGGAGGAAAAATGACATTAAAAAAATTCTTTGTTAATTTCGTGTAACCCAAATTAAACACTCTATGGGACTCATTATGAAATCACAGCAAGAGAATAATCTAAAACTTCACACATTTTACTATCTGAAAAGTAGTGAAAATGGTCTTAATTTGTCATTGTCTTAAATGACACACTATACATACTTATGTGCTATCAACCGTGTACTGTATTAACTTTATAATAAATTCTGCAAATGCCTGACTTCCGCAACAATTTATGACTTATAAAGAGAAGAGGTAAAGATCATTTTCTCTATATCTTCTATAAAACTTAATAACACTATATGGACCATGGCAAGCAGACTTTGGGACAAAAGGAGAACTAAAAAGAGGATCAACATCAGCGAGGCGTTTTCGAGATGCCGAGAGCTTCGCATCTGCGACTAACTTCTACTTGACAGAGACGCCTCTCTTGCATAGGCTACTCTATTAGACAGGTGAGAAAATGTATTAACTAAATGTTATATAGCTCAACATGATGAAGTGTTAGAATATAATTTGTTTGTTATTCTAATGTTGACCTAGCTTACTGCTAAGTCTCATACAGACAAACCAACACATAGATTAACATTATAACTTTCAACACATAAATGCAGTTTATTGATAGTGTAGTAGACCAAGTGAAACAGTGCTGCGTTACCTCATTCGTCTTTTGTCTAAAGTTTAATTTGTCTAATAAACTGACCTGTGTGAGTATTAATTCAGCACTTTCGGGTAGTTTGGTAGAATTAAATTTCCTTATTCCTTTATATCTGCAGGACTCGTGTGCACTGATGGGCAGTAACGCGTTAGAAGTAACGTGTTACTGTAATCTGATTACTTTTTTCAAGTAACGAGTAAAGTAAGGGATTACAATTGAAAAAAAAACAGTAATACCGTTACTTTCCCGTAAACAGGCTGCGTTACTGCGCGTAGATATCCGCGATTTTGTTTAGTCAGACTGTCTCGTGACATGAGTCGTGCGTGAATAACAATGATGAGCGCTACGACATCAGTGAGAGATGTGACGCTGATATCTCTCTGTCTCTCATTAGCAATCGTGACCTGCTTAAGTTAAAAACACTTATGTATTTACTCATCCATAAATATTATTAGATCCATCAGCATGATGACAAGTTCCATAATTCCACGTATGCGTCATTAACCTACGCCTTTGTTATTGTGAGAGGTTCAGCGACCCCTAGCAGCAAAAAAACAACAAAAAACAAAAAACAAACATACAAACCAAAAAAATAACATATTGTAGCTTTAATTTTTGTTTTTAATCTTTACATTGCATTTATAATTTGTTGTTTTTGGATTTATTTTGTTTTTGGAATTGTGATTTGTTTTTCACTTCTCGGCCACAGTACACACCACATGAGAGGATTTTTTTTTATTATTTTTTTTATTGAATATGTATCAAATAACAAGCAGGTATAAATCACAGAACACATAAAACTTCGACATGAATCAAATTATATCAAGTATATATAAAGCTTCACATATATAAAAATAAATAAAATAATAATAATAAAAATAAATGAATAAAAATACATACATACAAAAAATAAAAATAAAAAAATAAAATAAAAAATAACATAAAAGACATGCACAGAGGAAACCTTATGCATCAGTGGTATTAAAAATATCATCATAATATTTCAAGAATCTGTCACCACAGGAGAGGATTTTTGAATGGCAGTGAAGCGACATTACGTAACTGATGGTAGGTCACATGATAATGACAACATGGCGAATGTTAGTATGTCGTCCAGATTACATTCATACTACACACTCTCATACTATGTAGAATCTATTTTTTAGTGGTCATGAAGTATTGATTTCAGATGCAACCATATAATGTCTCATTTACTTGCCAAAAATGTCAAGCACATGAAAAATAGATTTTATTTTTATTTATTTTTTTTGGCCGAAGGGGATGTCATATCCCAGACAGCAACATCGGGCATATGTGCCACATCTGGAAAATGTGGATTCTACGCCTACCAGATGTGGGCAGATGCGCTGTTTGGGATGATATTAGTAATACTAAATAATAAACTAAATAGTACTACCAAAAAAAAAAAAAAAAAAATTATACTAACTAATTTAGTATAATTATTTTTTGGTGTTGAACATTATTGTATATTTGCAATTTTCTTCGTGTCATTATAAATGACAATGTTCCATACAGGGTTAAAATAATTTTCTCAGCAGACTAATGTCCCTTTGATATAGACACAAGTTACTGCCTCAAAATTACAATCTCCAAGCAAGAAAAATGGGGACATTCTTTTGGAATGTATATTACGTTTTATAGGATATTCAAATCAAATAAATAAGTAAGAGTTGAAAATAAATAAAAAAAAACTATAGGGTAACTTGACATACACACGTTAAATTAAGGCAAGAATGGTATGGCCAGCATAGCATCAAGCACAAGTAGCCTAACCTTAACGTAAATAAAGCGCACGTGAAGTGGGCGGGAAAAAATATTCAGTGTTGATGAACGTTGAGCGGCAAAAGGTAGGTCTACAGTAGAAAATGTCTGAACGTTTACAATTATTATTTTTTAAAGAATAAAGCTAGTTTGACGGGATACTGAGGTGAAACCGCGGCTAAACACGGCAAAAATCCAGATTTATTGAATTGGTTAGCCTTACACTCAGGTGGTGTCTCAAAAACCAGCGAGCTCCCTATAACTTTTAAAGTTACCTAGGCTAGGTATCATTAATATTATCGGGTTTCACAGGCGAGTTCCGAAAGCACAAAATGTTTGGCTGTCTAGTCAGCATTTTGGAAGACAATTCAAACACCTGAACGTCTATTTAGGTTGGCAGCTAACTAACGTTATGTTTTGAGACAAACTAGAGCCTAATAAATAAACAAATCTAGCATTAGGCCTTTGTACTTTGATAAGTAACGTCACTCAAGTAAGTTACAACATTGTGAGAATGTCTTGTGTTATTATTTGATGAATGACTACATGTAACGTTGTATATATTGCGTAAACGCAAATCTCAATAAGTTTCTCGGTCTCCAATGACGACGTATATTTTCCCAGACACGGCACACATCACGATGTTTTATTCCCAACTCTTCGTCTCTAAACGAGGCACACTAGCCAAGGTCTGGCTTGCAGCCCACTGGGAGAAGAAAATAACCAAAGCACACGTGTTTGAATGTGACCTGGAGGCCACCATCAAGGAAATCCTATCCCCCAGGCAAGATTCAATCCAAATATTGACACTAAACCAGCTAATAAAGTTACAATTAAGTGTAAAGCTAACTTAGAAGAAGTCAAATAAGATTCTTTTTGTGTGTGTGTGTGTGTGTGTGTGTGATCTAACTCTGTGATTCATTACCAGATTAAAATTGGTCTGCGAACGTCAGGTCACCTTCTTTTAGGAGTCGTGCAGATATACTCGAAGAAGACAAGATACCTTCTCTCAGACTGCAGTGATGCGTTGGTCAAAATTTAAAGTGGCTTTCCGGCCAGGTAAATGTAGTCTGTTGTATTTGTTCATGACAGCAGAATGAGCAAATGCTGCACTTCATGAGCACTGCAGTTCTAATAATATTTTTTTTTTTTCCCTATAGGACAGACAGATCTGCCCAATGATGCAATAGAGGCCACCTTTAAAACTATCACTTTACCGGAAGACTTCACTGACTTTGAAACTCAGCTACCTGATCCCAAGTATTGTGTTTATCTACAGCACTCGATCACAGCTCTTCAGATGCATTTATTCTGATGTACTACTATTGTTTTTATGACCTATTTGGCATGCTATGTCTCACCCAGCACCATTGATGTGGTAGACCACTTCTCTTTGAATCAGTGCCGCACCGAAGATATTACTCTCAAAGAGAACTTTGGGAACCACTTTCTCAACATTGAAGGAATAGGTATCAACTCTAAATTATCAATAAAACAAAGTTGTTTTACATAGTTTATGCAAAACCATTAATGTCTCTGTATTTATTCAGAAGGGGAGGAGAACCAGTCTTATCAAGGATTGTTTGATCAGAGTTTCAGTGTCCATGGTGACTGCTTTGGTGATGAGGAAATGGCTGTTGACCTCATCGGTGAGTCCATCTCGCTGTAATATTCATGCTTTACATGCTAATGAAATGTTAAAGTATTTTTTTTTTTAAAGTAACACAAAATCTGAAATTATTTTTTTTCTAATGCAGCATGTTATTCAAATTATTTTTTTGTTTTTGCACAATATACTGTATAAGACTAGTTACCATTAATGTAATTGAGATTACTGCAAAGATAGCAAATAATTAAATGTTTTTAAAAATAGGGATATATTGAAATGCCTTTTTGCTACTTTACAAAAAAAAAGGGGGTTTCAAGTATGGTTTTACATTTGTATTGTATCATTTCTTTACCATCAGAAGTGACTTTTGAGAAATGGCTATTTTTATACCATTGACTATAGACTATTTACATTTTTAAACACGTTTGGGAAACCAGGCTTCCTTATATAACATTAATCTGGGCATTATTGTGTGTGGAGCAGGGATTACGAGTCTTTTATTTTTCATCAGTGATCACCTTCCCACTTCTCTGAGTTCAATATTTGTTTCCTTTTCTTTGTTTATGGTCTGTCAAGATTTTATAGCGAATAATACTGAGGATGCTCTGATGCCTGATTTGTGTGATGGCACTCCTGAATTACCAGCTACACCTCCTCCAACTGCTGTCAGTGCAGGTAATGATGTTACTTTTTGTTTTAGAGGAACATATAATGCCATTTTTGTCAAGTTAAAATGAATTTTTAGGGTCTAAATGAAAACTTTATAATATACTTTTACTAAACATTCTCATTAGTATTTTAAGAAAACACTAAATTTACCTGGTCAAAAACATCCGTTTTCAGCATGGCGTTTCAGAGCATATGCCTTGAAATGATAATGAGCTTTGCTCACTCCGCTCCTCTTATTTTGTGGGACGTTTTGACACAATACATATAGAGCGTTGTCTTGACAACAGTTGAGGGTATATTTTGGAGAAAGAATGGCAGCGCAAGTCTCTAAGGACACATCTGTGCAACGTATCAATTTGAACCAGAAATCAGACCGGAAACAAGATGATGGCCATATTTACAGTGCCAAAAGTATTAATAAACAAATAAATACAGACATGCACATACACACACAATATAAAATAAAATAGAAAAAATAATGACAATGAGAAGAAAGGTAAAAGAAGTACACAATGATTTGTTTTATCTAAGTGTTGGATGTACTGCTAGCGTCCTTCTAAGTTCCTCTAATTATATGCATTATTGCATAAGTTGCATTCATGCATAAGTTGCATTCATGCATATTTCTGTCATGGCGAATAGTTTACAATGTGAAGTGAATATAAATCAATTATTTATTTTTATTTTCGAAACATTGGTTAAATTGTCATGCATTTAAATAAAAAATATTAAATACGAAATGTAGTGACTAACACATTTAGTTTTATAGGATGTGCTTTACTTAAAGTTTCCTAATGTTGTTTTGGAGTATCCCACAACAGGTTTACATGCATCAATGGTAAAAAAAATATCGATTTTCATTTCGACGTTTCATTTTCTCATAATGTACATTTACACATCACCACATTTTCAATGATTCTCAAACGACTCACATATGAATGAATCTCTCTATAAATCCCCCTCTTTCCACGAGCTACTCTGCTCTGATTGGCAGACAGCTCATTCTGTTGTGATTGGTCTACTGCGTTTAGAGCGTGTGTTTGAAAACAAAAACGCCCATTGCCACAACAACGTCAGCTCTGCTTGTCCCAATGTTTCCTACACCGTAAACTCAACACAGTTACGAACAAAGACGTTGATTTTACCATATAAATCAGAGTGCGAGTCCAATTATGAAACATGGCAGGAACTAGTTATTCAACCCGAACCTCCATCACAAGGACGACTCGAGCAGTGCTCATTTTGAGGTACATTATGAGATGTTGCAACTGTAACTCCTCAGCATTAACAATTGCATGTCCATCAACAAAATAACAAAGATTATTTTACTTATTTATTTACAGAGTATTTTTCTAAATTTATTGCGGTGAACATGTGGAAACTGTATCAATACATTTACATTTATTAATTTAGCTGACGCTTTTATCCAAAGCGACTTACAATTGCTATATATGTCATAGGTCGCATGCCTCTGGAGCAACTAGGGTTAAGTGTCTTGCTCAGGGACACATTGGTGTCTCACAGTGGATTCGAACCCGGGTCTCTCACACCAAAGGCATGTGTTTTATGCTCAGGAATCAGCTGTTTGAGGGCGTTCAAGTTTTCCCTGGTGTCTGCACACGCATTAAGTGGGCTGGCAATATGCTAATGTTTCATGTTGACGTCACAAGCGAAACAGCTTATGACCTACGATTAATTTAATTGACTCAGAGTTGACTCTTACTTTTGAAAAAACAACTTTATATAGGGTGCACTTTCAGATTTAAAACTTTGCAGGATGTTTTCATTCACTTAGAGCTGTTACACACTAGATTAAAGGCCACTTTCAAAAATCCTTAATAGGGGCACTTTAATACCTGACCTGATTATAATATGACAAATTCTTAATATCTGATTGGTTATTTTGGTGTACAGTAACAATTCGAGCAATTTTCCTTCTGTTTGCAACATGAACATTTACCACTGTGTCATTCTCTTATAGAGCCGGAGTCTGTGAACCCAGGACTTTCCTGTTTAAATGGTAGGAGCAGTCCAGCCTTGACTGAGACCACTTTCTTGGTCAATGCAGAGGAAGGTTTCGCTCTTGCACCGGTTGCCGTCACATGTGAGTGTTAACTCCTCTGGAGAATATTATGAGCAGTAGTAATAACCTTTGCTTCAAACTGGTTGACCTTGTTCACTTTTGAACTGTTAAAGCAATAGTTCACCCAAAATTCTGTCATCATTTACTCAAACTCATGTCCTTCCTAATCTGTATGACTTGCTTTCTTTTGTGGAACATAAAGGAAAATATTTTGTGTCCATACAATGGAAGTCAATGGTCACTATTATACTGTTTGGTTACCAACTTCATTTAGAAATATATATTTTTGTGTTCTGCAGAAGAAGACTGAAAGTGAGTAAATGATTTTATTTTTTCAGTGAAAAATCCCTTTATTGTTGGGGTGTTAACTGGTATCATGAAGCCACTTGAGGGTGCTGTTGACAACCAAGTATAAAAATATCCACTGTAAGTTTTGTAGGCCAGATCATGGCAATAAATCAGCTGCTGCAGTATGTACACATTGCACAGCATGTGGATTTTCTGTGTTCAAGGAATATCATGATGACCTGCTATGTTTGCCAAAAGGTGTAGTATGCAACCAGAGTAATATAATCCACTGTTTTGCATAATATATCAAAAATAAAAAATGTGTGCTGGCTAAAAAACACTTAGTGAGTTTTAAATGTTTCCACTGGCTAATCTTAGCATTATACAGTACATACTGCTCAATAATCAGTACGCCAGTTTTCCATTTTGATTCTAGGGATGGTCACAAATTTGCTAATTATTGCAATTCACATCAGACTAATGGCAAGTTCAAACATGTGTTCAGCATCTTCAACAAGGAAAAGAATGCCGAGAAAGAGGAAGCTGGTCATTGACCGGTCAAAAGAACTAACTGACGATGCCATCAGAGATCAACTGGCTGACTGCTCTGACCTTTTAACCCCGTTGGAGATAGCCCCGCCCACTCGGCAGCTCATGGAGTGGAGGACGAATGGAGGGGTGAAGCAGCTCTTCTCGAGTTTTTGCCTTCCAATCTTACACCCTGACTTAAAGCAGGTAATGCACACCCATTCAGAAATGGCAGCAGAGCTCCGCTGAAGTGCACAGCTGTCATTATACTCTCAGTGTAGCATTAAGGCAGTGCATCATAGGAAAGCTTCCTTTCCCTCTATTTCCTTTAGCTGTTCCCTTGTGACACATCACCTAGGAGACAGGGCTTGAAGGGAGGATCAAAACAGCAAGCTGACCCCGAAGAGATGAGAGAGCAAACTAGAGAGGGTAGGAAATCGCATTGCTTCGGATAGAAACAGAGTTGATGACATTTTTTTCATCATTTACTCCCTTGTTTCGCTGCAAACCAGTTTTGACTTTCTTGCCGTTCCATTATAAATGTCAGAAATCATTAAGAGTATAGTTTGCCCATCATTTACTCACCTGCATGTCTTTCCAAAGCGTGATGTTCTTTCATCTGTGAAACATGAATAAGATATTTTGAAGAATGGGGGTACACTGTTAAGTAATTCTTACAGGTTTGGAATGACATGAAGGTTTGTCAATGTTAACAATTTCTCGGCAAACTGTCCATTTTACAGTTTACGGTAGCAGAATGTCTCCGGTGCTTTTTTCTGCACAGTGAAATTGAACTGAATAGTCAAGTCACCTTTATTTATATAGCTCTTTTTGCAGATTGTTTTTAAACCAGCTTTACAGTGATAACAGGAAAATAATGCAACAAAGTTTGTTTCTGCTGTACAGCGATTTAGAAGGAAATAGTGTCATAGTCCAGATTAACTAAGTTCAGTGATGGTTAATTTGTTGTAAAAATGTTATCTATATTAGCCGCTCTGGAGAAAACAGTGATGTTATCGTCCGGCTCAGTTCAGTTCTCATATAAGGGTGTTAAATGGAGATATATCCAGCTGTAGACCCGCAGCACCACCAGTTTCAGAACCCCAGCGCCAGAACCGGAAGTGAGGGAGGGGCGGAATTATTACTATTGCATTATAGTTATTTTAGCAAGAATGTAAGGACAAAATGGCCCTGAGAGTGAGTTCCTCATTTGATACATTGTAAGTTAAATTAATACAAGATTGTTGTGATAAAATAGGCCTAGGTTTGAATTGTTCATTGTACATTTTTATTGTTTTGGAATTTGAATTTTCAAATTTGCCGAATTTTCTCTCTCTTTTTTAGATTTTGACATTATTATTTTACACAAAAAATGCATGCTGCACATGTTCTTGTGAAATAGAGTATATTTTATAAAAAATACCCATGCTTTGTTTTGTTTTTTTTTAACCATTAAAAGAAATCATCGTACAAATACATAGCCTATCTTCAATATCAAAACAATTTAAGATTTTTGTAAACACAATAAATAAATAAATAGAACATAAAATATCACAGAGGTCTAATCAGTTATCGAATTGTGTAGAATTTTGAAAACCTCCAATTGTCTTGTTTTATATCTTTCAAAGCTTTATTATACAAAGGTAACTCCTTCATAAAAAAATAAATAAAATAAAGGTCTTACCTTCATAAATCTGCACGTATGTATAAACTGCTTAGCTAAAATTATTAAACTGTTATACATTTAAATGCCCCAAAGTTTCAAGTATTATTTTTTTCACCATTGATCAGGAAGTAACTCATAATACAAAGAAATGGATAACTGAAACTATATACAATTATATTCCACAAAATCAATGTTTTAAAATGCTTTTTGTACTGTAATGTAGGCAATGTAGAGAGCATGACGTTTCCTGTTCAATAAAAGCTGTTTAATGTGTAAAATACCCTCCGAATTACGTTAGGTGGCATTATTATGTTTCAAACCTAAGCTCCGCCCCTCACTTACGGCCCTGGCGCTGGTGTTGGTTCGAACGTAACTCCGCCCCTTGCTTCCGGTTCTGGCGCTGGGGTTCTGAAACTGGTGTGCTGCGGGTCTGCAGCTGGATAATATAGGTTAAATGCTGGCAGATCAACAATATTGTTGACTATTAAGTGTCCCCAACTAAGCAAGCCAGAAGCCAAAGGCGACTGTGACAAGGAACCAAAACTCCATCAGAAGACTGAATGGAGGAAAAAAAATTGTAAATGAATTTTATTCCAAGTATTCAGAAGTCATATGACAGCATCATAGCACTGCCTTCTCAAAGCCTTTCTTGTGTGTTGCGAACACAGAAGGAGATCAAGATATTCAGGGAATGATAATAATGACTTGTATTGTAAATCTGCACATTCTGCAAAAGGTTGTTGTGCTCCATGAAAGAAAGCAAGTTTAGAATGGCATGAAGGGGAAATCTCATCTAATCCTGATTAATGTGTGTATACCTGTAGCCGTCTTGGAGAACACTGTTGAGCCGGTCCTGCCAGACTGGAGTTTGCTGCAAGAGTCTGTTGGACAAGATCAAGCAGATAATGCAAACACTACTGTAGAAACTTCTGTCATGCATCCAGAACCTCTTCCTTCCTGGAACACCACCAGTGTAAGAACTACACATGCACTTGATGAGAACACAGACCCTGTTTGTTTGTTTTATTCAAGTTATTGGTCTTATTTGAATGATTCATTGATGCAAGTTCATAATCATTCATCAGAATAGATCTCCATCTCTAAACAACTTTTGACCATTCTTTCACCCTTTTGGTCACAGGAGGAGAGTAGGTTGGAGGTGTCTTATCCAGAGCCTGTCTCTGAGATCTCCATGTTGGGTCATTCATCTGTAGAGACGAGGGAAACCCCACTGGTGACACAGACACAGGTAGTGCTAAACACTCAACCACACATAAAACACATTTTGTCTCTTCAACACAACCAAATGTACTGATGATCAACTTTTTCCTGCCATTGGCAGAATTTATGTCAACTTCATGTCACAACGCTCCCCCCCATTTTAGCCATTCATTATAATCATTGAACATTACAGTATAAATGAAAGCTGTCAATTTTAACATTTATTAGGTTTTACAAAATATAACATCTTTTAAATTAGGTTACTGAGACCTCTACAGACCTCTAATTACAGCCTTTCCTGTTAAAATTAACCAATGAAAAAATTAACCACCTGAGAGGTGGATCCAATACTTTTTTTACATCTGTATTTGCACTTAATTTTAGATTGATTAGGTTCTTTTCACACCTTTCTAAACAGATCATAAATATTACCCATCAAACGATCTGAGCAATCTTTTATGGCTCTTATTATGTTACTCAGTGCAGCTGAGATGGTTTATACCAGGACACTATTATAATTATAAAATGCAAACATTTCCATTTTGTAACTCATCCTTCCGCGAGCGGTTATAATTTTACTGTGGTGGTGGTTGTTGTTGTTTTAATGTTGTATACATTATTTCATATAACTTGATTCATATAATGTATCTAGGAATGGCAATAAAAAATAATACTTTTATTCAGCAAGGATGCATTAAAACAAACATGACAGTAAAGACTTTTATAATGTTACTAAAGATTTCTTTTTCAAATACATGCTGTTCTTTTGAACTTTCTATTTATCAAAGAATCCAGAAAAAAGTGTGGTTTCCACAAAAATATTAAGCAGCACAACTGTTTTCAGCTCTGTTTCTTGTGCACCAAATCAGCATATTAGAAGGATTTCTGAAGGATCATGTGACACTGAAGGCTAAATTAAAGTCGTCATTAGAGAATTCTCCCTCCCATGAAATTGTCTTGAATGTAATATAACAATTTTTATATCATCAGTAATATTATTGAAAAACACATGAAAGGATAACACTTTTACAGTAGAGATTTGCTGTGTGAGATTTGGTGTGTGTGTGTGTGTGTGTGTGTGTGTGCACCTGCTGAACATTTGACCTCTTACTTTTTATCTGCAGTCAGCTCTGAACAGCCAGGATGTGGAGGATAAGAGACTGAACCAGTCGGGCACATAACCTCCTCCAGGCCCTCAAAGTAAGAAACTATCAAAAGCTGTAGATGAGGATTTTGGAGTGAAGAATTAAGAGAATGAGTAATAACATGTATTTAAGATGTACATAAGATGTATTTTTCAGCATTGCATTATCCAACAAAAAAATCCCAGTACACGCTGTTGCTGAGGCTCATACCGTTACATCACTGATGGTCATTTGGGCTCATTTTTGGTATTCTACCTAGACCTAATATTTACAGTCTCTTACAAAAGTGACAATTTAGCAAACATTTTAGTATATCTTCTAGAGCCAAGTACCGATATATCGGCATGCCGATATTATCGGCCGATATTAGGCATTTTCCAAACTATCGGTATCGGCAGTTATAATGGCCGATAAATGAATATTTCAAAAATAAAATAATAAAAACGGGCGAAACATGCTTGAACCATATCATGAGTGTTAGAGTTGAATAGTTTGTCCACCAGAGGGCACTCTACACAGTCCCTATTGGCAACACTCGTTGAGTTGGTCACGAGACCTTGCTTGAATAACAATTAAAAGATCATCCCCATCAGTTCTCTTAACTCAAATAAGCATGACAGAATTTGTGACTATCATGTCCAGTTTTGCTGCTGTTAAATAAGCTGAGAGTGAAGCGGAATTAGCTAGCAATAATTACGTTACGTTTTTACAGTGTAGTTGACTGACTGTCCTTTTAACTTTTGACAATGTGACTGAAGAATTTCTTTAATAGCGCGTGACAGTTATAGCAATGAGACGTATCATCTCTCCTTGGCCTGTTATATTGAAAATGTATGTTTTAAACTTGAAAATATATTGAAAATGTATGTTTTAAAAAATGTACTGTTTTAAAAATGTATGTTTGAAAATGTATAATTTTAACCATTGCTAAATTATGGCTCATAGATGAATCACAAAGCTAGCTAATGCCACTATCATCAGTCTGTTCTGTTGTGACAATAAAAGAAAAAAGTTTCTTTTTAAAATGCATGATCATAATATTTTAGTTAAAACTCATAAATGTCTACAAATAACTAATGTTAGGGAAATCTGTTAATGTTTTGTTGCGCATTTCGAAAAATAAATAAATATTCGACCAATATATCGGCATATCATATTTTAAAACCAAAAAATATTTGTATCGGTATTCGGTCTTCAAAATCCTTTATCGGTTGGGCTCTAATATCTTCTCAAGGGACAATATAAATATATATTATAAATAGACATATATATTTAATGTCCTCTGAAAATAACTTAACATACAGCCATTACTGTCAAAATAGCTAGCAACAAAAGTGAGTACACCCTAATCATCATGTCATGTTCATGTTTTTGTCTGCTTGACAGGACCATACAAATTAGTTTATCTTGTATTAGAGCAGTTACAATTTGTGCTTTAAGTACAATTCTCTCATACTGACCACTGGATGTTCAACATCTCTAAGGATTTGAGAATTAGAATTGTTTCTCTCCACAAAGTTGACCTTGGCTATAAGAAGATTGGTAACTCCCTGAAACTGAGTTACAGTACAGTGGCCAGGGTCATACGGAGGTTTTCCAAGACGAGGTCCACTCGGAACAGGCCTCGCGGAGGGTCAGTCAAAGAAGTTGAGTCCTCGTGCTGTGGGTCAGGTGCAGAAGCTGGCTTCAAAAACCAGATGCATGAGTGCTTCCAGCATTGCCTTAGAGGTTGCAGAAGTGGAAGGTCAGCTTGTCAGTGCTCAGACCATACACCGCACATTGCAACAAGTCAGTTTGCATGGCCCTCGTCCTAGAAGGAAATCTCTTCTGAAGCTTGAGAAAGCCTGCAAACAGTTTGCTGAAAGCAACCTGTCCAAGAGCATGAATTACTGGAACAATGTCCTGTGATCTGATGAGACATACACTCACCGGCCACTTTATTAGGTAACCCATGCTAGTAACGGGTTGCACTCCTTTTGCCTGCAGAACTGCCTCACCTTCCTGCATAGATTCAACAAGGTGCTGAACATCCCCCAGGAGTTTGGTCCATATTGACATTATTAGCATCACACAGTTGCCAGATCTGTTTGGCTGCACATCCATGATGCCAATTTCTGCTCCATCATATTCCAAAGCAGGCTTTATTGATTGAGATTGTGACTGTGGAGGCCATTTGAGTACAGCGACCATTGTCATGTTCAAGAAACCAGTCTGAGATGATTGCGCATTATCCTGCCAAGTACACTATCAGAGTTGGTAAGATTGTGGTCATAAAAGGATGGCATGGTCAGCAACAGATTAGGTAGGCTGCTGCTGGAATATGCTCAATTGTACCACAAGGGGCCCAACAGTGATGCCAAAATATTCCCCACCACATGACACCAGCGACCACTTAGCCTAAACTGTCTCACAAGGCAGGATGCATCCATGCTTTCATGTCAATACCAATCTCCACCCTATCCAAGAGTGTTCACAGCAGAAATCCAGACTCATCAGACCAGGAAGGTTGCTTTCCAACCTCCATTGTTCACTTCTGACCAAGCTTGTGCAAACTGTAGCCCCAGTTTGGTTCTTAGCTGAAAAGGAAGTGGCACCCGGTGTGGTCTTCTGCTGCTGTAGCCCATCTGCCTCAAAGTTCTACCCACCTGTGCGTTCAGAGAGATGCTCTTTGGCCCACCTTGTTGTAAATCGGGCTCATTTGAGTCACTGTTGCCCTTCTACCAACTCGAACCAGTCTGGCCATTCCTTTGTCCTGCATCAATAAAGGCATTTCCGTCCAGAGAGCGGCGTCCACTGGATGTTTTTTCGGACCATTCTCTCTGTAAACCCTAATGTCTGTGTGAAAATCCCAGTAGATGGAGCCTCCAACACCCTGAAGACCAGCCCTTTTGGCATCAACAATCATGTCACCTCCAACCACTCAAATCACCTTTCCCATACTGTATCTCTGTTTGAACTGCAGGAGACTGTTTTTATGTCTCATGCTGCTGAATGCATGGAGTTGCTGCCATGTGATTGCGGCTTAGAAATTAAGTGTTACGAGAGTCTTACAGGTGTACCGTGAAGAGTGGCGGTGAGTGCAGCAATGGTTTGTCTCACGATGGTGTCCAGCATGTGTGGTGACGCCCTGGTGAGGAGTACCAAGAAAATTGTGTCTTGCTCGACTGCCTTGCTGAGGAAGCTGAAATTGAAGGTGATAGAGTGGCCAAGTATGTCTCCAGAGACCTGAACCCTATTGAGCAGCTGTGGGGCGTCCTCAAGTGGAAGGTGAAGTGCCATGTGTCTAACATCCAGCAGCTCTGTGATGTGATTATGGAGGAGTGGAAGAGGATCCCTGCAACAACCTGTGCAGCTCTGGTGAACACGCCCAGGTGGATTAAGGCAGTGCTAGATAACAATGGTGCTCACACAAAATATTGACACTTTGGAAACAGTTTTGACATGTTCACTTAGGGTGTACTCACTTTTGTTGCCAGCTATTTTGACAATAATAGCTGTGCGTTGAGTTATTTTCAGAGGACATGTATACTTCTATGTAAATATATACTTCATTCATTCAAACACATACAATCATTTCTATAGAATTATATTGTCCCTTTGAGAAGATATGTGAAGAGATCAGATGCAAAAGCCTCTAAATGCCATTTGAAATTTTCTTCTAAAATGACCATTTTTATCAAGCTTGTATATTTAAGTTCAGTAATTTCACTTAAATGACACTTAATAGGTAATCTTCATTGCCATTTAAATGAAATTACTGAACTTTACTATACAAGCTTGATAAAAATGATCATTTTAGAAGAAAATTTCAAATGGCACTTAGAGGCTTTTGCATCTGAACTCTTCACATACTACAATGTTTGCTGAAATGTGAGGGTATACTCTCTTATGTGAGATACTGTATCTCCAATAGCTATTTGTCACAGCGATTTGGGCTTTAAAAGACAAAATCATCCGTTTTGCCTTTTCTTACAGCGTGTCTACCTTGTGCAAGGCTGTTTTCACTGGACACTGTAGCCAGCACTAGTCAATAAGGAAGATTATGCAGACACTTTATATCTGAAGATAAGAAAACAGACGTCACAAAGGACATTAGTTTAGTACACATTATAGCAGGGAAGATAATGGGCTACTATTTGCTTTTGATGTGCCGCTTGAGTCTGGTGTAGAGAGGGTGTTACTGATCGTAATGCTCGGGATCTGTGAATGATCATAATATGTGTATAATCCTGAGTTTATCCTGATGGAAATATAAAGAAGTGTTAAACAATTTTTTGGAAACAGGGTGTTTTAACCACACAAACGGCTCATTTTGAAGTGCCCATATAGATTACAGCTCCTTTCGAGGGTGCAAAATGATTCAGTGTAAAGCCCTACCGTGATTGGTTGTAGCAAGAATGTGATACATTTGGTCAGCTCAATGATTGGCTTGAGTAAACGGTGGGTGGAGTCCACTTTGTGGCTTTGTCTGCACGTTGACACTAGAAGTGTTTGAAAATCCACAGATGCGTGAGGGGATTTACAAATGCACAAGAAGCGATTCACAAATAAATGCCAGGCAAGAGTTGTGTTTGTGACATAAAACCCATTTGTAAAAGTTTTATCTTATTTATTTGCAAGTCTCATTTTATTTATTTGTGAATTTTATAATTTTGTTTTTGAATCTCTTTACATTTATTTGTTGATCTTAATCTATTTATTTGGAATAATGCAATAATTCTAACCCCATATTGTCACAGTGTCTGGTTGTGTTTCCCTGAGTTGTCACTAGAGGTCCTCGTTCTCACGGTGTCTTCACTTTTGACTTCATTTCCCAGCATTCTGTCCACAACAGTTCATTGCACTCTCCCATTGTTCACTGGGAGCTGTTTCCCATCACATTGTTAGATCTGTGTGTATATATTCCCTGTCTGTGTCAGTGTTTGTTACGGAGTCCTTGTTATATCTCACACCACTTCTGAGGTCTGTTTCTAGCTTGTTCTTGTTTTGTTTCTCAATATTTGGTTTGATAATTTGGATTTTGATCCATGCCTGGAATACTATGATTTGGATTACCCTATTAAAAGACTACTGCTTTTGGATTTTCTGTTTCCTGTTTCCTGTATTATTCTTAATAATGTGTTAGTAGTGGAAATGCATGTTTTTGGTTTGAACTTGAACTAACTTCTCCTTTCTCTTCAGAGACAAGACTCTTCTCCCAATGCCTCGTACAGTCTTCACGCTTTATGTGAGAGCAGCACCCGTTCATACGTGGCAGCCATGTTTTTCTGCTTGCTGGTGTTAAAGAAACAACAACTTCTCGAACCTGCACCAGAGCGCCCCATACAGTGACATCATCGCCACACCTGGGCCTCTCTTTCACTCCCTCTAGAACAGGTAGCCATGAAGCAATGGGGAAAAAAACATTTGAGGCTTTGACTCGTTAAAGGGCTTTGTTGTGTCATTCATGTTCTTGGATGGAAACTAATTTGATGAATTTCTGTTTTTTAAAAAAAAAATCAACAATGTTATGAATTCCTGTGCTAAAAACAATGAAATGCATCTTCATAGTGTTATACTGTTTCTAATATATTATATATTGTTCTCGGATCTATATGAGCTGGCTAAATATTATTGTAAAGTAGCATCTGAGTAAATTGATTAATATTTGTTCATTATTCAAAAGTGAGTTGCAATGGCTTGAAAGTCAAGCATGAAACGTTATTAGCCTTTTCTTCCTTCAGTTTAATGTTGTAATAGTTGTTTTAAAAACAGTTCTGCTCTGTGCTCATTATTTTGATCTCTATTTTCTTTTCACAGAATCCTTATAAATCATTAAATGTATACATCAAATAAATATTGCAAATCTAAAAGGAAAAACAAAATCATTTACTCTTTCTCATGTTGTTACAAACTAGCAGTTTTAAAATGGGAGTGAATGGGGACTGATGTGAATTGGGTGTTGAGAAAAATAGCATTATAAAAATGCAGCAAACATTAATGGATGGTAGTGTTTAACATTAACATTTTTTAATGGGAGATGTACTGAAGTAACAACTGATATTTCTATACAATTAGAATGATTGTATATATGATATAATATTTTGATGTGTATTTATACCTGATATTTATATACCAGCCTACTCTGCTATACTATGAAGATCTCATTTATTTACATTACAAGCTATAAGAATTTCATCGTACTTTTTGGCCAGTACAATTATTTTGCTCAGTTTGGGCCTCTGAAAACAGCCATATATATCTTCTGTTTTGATGTGTCTGTGTCCAACAAAATCAGTGGTACAATCCTTTGCCATAGACTCACTGATGAACAGTAAATAAACTACATTTAATCATGAAGAGTTTAATTACATGTTAAGCCGCTGTCTTAAAGCAATCCCCACTGGGGTTAACTAGCGGATTAAAGGTTCAAAACCTTTGATATGTGCGCACAATTACTGTACAACCAGATCGGAAGATAACCAGATTCTGCGACCAGTAATTGATCCTTTTTTAACATTCGTTTCCTGTCCCTTTAAGAAACGCCGATGCAGCGTCACGCAAATGCGTCTTGTCTGCTTTCGCAGGTCTCGTGCGCGCGCTCTCATCAGCAGCATCCATCAGTCCCATCATCAACCGACCCGGGAGAAATGACAGCCAAGAACATCTATGAACAAACTTCACTGGGAATGGGAGACTGCAAAGCAGCGTCGACGGAAAAGCAGAATTTGTAAGTCATGTTCGACCAGGTCTTACTCTTCTCTCGACTTTCATAAACTCGTCTGTAATGTTATGATGGAGTCTATATGTTCATCATAATGACTTGTGTATCATATAAGTGCGTTTCTCGGCATAAAACAGTTTAGACTAAGCTTGTTCTACAGCCTAATATAGTTTTGTGCCCTGCAAAACCAACGACACACTGTTGCAGCGTCGCGTTTCAGTCTCAGACAGGCGGATAGTATTCTGCTGATAATCACATACTGTTACATAAGACCGCTTGTGCCCTTTACGATTTACCTGCAATATACTGAGGGCGGTGACGTCATCACGCCCCGCTGGATGCAGCATTTAACCATAGATGTAGCATTTGAATGTTTAATTAGGGCCCAAGCCCTGAAAGGGCGCAGAGCCCTATTGTTTTCCTTCCGATTATTTTTTTTATTTTTTTTTTTTTTTTTTTTTTTCTAGCGACTATTCGGGCACTTTTGGGGCCCTTAACATGCTCGAAAACTCTTGAAACTTTGCACACGGGTCAGAACCCGCGGCCATCAGAGCCGGGCTGAAGCTGGTACCCGGGCGTGGCAGGGCGGCTCGTCAGCGCCCCCTGGAATGGGGTCCGAACACCTGGTCCATAACTCAAACACACTTGCATGTAATAATATGAAACTCGGTACACATGTCGATAGCAGAATTTCATCTATACCTCGCGTTCTTACTTTTTACCCCAGCCCAACAGGAAGTCGGCTATTGAGGTTTTTTTGTAAAACACACGCAATGAACTTTTAAATACTCCTCCTAGAGCTCTGATCCAAATTCGACGAAACTCGGTCAGCGTGAAGTCAAGACATTGAGGATGAAAGTTTGTGTGGGGATTTTTGATATCTCGAACGGTTTGGCCGTGGCGAGGAAACGAAACTATGGCGAGAAACGTGAAACAGGAAGTGTGTCATAACTTCAGCATACATTAACTGATCTGGATGAAACTTCAGCAGTGCGTTCGCTGTAAGAGGACGATCACATGGATGTGACTATTGTGAGTCAAAGTTATAGCGCCACCAACTGGCAGCAGGAAGTGTGTCACTTTCAAAATGCTTTGAAATCACCCTCTTATTTTAACCCGATTTGCTTCAAACTTCATCTGTATAATGTAAATACACGGCAGATGAAGACCTATGAATGGATTCTTGATATCTTTGAAACTGTTGCCGTGGCGACGCATCAAACTTTACCATTCTTTTAGGATGCATTCTTTTAGGCATTCGAACATTTGTCCATAAATCAAACACACGTGCATGGATTAATATGAAACTCGGTACACTTATAGATCACATCAGGCCAAACAACTTTCGTGCTCTAAGTTTTACGACAGTTCAAACGGAAGTCGGGAATTATGTTTTTTTTTTTTAAATACATGTCCTAGAAAAACATCAAATTACAACCCATGCTGTTACCAATCACCACCAAACTCGGTGTGCATGAAGTCAAGACATTGAGGATGCTAAATTCCGGACGGATTTGTGATATCTCGAACGGTTTGGCCGTGGCGAATTTTTTTGTCTAAAAAAGGACACATAAAGTGTGTTATAACTTGGTTAGTTTTACTGACAGTTACAAAACTTGCCGTGTATATTGTTCTATTCAAGCCAAACAACTTTCTAATTAACAATAATAAGCTCAAACCCACAGAAAGTCAGATATTGTAGTTTGAATATGATCATGCTCTTTCTGAGTCTTTCTTGAGTCTCTTGACACACAGTCTGTGTGTGTGTGTAGGGGGAGGGGGCTTAATCATTTCACTGTGTGTCTGGCCTGCTAAAGTAAATACATTTCTTAAGCCTGGTATTTTTTAAATAAGTTTTATTAGGGCCCAAGCCCTGAAAGGGCGCAGAGCCCTATTGTTTTCCTTCCGATTATTTTTTATTTTTTTATTTATTTTTTATTTTCTTTTTCTAGCGACTATTCGGGCACTTTTGGGGCCCTTAACATGCTCGAAAACTCTTGAAACTTTGCACACGGGTCAGAACCCGCGGCCATCAGAGCCGGGCTGAAGCTGGTACCCGGGCGTGGCAGGGCGGCTCGTCAGCGCCCCCTGGAATGGGGTCCGAACACCTGGTCCATAACTCAAACACACTTGCATGTAATAATATGAAACTCGGTACACATGTCGATAGCAGAATTTCATCTATACCTCGCGTTCTTGCTTTTTACCCCAGCCCAACAGGAAGTCGGCTATTGAGGTTTTTTTGTAAAACACACGCAATGAACTTTTAAATACTCCTCCTAGAGCTCTGATCCAAATTCGACGAAACTCGGTCAGCGTGAAGTCAAGACATTGAGGATGAAAGTTTGTGTGGGGATTTTTGATATCTCGAACGGTTTGGCCGTGGCGAGGAAACGAAATTATGGCGAGAAACGTGAAACAGGAAGTGTGTCATAACTTCAGCATACATTAACTGATCTGGATGAAACTTCAGCAGTGCGTTCGCTGTAAGAGGACGATCACATGGATGTGACTATTGTGAGTCAAAGTTATAGCGCCACCAACTGGCAGCAGGAAGTGTGTCACTTTCAAAATGCTTTGAAATCACCCTCTTATTTTTACCCGATTTGCTTCAAACTTCATCTGTATAATGTACATACACGGCAGATGAAGACCTATGAATGGATTCTTGATATCTTTGAAACTGTTGCCGTGGCGACGCATCAAACTTTACCATTCTTTTAGGATGCATTCTTTTAGGGATTCGAACATTTGTCCATAAATCAAACACACGTGCATGGATTAATATGAAACTCGGTACACTCATAGATCACATCAGGCCAAACAACTTTCGTGCTCTAAGTTTTACGACAGTTCAAACGGAAGTCGGGAATTATGTTTTTTTTTTTTTAAATAATTGTCCTAGAAAAACATCAAATTACAACCCATGCTGTTACCAATCACCACCAAACTCGGTGTGCATGAAGTCAAGACATTGAGGATGCTATATTCCGGACGGATTTCTGATATCTCGAACGGTTTGGCCGTGGCGGATTTTTTTGACTAAAAAAGGACACATAAAGTGTGTTATAACTTGGTTAGTTTTACTGACAGTTACAAAACTTGCCGTGTATATTGTTCTATTCAAGCCAAACAACTTTCTAATTAACAATAATAAGCTCAAACCCACAGAAAGTCAGATATTGTAGTTTGAATATGATCATGCTCTTTCTAAACCTAGGCCTGTCACACAGTCTGTGTGTGTGTGTGTGTGTGTAGGGAGGGGGCTTAATCATTTCACTGTGTGTCTGGCCTGCTAAAGTAAATACATTTCTTAAGCCTGGTATTTTTTACATAAGTTTTATTAGGGCCCAAGCCCTGAATGGGCGCAGAGCCCTATTGTTTTCCTTCCGATTATTATTATTTATTTATTTATTTTTTTTTTTTTTTTTTTTTTTTCTAGCGACTATTCGGGCACTTTTGGGGCCCTTAACATGCTCGAAAACTCTTGAAACTTTGCACACGGGTCAGAACCCGCGGCCATCAGAGCCGGGCTGAAGCTGGTACCCGGGCGTGGCAGGGCGGCTCGTCAGCGCCCCCTGGAATGGGGTCCGAACACCTGGTCCATAACTCAAACACACTTGCATGTAATAATATGAAACTCGGTACACATGTCGATAGCAGAATTTCATCTATACCTCGCGTTCTTGCTTTTTACCCCAGCCCAACAGGAAGTCGGCTATTGAGGTTTTTTTGTAAAACACACGCAATGAACTTTTAAATACTCCTCCTGAGAGCTCTGATCCAAATTCGACGAAACTCGGTCAGCTAGAAGTCAAGACATTGAGGATGAAAGTTTGTGTGGGGATTTTTGATATCTCGAACGGTTTGGCCGTGGCGAGGAAACGAAACTATGGCGAGAAACGTGAAACAGGAAGTGTGTCATAACTTCAGCATACATTAACTGATCTGGATGAAACTTCAGCAGTGCGTTCGCTGTAAGAGGACGATCACATGGATGTGACTATTGTGAGTCAAAGTTATAGCGCCACCAACTGGCAGCAGGAAGTGTGTCACTTTCAAAATGCTTTGAAATCACCCTCTTATTTTTACCCGATTTGCTTCAAACTTCATCTGTATAATGTACATACACGGCAGATGAAGACCTATGAATGGATTCTTGATATCTTTGAAACTGTTGCCGTGGCGACGCATCAAACTTTACCATTCTTTTAGGATGCATTCTTTTAGGGATTCGAACATTTGTCCATAAATCAAACACACGTGCATGGATTAATATGAAACTCGGTACACTCATAGATCACATCAGGCCAAACAACTTTCGTGCTCTAAGTTTTACGACAGTTCAAACGGAAGTCGGGAATTATGTTTTTTTTTTTAAATAATTGTCCTAGAAAAACATCAAATTACAACCCATGCTGTTACCAATCACCACCAAACTCGGTGTGCATGAAGTCAAGACATTGAGGATGCTATATTCCGGACGGATTTTTGATATCTCGAACGGTTTGGCCGTGGCGGATTTTTTTGACTAAAAAAGGACACATAAAGTGTGTTATAACTTGGTTAGTTTTACTGACAGTTACAAAACTTGCCGTGTATATTGTTCTATTCAAGCCAAACAACTTTCTAATTAACAATAATAAGCTCAAACCCACAGAAAGTCAGATATTGTAGTTTGAATATGATCATGCTCTTTCTGAGCCTAGGCCTGTCACACAGTCTGTGTGTGTGTGTGATTGAGTCTTTTGACACACAGTCTCTGTGTGTGTGTGTAGGGGGAGGGGGCTTAATAATTTCACTGTGTGTCTGGCCTGCTAAAGTAAATACATTTCTTAAGCCTGGTATTTTTTAAATAAGTTTTTGTTTTTATTTTTTTATAAGTAAAGGCATATAACCTGTTTAATTGTAGTGCATTGACAATAGTTTTATATAATTAGTGTATTAATTAAATTAACTTGGTCCATAAATCAAAAAGGAAGTGTGTTAAAACTTCTGCATACATTAACTGATCTTGATGAAACTTCAGCAGTGTGTTCGTTGTAAGAGGCCGATCACATGGATGTGACTATTGTGAGTCAAATATATAGCGCCACCAACTGGCAGCAGAAAGTGTTTCACTTTCAAAATGCTTTGAAATCACACTCTTACTTTTACCCGATTTGCTTCAAACTTCATCTGTATAATGTAAACACACGCCAGATGAAGAGCTGTGAAAGCATTATTCAATATCTAAGATAATGTTGCCATAGCAACGCATCAAACTTTAACATTCCTTTTTTTTGATGATTTTGAGTCTCTTAGCGGCTTTTGGGGCCCTTAATGGGTTTGAAAACTCTTGAAACTTTGCACACAGGTCAGATCCCACAGCCATCAGAGCCGGCGAAGATGGTACCCGGGTGTGGCAAGGGGGCTAGACAGCGCCCCCTGGAACGGGGTCCAAAAACTTGGTCCATAAATCAAACACGCTTGCATGTAATAATATGAAACTCAGTACACATGTTGATCTCATCGTTTCATATATTCATATATTCTCCTCAAGCCGGACAACTTTCTAATTTACACTCATGAGCTAGGACCCACAGAAAGTCAGATATTTTGGTTTGAAAATGTTGAGTGTCTCTCTAGAGCCTACACTTCTGTATGGCAAGCCCTTTTAACATTTAAAAGCTAAGTTTGACTATTCGTAATTAACATTGTAGATATCAACAACGTCTTTCTAGTCGTAATTACATTTTGGATAGTTTGTATTATCATTTAAGATATCTGTAACGTAATTGTGACTAGTCGAAACGACAGATAGAGTATGGCAAGCCGTTTTAACATTTAATCATTTTAACCTACTAGTCTCTATTTTCATGCTACTAGTACTTATTTTTTAGATACTAGTATCTATTCCATTAAGTACTAGTACTTATTCATTAGCTACTAGTGCTTATTCTTTAGATACTAGTGCCTTTTCTTTAGATACTAGTGTTTATTCTTTAGGTACTAGTACCTTTTTAAAGATACTAGTACTTATTCATTAGACACTAGTCCTTATTTATTAGATACTAGTACTTATTCATTAGATGCTAGTCCTTATTCATTACATACCAATGCTTATTAATTAGTTACTAGTACTTATTCATTAGATGCTAGTACCTATTAAATAGATACTAGTACTTATTCATTAGACACTAGTACTTATTTCAATGGTGACTAGTAACTATTCTTTTGTTACTAGTCACATTTTTTCCAGTGACTTCTATGGTGATCTGTCATTCAGATATCAACTATTCAGTTCTGACTAGTATGTTAGTATGTATTCCAATTGTGGAATACATACTAGTATGTATTCCAAAGCAGGGGTTACGTTTTTGCACGTCGTGCAGAATAACCCTAAAGGCACCAAGGTGGCGGAGTGCCCACCGGCTTTATATATATATATATATATATATATATATATATACACTCACCGGCCACTTTATTAGGTACACCTGTCCAACTGCTCGTTAACACTTAATTTCTAAGCAGCCAATCACATGGCGGCAACTCAGTGCATTTAGGCATGTAGACATGGTCAAGACAATCTCCTGCAGTTCAAACCGAGCATCAGTATGGGGAAGAAAGGTGATTTGAGTGACTTTGAACGTGGCATGATTGTTGGTGCCAGAAGGGCTGGTCTGAGTATTTTCAGAAACTGCTAATCTACTGGGATTTTCACGCACAACCATCTCTAGGGTTTACAGAGAATGGTCCAAAAAAGAAAAAACATCCAGTGAGCGGCAGTTCTGTGGGCGGAAATGCCTTGTTGATGCCAGAGGTCAGAGGAGAATGGCCAGACTGGTTTGAGCTGATAGAAGGGCAACAGTGACTCAAATAACCACCCGTTACAACCAAGGTGGGCAGAAGAGCATCTCTGAACGCACAGTACGTCGAACTTTGAGGCAGATGGGCTACAGCAGCAGAAGACCACACCGGGTGCCACTCCTTTCAGCTAAGAACAGGAAACTGAGGCTACAATTTGCACAAGCTCATCGAAATTGGACAATAGAAGATTGGAAAAACGTTGCCTGGTCTGATGAGTCTCGATTTCTGCTGCGACATTCGGATGGTAGGGTCAGAATTTGGCGTCTACAACATGAAAGCATGGATCCATCCTGCCTTGTATCAACGGTTCAGGCTGGTGGTGGTGGTGTCATGGTGTGGGGAATATTTTCTTGGCACTCTTTGGGCCCCTTGGTACCAATTGAGCATCGTTGCAACGCCACAGCCTACCTGAGTATTGTTGCTGACCATGTCCATCCCTTTATGACCACAATGTACCCAACTTCTGATGGCTACTTTCAGCAGGATAATGCGCCATGTCATAAAGCTGGAATCATCTCAGACTGGTTTCTTGAACATGACAATGAGTTCGCTGTACTCAAATGGCCTCCACAGTCACCAGATCTCAATCCAATAGAGCATCTTTGGGATGTGGTGGAGACGGGAGATCGCATCATGGATGTGCAGCCGACAAATCTGTGGCAACTGTGTGATGCCATCATGTCAATATGGACCAAACTCCCTGAGGAATGCTTCCAGCACCTTGTTGAATCTATGCCACGAAGAATTGAGGCAGTTCTGAAGGCAAAAGGGGGTCCAACACGTTACTAGCATGGGGTACCTAATAAAGTGGCCGGTGAGTGTATATATATATATATATATATATATATATATATATAAATATAGCTGCGAGCAGCGATGGAGGGCCAAAGCCGGGCGGTACCGCCATCCGGTGCCTTTAGGCACCGGGGTTGCAGTGCCACCCGGCTTGGGCACGCGATCGCTGCTCGCAGCTATATTTCTTGGTTTGTGTTACTGTATATTGTAGTACAATACAGGGATACGTCTCAGATATTTAAAATGTGGTAGAAAAAAAGCCCCTGCAGTGCCTTTTTTGAACTTTTATTTATTAATGTTATTTTTATTGTAGTCCTATCTGGCCATAGGGTTAAAGTCTCTACAGACACCAGAGTGACCTGTGACTGTCAGATAGTGTTCAGAGGCAAATGTTGTTGAATGTGTTTGTGTAGTAATGTCAAATGAAAGTTAAATCAGCCCTAAAACATTGGATGGAGCTCCAAAACTCGAACTGATAGCATTAAAGGGGGGGTTGACTGCCATTTCACTTTTTTCATTTTAAATAGTGTGTAATGTTGCTGTTGGTGCATGAACAGTATCTGCAAAGTTGCGGCGCTGAAAGTTTAGTGTAAGCAGAGATATCGTCTTTTAAAAATCAGGAAGTATAATTGCCTACAAAAATGACTCGATTGGGACTACAGCTGGGTTATGGTACCTCACTAACCCATACATTCTGCATCAACCCCTCCCTCCGGAATATGCAAAAACGTGCATGCACATTTTTCAGCAGCTCCAGCTCGTCGAGTGTGTTGTTCGCGCAGCTGTCAGGTCTTCTATGGTCGAACTTCCCACGGACGCTGCGGCTGTACTTCGTCAACAATGGATACAATTAATGTTTGATTATGTTCCTGAAAATCGTAATTTAGCTCTCTGTGCCAACTTAGCCAACTATGGTTGCAAAGTTTGATCGTTCCCAATAGAGTTCAATGGAAATTGCGACCAACTTGCGAAATCATAGTTGGCTAACGATGCTTTCGGGAAATGCACCCCTGTTTGACTCTCTTCATCGCGGCTTTCTCTGTCTGATTCTGCCTTAAACTGATACTGCAGTTCGACACATATTTACATCTGTACCAGAGCTCAATGACATTCCCGTAAAGGTAATGGGCGTTAATCTTGCGGACAACGTGAGCGACAGTTTAGCCAATCACGACACACTAGGGCTGTCACTTTTGTGAAAAAATCCTGTTCGATTTTTGAGACATAAGTGTTCATTGAATTGATTGTAAAATCGATTTTTTTCTGTTTCCATTTTCAACGCCAAATATAGGCAAATCCACGGACAACTAGCAGGCATTAGGACGAAACGTAAAAAGGGCGCATGAGACGCACAAGTCAGTAATATTTCTGATTTATTGGCATGAAGAATTCGTGCACAATAAATAACAAGAAGAGTGTAACATTCTCGAAAAACAATAAGCAGCCATAACATCAATGAAAAACATTAGCCTTCTGCAAGCTTAAACATGGCTGTGTTTATGATTAGAATAATAAATGTCAAACAAATTTCGCCTACTAGGCAATTGTAATAAACAGCGAAAATAAACGAAAAAAATCATGAACAGCATTTATGATTTAAGCTATTCAAAAATTTCCAAAATTATTTTACTTAATGATTCAATCCATTATAGACAACTGTTCAAAAACGAAACTTTAAATGGACTTACTTAAATGGAGAACAGGCCATGTGTTTTTTTTTTATTGAACGTAACAACACAAGGCGGGCGTATAATGAAACGTGCAAATAAGGCTAGACTTATTACAAATTATTGGACAGGAAAACAAGTCTATCGACATTTTCGGGGTCCAGAGCAGAGCGTTTTTTATTCACTATGTGTCCAGCTGTTGAGAAGACGCGCTCCGACCGCACTGATTTCCCATGGACACTCAGGTACTTCATTGCCAGCTGCGCAAGGTGGGGGTATTTCACACTTCCAATCTTCCACCACAATCGCACAGTTTGCATACCACTTTGTCCTTGTTCATAGTTTGACCAACAGTCCAAAACCCGAAGTGCTTCCATATCGAACTCCTCAAGTTATTAGGGGTTATGACTCGTCTCTCATGTCGCACAGGCTGATCGCTGTTATCTTCCATTTTTTTTGGCAAAACACCAGCAGCAGCAGATTGAACGTAAACCACGTGGGGAATTTATTTTTAGCTTTCGCAACGCTTCCTGCACTTTCGAAATTCTTTATTTTCCTTTTCTGCTTGTTTTTGAGTTTTGTTACATCTATCTTTTTTATTTTTTTTATTTGTTTAAAATTAATGATATACATTTGGTTAAAATCGATTCCTTATTTTCGTTTTCGATACTTGTTTTGGTTGGTCCGATCGATTGTGCAATCGATTTCGAACGTAAAGTGACAGCCGCTACGACACACTGGCCCAAACTAACCAATCTGAGCCCACCGAACGTTTCTGAGGGAGTGTTTTCATAGAATCAGGAAGTGAACCGCTCGTTCAGGGAACAGAGGAGAGCACGGCTGACAATAAAGGTGAAGTTTATGAAAAATAAGACTTTTAAAAAAAGAAAAACCACGAATACATGTTAAATTGCACCCCATAAATACAATCATGCAATGAAAAAAAGCAGTCAACCCCCCCTTTAAAATATTACTGTGATCAAACAGAAAGACGAAACAGTTGTTTAAGATGTGTTTTAGTTGAGCGTTTTAGTGTCATACATCTTTGGCATTATTTACAGGGACATTTGTATTTAATGTTGATTTAGCAACAGACAGTTGTTTGAATTGAAAATGTATTTCAATTGAGTGATTAAATTGAAGTGTATGACATTTCATGTTACATTTATTCATTTAGCAGACAATTTTATCTAAAGCAACTTCAAATTCATCTTAAAGGAGTAGTTCACTTTTTAAAAAAAACTTTTGCTGATAATTTACTCACTCCCATGTCATCCAAGATGTCCACGTCTTTTCTTTCTTCAGTCGAAAAGAAATGAAGGTTTTTGATGAAAACATTCCAGGATTTTTCTCCGTATAATGGACTTTACTGGGAACCAAACGATTCAAGGTCCAAAAGACAGTTTCAGTGCAAACTGTTGAAAGGGCTTTTAACGATTCCAGATGAATGAATAAGGGTCTTATCAAGCGAAACAATTGCTCATTTAAAAGCAAACTAATCAAAATAAAAAAATAAAAATTCATGTCATTTGGTTCATTCAACAAACGCTAATGAACGAATTGACTCGGAAAGATTCGTTCATTTTGATGAACGAGTTCGAACAACGACGCGCATCACAGAACAGAGCAAGGCGAGCATTTGAGCTTATAAAACTTAAACTTTTTTTTTTTTTTAAATGAGCGATCGTTTCACTTGATAAGACCCTTATTCGATCGTCTGGTGTCGAATTTTAAAGCCCTTTGAACAGTTTGCACTGAAACTGTCTTTTGGACCTTGAACCGTTTGGTTCCCAGTAAAGTGCATTATATGGAGAAACATCCTGGAATGTTTTCATCAAAAAACTCTTAATTTCTTTTCGACTTGATCTTGGATGACATCGGGGTGAGTAATGCCTCGTTTCCACTGAGGGGTACGGTACGGTACAGTACAGTACGGGTCAGGTCGGGTACACCATGATCAGGCTTGCGTTTCCACCGCCAACAGTACCCTTACTTGATAGGCGTGGTGTTTGCTGGAAAGAAGCGATCGGACGTCATTTTCGCGCGAAGAAAGCGACATAGTAAACAACAATGGATGACAGACAGCACAGCAGATCTTGTTCTTGCTTCTCAGCATGTTTGTCACTAGAAACAAGCGCTGGCATTAGGCGTTTCTCAATACCAAGTAGCCATCGCAAAGTCCGAACTCAGGAGAATGATCCCTGCTAATGGAACAGCGCGTTCTTGAACGCGCCACTCAGCTCGCTCTGGCTCTGCGACTCCGGTTATCTCTGTATGTACATTTTAGGCAATAATAAAACGAAATATGTTATAAAACACCACTCTGCTTCTTTTCGATTTCATTTCAATACATTTTAAACATTATAAAGCACACAAATGTGGTTCAGGCAACGCATAGCCTATTGATTATTCACTGCATGTATGTCGTTATATTTATAACAAAACTAAATATAAAACACAACCCTGCCTCTTTTCGTTTAAATGTAAAAATATTAAACATATTCCAGGCAATATGTAATGTATTGCATATCGTATTGGTACAAATGTTGCAATAAACAACACATTATCTTGTAATAGAATTTAAAAAATGACAAAATTATCTCTTTTTGTTGCATTTCAGTTTTATCAATAATAGCCATTATAAAAGTATAAGTAAAAGGTACAAACAGATATACAGTAAAGCTTAAATAACATAAAGAAACAATTCAGTCAGTCAACTACAAATTCAGCGCTCAAAGATATGAAACTTCACGTAGCCTTCTGCCAAAACTATTGGCCAGGGAACGAATTATAGATTCACGAGACCAAAGATCACCTGTTAGGTTTATACAAGACGAACTATATCTCATGTTTAACCACAACAGAGCCGTCCGAGTCAGCGGCAAACATCAGAGCGACTAAACAACAGCGGTAAGGCTGTTCCAGGCGGGGGAAACGAGCGCGAGCGTCCGGTGATCGCTTGAAATGGATCTCAGTCAAATTATCATAAATCTATAAATAAACCACAGATTTGAGCTTTAAAAAACTACTTTCTCGCCTGAAAAACTCTTAAAACTACATTTCGTGACACAATAACAGTAGAATAATATTTCAACTTTATGCTTCTAATGCCCTTAGCATGCGTGAGTGACGATACTCTGTCCACCAATCACGCGTTCTGCAGTGAGTCTAGCTCCACCTTTTAGTACCCTTTCACTGTGCTAGGTACCCCAACGAAAGGGTACCCAAAATAGTGGTACGGTACGGCTTCGCTTTTTTGGTACCATTCACAACTTTTGACAGTGGAAACGCAAATAAATGCGTGCCGAACCGAACCGTACCGTACCGTACCGCTCAGTGGAAACGAGGCATAAATTATCAGCAAAAGTTTTTTTTAAAAGTGAACTACTCCTTTAAGGAGGCAGTAACACAAGAAGTGTTAGCAATAGGGATGTCACGGTACCAAAATTCCAGTAGTCGGTACCGATACCATTAAAATGTCACGGTTCTCGGTACCAATTTCGGTACCACAACAAAATTAGTTTTTTTTTTTAATTTTATTTAACTACTTGAAAAAAATATATTAAATTAAATTCAATCACTTTATTATTTATGATGGTACATTTATGAAAGCTTTGAAGGCTATAGCATGTTGTTTAAACGAAAATATTGATGATACTGAGAAATATTGTTTATAATAAAAATCAAGTGAAAAATACAGCATTCAGTGGATTTAGGCTACAGTAGTATTTTTAATAAATGGAGACGTAGTTAAATATATTGTACAGTAGCCTAATATAATTATTTCTGTCCATTTCTTTAAGTTAAACCAAACTTTTATTTTGACGGGTTGCCGTAGAGACCTTTGACTTTCTATGTGTGTATGATATATGATATGATACGACCCTATGGATATGATGATAGTTTTTCTCAAATGAAACGGTAAAATGCTTATGAAGTGACTCTCGGAGATGGAATCATGAATCATGTCATCATATCGTGAGGCAGCAGAGACTGAAAACAGCGCGAGCGTCACTCTTGCTTCAGTGTTTCTTTGTGTGTGTGAGAGAGGTAACGTTAAATGAAACTGCGCGTCTGCGCCGTTAATTCACATAGAGACAAGCAGAACATGCAGGATTCATATTTAAACGGTAAAATGCTCATGAAGTAACTCTCGGAGATGAATGGATCATGAATCATGTCACCATATCGTGAGGCAGCAGAGACTGAAAACAGCGCGAGCGTCACTCGTGCTTCTGTGCGTGCGTGTGTGTGTGTGAGGTAACGTTAACGTTAAATGAAAGCGCGCGTCAGCGCCGTTCATTCACAGAGACAAGCGCTGGCGCAACATGCAGGGTTCATATTTAAATAGTCGTTTTGCTGTTTAGTATACACAGAAACCACATCAGCAGCGCCGCTGCTTTCATGAAGAGGACGCAACTTCACGCCCTTTGTGCATGCATGCGCATCCAGATCCGGGTTTGACCGGGATTTTCGGTACCACCGGCACTTGGTACCGTGACGTTTAAATTTTTTTAGTACCGACTTGGTACCGAAGTACCGAATATTTTGACAACACTAGTTAGCAATATAAAGTTTCAGATATTCAGAATAGTACATGGAGGGATTAAGAAATAATGAAAGAATAGAAGGGTTTTTTGAGTCTTCAGTAATTTTTTGAATATTGTTAGGATTGGGCTCTCCAATATAATGGAGACCTTTTAATTTCACACACAAAAAAAAAAACAATAAAAAAAAATCATTAAAAGGAGCAAATATTGCCCCTTAAAATGTTAATTTCTTAAACTAATTATACACTAATGCTGATTTGTATTTTCTAATGTGTATTTCCATACACATATTGTCAGCAAAACATTTGGGCATGAATTTAGATTTAAGACGTTCCAAAAAACATCCGCCTATGTGTAAGTCCCTTTTATTTTTATAGGGCTTTATACAATATTGTTTCAATGCAGCTTTACAGCATTAACAAGAATATATGGAATATAACAGTCAATATGGAAACGATCAAATATGAGAGAATTCCAATTTTGCTGTAAAGCTGTTACCAATAACAATAGTGTCATTATTCAGTTCATTGTTGATTCAGTTCAGTTCAATAACAATGTCCATGTTGGTGGTTTTAGTAATACGGCTAGTAATTACTCCCTAGTAATTAGCAACTCAGTAATTTCTCATGTTGTTCCAACCCCGTAAGACTTGCGTTCATCTTCAGAATATAAATTAAGATATTTTTTATTAAATCTGAGCTGGATCATTCCTCCATAGGCTTCTAAAGGGATCGAAACTGGCCCAAGATCATCGTTAAAATAGGCCGAGTGAATACAGTGGCTCAACCTTAAGTTTATCAAGCGACAGAATATTTTGTGCTCAAAAAAACAAACAAAAATAATGACATAAACATGGTAACAGTAACATAGTAGAAATGTGGCAAACCAAACTAGAACAGAAATGAAAGTGAGCAACAGGAAGTAGTTTGAGGGGTTTGTTTCAGGATGGTAAAGTTGAATTTGACGCTTCAGGCTGGTTTTGGAACATATGGATTCAAAAGTCTCCAGATATTGTGTATGTGTCTGTGTCAATGTTAATCATAAGACCTTATGTTGTCACTGTCCCTAAACTGAACCCTGTTGTCTGACAGATGCCCAGGGGCTAAATATATTGCCGTATCATACACATTCTGCTTATTTACTGTGGAGGGCTTTTATTTTTCAAAACAGTGTCAGGAAATGTTATTAGTACTTAAAGAATTTAAAGGAATTCCCTTTTTTTCTTTTGCTGATGACAGTGCAGACTTCTCAGCGAATCAATTTATTTGTCATTGCACATTGTGGACTGAAGATATATATATATATATTTTAAAATAAACATCAAGAGATGCAGAATCAGTCCAATCCAAACATACTGCAAAACTGCAGTACAAAGGGCCCACTACTATTATCACATTTATGGATGACAGGAGATTCTTGGACAGTTGAGTATTCCAAGAACATTCATCAAATCAGGCATACAAATAATCTAGAAGCACATGAATCTCATAGTTCACACTTGCTTTGTCATCATGACATCTAGTGTTATGTCAGTCGCAGAACACACACACTTGTCACTCATGTCACCATATCATGCACCGGATAGACAATCAGCGTTTCTGTCAGTGTGTGAATAGCCTCAGTGCAAAGTGTGAAAAAGAATCTGTCCGCTGTATATGTGTGAGTGCCTTTGTCTGGTTCATTTTGTGTATTGTTCTGAATGTTTGGTTTACTTTAGCATTTATGGTCTTGTGAGTCATGTGGCATCCAGAATGAAACGCTCTCTGTTGGATTGTGTTCAGCATCTTGAGAATCTAATATTGTCTGGCATGTGTCTTCATGGATTTGGTATTGTAGTGCGATGCAAGGTTACAGAGTATCCTGAATAAACACTTGTGTTTGTGGCTTTCAAATGGCCACAGCAGCTTATAGTTCAGCCTTTTGTGTTATCTCTATCTCTAGCTTTCTACCATGGAACATCAAAAGAATGTCAGTTCTTCTCTGGCGAACGAACAGTGTATGATTATGACTGCTGACTGCAGTAAACAGGAAAGGGACTGGTTGACACTTCTGGACTGCGTTGACGTCATGTCCAGGCGCAGGTTCTGCATCAGATCTAGATACGGCCTGGATACGGCAGACTGCGAGTAAACCTTGGATAAACAGAGAGACTAATATTAGCGTCAGACGCCATCCTTCTTATGATGTAACAAGTACATCAGGATTTACGGGGAGTGTTCCCGGTTTCTAGTTGACCTAATCTATGCAGTCTAACACTGAATTATAGAAGTCTATAGTGTGTTGTGTGTGCTAGGTCAAATAGATGTGTTTTTAGTCTAGATTCGAACTGAATCTGATGTGTCTGTTTCCCGGACAATGGTAGGAAAATTGTTCCAAAGCCATTTAGTGATTTAGTCAATATATTTTAAATGTATAGAATGTTTAATCAGGGAGCAATGCAGTATTGACAGAACCGGACTTATGTTGGGTTGCAAAGGGGCCGGAAATTTCGATAGATTTCGGAAGGTTTCCGGATTAAATTTCCACGGAAGTTAAGCTGGGGGAATTTTGGAAATATTCCATATTAGAACATCGGATGGTGCACGTGGCATTTTTCTGTAAAATAAGCTTGTAACAATACTAATGCAATGCAAGAGCTTGTAAGAAATAAGAATAATTCTTAATCTTTCACTAATGCAATGGCATGAACAGATACATAAATAGTAAGACTAGCTAAACAACTGGAATGATCTTGAAAACATATTGCAGGAGGCAGAGAAAAACAGACACATGAGGTAGCTTATTTAGTATCCAACTTATCAGCATTGCTACTATGAATTAGGGCTGCACGATATTGGTAAAAAAATGGCATTGCAATATTTTATTTTTCCATGATATATATTGCGATATAAAAACAATTTCTCCAAATGACTTGAATAGCTCTATTTGGAAAGAAGTGAATCACTCTAGAATGACTGGGGTGGTTTCTGTCATGAAGTAAATCCGCATAGAAACTAATATTAATAGAATGTTAACTAATGTAGTTAACTAGACTTTAATAAATGGAACCTTATTGTAAAGTGTTTCATGTCTCGAGTTCAGTGTTGGATAGATCAGTTGTTTTACGCATTCATTGAAGTGAATTGGTTCAAAGGAGTCAGTAGTTCGTGAATCGGACATATCATTAATGGATAGATTTTGTTTTTTTAATTGAAAGTGTGGTTTGTCATCTGAATGTGTGGAGCACTTTTCAGAGATGATAAGGTGACGTTCTTTTAGCACACTTCACAACCAGTGGTAGTTCAGAAGAAAGAAAAAAAAACCTTTGATCTACCGACCTTTTATCGTCATGTATTCTCATAGATATTCAGTCAACTCAATTCATTGATATGCGCGAGCCGCGAGGGAGGGAGAGAGCAAGACAGTTTGAAGACCGCGAGAGTGTGTGCTCACGACCGAGGCTTTCACTCTCTCAGTTAACGAGCGCCGAAGTCACTCGTCGTCATTCTACTTCACTCATCAGATTGTGATTGTGGAATGGCAAGGATATTCAAGTAGTATTTTAATGGCATCTGTTGTTTTAGTCAAGATTATGCTAAAATATACTTTCCTCAACTATATTTAAGTTCCCTATGAAGAGCCAACCCTCAACTTTGAAAATTCCCACTTTATTGCCGTTTATTCCCGATAAATTCCTGTTAATTCCCTTAAATTCCCATTAATTCCCATGGAAAGTTTCCAACTTTGAAAATTCCCAGAATTTTGCAACCCTACTTATATGGTCATACTTCCTGGGTCTAGTAAGACCACCCATAATAGCACTACAATAATCTTAGACTTGATGTCATGAACGCATGAACTAATCTGTTCTTAATACGTTTTTTGTCCAATAATTAGAATCTCTGTTGTTGTTGTTGTTTTCAGAATTAAGTAGTAGGAATTTGCTAATCATCCACGTTTTTATATAAGCTATGCATTTTCGTTAATTTTGTGAATTGGTAAGTTTCGTCAGGGACGTGAAGAAATTCAGAGCTGAGTATTCGTCAGCATAACAGTGAAAACTAAAGTCATGCTTCCTAATGATATCTCCTAAGGGTGAACAGCAGCGGTCCTAGTACTGAGCCTTGTGGTACGTCATACTGAACTCGTGATTCGATAAGAGATCTCTTCATTTACTGCTACAAAATGATAATGGTCAGATAAGTATGATTTAAACCATGCTTATGCATTTTCACTAACGCCAACATAATTTTCGAGATCTATTTAAAAGAACGTTGTGGTAGTGTCAAATAAGATCAAGTAACACTAATAGAGAAATACAACTACGATTGGATAATAAGAGCAAATAATTTGTGACTCTAAATGAGAACTGTCTCAGTAGAACATCTAAATTACTTCTAAATAGAAACATAGTTCTGAGGATAATGCCTTTAGTATCTTTGACAGAAAAGGTAGATTCAAGATCGGCCTGTAATTGACTAAATCTGTAGTAAAAGTTGTGTTTTTTAACAAGCGTTTTAATCATAGCTAGCTTAAAATGTTTTGGTACTTATCCTAATGACAAAGATGAATGAATGATTTCAAGAAGAGGATCTATGACCTCTGGAAGCAGCTCTTTCAATAGCTTAGTCGGAATAGGGTCTAACATGCCAACATGTTGTCGATTTAGATGAATTAACAAGTTTAGAAAATTATTCCTCTCCTATAGCAATGAATGAATCGTATTTTTCTTTCGAAATAATAGTCAAAATTGTCTGGGTGAGACAACTGTCCTGATATGAAAAAAGAGCCTCATTAAAACATAAACATATTTGATATGAAAACTTTACTCTATATAGTTTAGCATAATCTTTTAAAAAATACATATGCTATTTTTGTTCTAAAGTGGCAGTAAAGGCATTTATATTATTACAAAACAGTTCTATTTATTAAATTCTAAATAAATGTAAATGTTAAATTTAATTTAAATTTAATAAATGCTTTTCATTGAACTTTATATTCATCAAAGATTCCTGAAAAAACTATCACCATTTCCAAAAAAAATATGAAACAGCATAACTGTTTCCAACATTGATAATATTAATAAGTGTGTAAGGGAGGCAGCCCTGTGTTAAACACTGGTATAAAGTGGTCAGCAAAGAAATCTGTAGTAGAGGCAAAGGCTGCCCTTCAAATTGGGGATATTGTGGGACAGGTAGAGCATGGAAGAGGGGGTTTTGGGCTCAGTTTAGCTCCTCCTAAATGGCACAAGGCAGGCCCAGCTCAAAGGAGGGAGCTGGTTGTCAACGAGGTGCGAAAGCAGGAGGAGAGGATGAGGTGTATAAAGGCCAAGCAGGGAGAGTGAATGAGATGGGAGAGTGTGGAACAATGCAAGATGGGCTGGCAAGACCTTTGGTCAATGGAAGAGAGTAGGATCAGTTTCCTTATTAGGTCAACATATGATGTCCTCCCATCACCACAGAACCTAAACCTCTGGGTAGGAGAGGATCCCTCTTGTCCTTTGTGTTCATCACCTGCCACATTAAGGCACATTTTGACAGGATGTAAGGTGGCTCTTAGCCAAGGTCGGTTTACTTGGCGCCATGACCAAGTACTGCAATGTTTGGCTTTAGCATTGGAAGGCAAGTGCAGTATGGCCAATAAGTTGCCGCCTGTTCTAGCAAAACATTACACACAACATTCCTCCGCCCAGGCGAGCAACCACCAAAAAGCTGTTAACACCAATTGTCACCCAGGACAACTGGAAGCTGCTAGGAAGATGGAAGGAAGATGCTGGCTGATCTTGATCAATGGCTTATTTTGCCACCTGAGATTGCCACCACTAACCTACAACCAGATATTTTTTTGTGGTCTGGATCAGCACGCATTGTTCAACTGATAGAGTTAACAGTGCCATGGGAGGAGCTGCGGTATGCTCATCTGGCCACTGAAGCAGGACAGCAAGGATGGAGAGTCCAGGTTTATCCAGTGGAAGTGGGTTGTCGAGGATTGTGGCACACTCTACAACCCGGTTCCTCAGAGACGTCGCATTCAGTGGCCAAGAGTTGTGTCGCACAGTAAAGAACTTATCTGGAGCAGCAGAGAGGAGCAGCAACTGGCTGTGGTTGAGATGGACAGATTCTGACTGGCTGTGTACAGGCTGCCACGCTACGGTTTTGTAGAATTCCGTGATTTTTTTTATTGCGTGAATGACTGGTGGTTGGGCAGATATTGTGTTTTGCGGTTGGTGGTATGCCATGCAGAACCGTTGCCACTGAAACTGCATTAACGCACCAGTGGGGCTGGACAGCCTTGGTCAAACGGGTTGGTGCGTATGGTTGGGTTGCAGAGAGTTTGTGAGATTGTGGTCTGGGACGCCAGAATCACTGTTCGAGCCCTCTTGAAGTTGTCGTGGGCTAGTCGACGAAATACTGAGGATGGAAGGTGCCCACTTGAAGACCCTAGAGATGTTCCCTACTCGGCTCAATCCAGACGGTTGTCTGTGTTGGTCCACTAGGGAGACCACACTGTAGTTGCAGCTGTCGTGTGTGCTGACGTGCCAAGTACACTGTAGCCAAAGGGGAGTCACACCAACATATGGAAAGAAGCGTAAATGGATGGAGAAACATAGTTTACTGTAAAGCTACGTCTTAGTTTTGCTTATCTTGGTGACGGCCTAGTACAAATCAGCATGAAGTTTTAACATCTACTCTCGTGTAATGAGAGAATCAGAAATGTTTTTTGAGCAGCAAATCAAAGCATCAGGTGACACTGAATACTGGAATAATTCAGCATTACCATCGTCGGAATAAATTACATTTAAAATGTATGAAAATAGAAAAATGTTACTGTATTTTTGGTCAAATAAATCAGCCATGGTGGGTATAAGAGATCTTTCTAACCCCAAACTTTTGAACGATAGACCTTATTCAGAGCAGCGTCATGACAGGTATGAAAGTGAGGCTGTGAGGGATAGACTTACCGTGTTTCCAATGGCATCCGCTGTAAAAAGCTGAATAAAGCTCCTAGATTACTTACAATATTCCACAGCTTACATTGTGAGGAGTTTTTGTCAACTGACATTTCTTAGAAAGATATTTTTCCAGTGTTTCATGAGCAGAACAATCCGAAAACACATTAAATAACAGTACATCCGACTGAAGAGATGCATGTCTATCCCTCACAGCCTCGCTTTCATTCTCATTAAAAATCAAAGATGGCGCTGCCGTGAATAAGGCGTATAGTGTATACATTTAAACACATCATGAAACAGAAGCTGCGATAGTTTATTCTTCCCTATTGTGACGGATATCGGAGTAAAACGGTCTGTCGAGCAAGAACAAGAATGTCGGACTGCACTTGTTTTTGTCCATCGGCAATTGATTGGATGGTTGTGGTTTTCTATTGGTGGATCTCATGTGAGTGACAGGTTGTCCCACCCTCACACCAATAAACACATCATCAGCGAAGAGAGAGATATCACTGCAAGAGGGAAGGGAAGTTATTTAAGAGGGCACGTGAATTTGACGATGTGCACGGATAAATCACTTATTATAAACTCCAATATTCCATTAACCCTTTGACGCTTACGATCACACCAGTGTGATTAGAACGTTCAGTGTGTCACATGATCAAATTCTAAATTCACATGTGGCTTTCCCGCTTTGACTGGGACCGAGTCTGAGATAGACGCGCTCAACGCCTGTCATATATCTCAATTCATTCAGTGATTTCAACCACTTAATGTTTATTATATGCTTTAGACATTTAAATACACAAGTACCAGCAAAAGAAACCCCTTATGTCCATGAAAGCGGCAATAATAACGTTTTATTCATATCAGATACACATATGGCTAACTATGAAGTTTACTCTGTTCTTCTCCCATTTCATCAGCCACTTTCATGTATTTCAGGACAAGTGGATGAATTTATGTGATGTAAATCCGACAGATGCGATTCTCTGAATTTGCGCTGCAAACTAACATGGCGCACCCATCGCCTGTTATAGATCAGCTAACATGATTATTATAAAGGTACTTAAATGACAGAACACATTTATATATTTTAAAACCAGAATATGAGATAGTTCATGATAAAGTTTGTGAATATTTTACATAAAAAAATTTAAAAATTCAAATAAAAGAGATAGATCTGTCATACAGCGCTAGTGAGGCTGTGGTGTGTCATGTGACAAGCATGGGGGATGCGTTCTAAAATAACGGTTGCCTTAAACTCACGCTGGGTCTCGGCTAGAATACTTTAAACGTAATATTCTATTCAATTTAAATAGAATATTTTAAACCATGTGAACCATTGGCAGTTTTGATTTTCATTCATGGTGACTTAAATAAATCTCATTTACTGCTTTTCATTCACCGTTAATCAGCATCATGTGGTGCAGCCCACATGCAGAAACACACTTTACAAAATATATATAATCCATGAAATTATATCATAGAGAGGGGGCCCTCATGTATGTCAAGGTCAGTAACTCTTTTAAAAATATAATCTGAACATTTTGTATTCCATTAAAAAGATCCCTGTCCAAGAGACCAATGTCTCATCTGTGCTGTATTTGTGTTTTAGAGAGATCTGTCCTGAAGAATCCTTGTAATTGTGCGGTTACAAGGTGCCAGTCCTTACCCATGTCCCTCCCTGTGAACCGAAGACCATCTGGTGGTTCCGCAAGTAATGCTATCCACCTTCTCTTTTCATGCATAATCAAACATATCAATTATCTGATTATTATGATGTGATATATTCATTAAGCACCAGTAGTGTGAATTCCTTCAAAAACACATTCAGTTTCACTGTGACAACATGTTTGAAATGGATGTCAGAGCTCAGCTGTCACTGTGTGTGTGTGTGTGTGTGTCACAGAAGGTCTGCTGCCCCAGCAGCACTCGACACTCGCTTGGGGACTCGACTGTCCGTAGCAGTTACTCAACAGCATCCTGCAAGTGCACAGAGAGCAATACTGTACCACGCTCCAACCCAGCCACACCACGGTGAGTGGCGCACACACTCCAAGGCAGATTAGATTTGTCTTCCATTAGGGTCGTGTTCCAGATTTCGTATGGTGGCAAAAAGTACCGTACAAAAATAGAATTAATGAAACAGACATGACTCTATATCCATTTATAAGTCTGATTACTTGTGTCTAAATTAGAAATTCAGAAGTTCTGAAATACAGAAATACTGATGTGATTGTGCATGTTGGAATAGTTCACACAAATATTTGAATTATTAATTTACTTATCCTCATGTCATTCGGACACCTCATGTCATAGTACAATAAAAAGGAGATATTTTGTAGAGTGACCTGCTCTTTTCTATATGAAGGTGAATGGGGATTGGGGCTTTTATGCTACAAAAAAGCACCATAAAAGTGACATGTATGGTACGCATACTCAGAATTTGTCCTTTGCATCTAACCCATCCAATAGTGCAGTAAGTGCGCACATTAGGAGTAGTCAGCAGTAAACACACACACTGCAAACCTTGGACACACACAAGAGCTGGAAGCAGTGGGCAGCCATTTTTTCTGCAGCGCCCAGAGAGCCATTGGGGGTTCGATGACTTGCTCAAGGGCATCTCAGTAATTTCCTGACCATATTAAAGGAGTCATAACCTGTCATTTTCACTTTTCCACGAGAATCAAAGTATGTTATGATTGCCTAAAGATTAAACATTGGCCGGGAAGCCGATACTCAAAAGTGAAGCGTTTGTTTACCCCAGGGTTCGTAAATCAGCCCACGTGCACGCGCACTCAAATACGAGATTTTAATTTCTCCCCCGACTTGACGTCAAGATGGAGCAGGATATACCATATATGGACACCGCAGTCATATGCAGCAGGAAGCTCACGCTGTCCCTCTCCCCCTCATATTCAGTAAAGAAAGATTCAGAAATGTAGTGCACACATGAGTTGCTCTGTGGTTGACTGCCAGAATCAACATTCAAATGTGTTTTCTCTACCAAAAACGGACCACACTACCAGGGACCAGTGGATGAAAATCATTTTTAATTATGCTGTTCCAACAACTGGCTCAACGTTAGGTGTCTGCGCTAAACATTTAACACAGGAATCCTTTACAACGTTCATTTCAGAGTCGGACAATAATTTCTGCAGAGTCAGAGTGCTGTATAGAGATGGAACAGGTATATAGTTTACTAGTTCAATTATGGTTATTATAACGTAATTTGTCATCTGCTTGTATGTAACGTTATCCATTATTTATTTGGACCAGGTCCGAATGATGATCAAACATATACTGATGAGTTTAATAAAGTTTATTGTACATCACACAAAAGATGAAGCGTCAGTTTTACTTTAGAAAATCACCGTAAGAGCTGAGTAAACACAGCTATAAGAAGTGCGTGAACGTAAAACAAGGCAAAAACAACACATGATAGCAAACGTTGATCTCTAGAACCACTGTAAGCTGATAAAAAGTAGACTACATCTCCGTTAATGTAAAAGGTAAACTTATGTGGGTGAAAATAGCAACAAACGTTTTAGCTCGTTACTGATGTTAATGTATGTCTCAGTCAAAATGATTGTCTTTACCATTCAGAGACATGTTGATGTAAACGTCCTTCCATTGACTTTATATCTTCCGTTTCCAGCTCTAGTTCAGAGTCTGGCTCAAACACATATGGTTGAATTCCGTAGGTCGCGGTCTTTTTGTAATGATATGCTGAAGTTACGCGCGGTGTCAAGCCCCCTCCTTCCTGCCACCAATCAACGCGCCCCTCATTTGCCTTATTATAATGACCGTCCACGACAGCCAAAATATCGCATCAGATCTCGCGAGGCAATAATGCCTTTAGAAATGGGTCAGAGGAGCTCTGTTTTTTTTTTTCCACTTTTCTTTTTTAGAAGGGCCTGAAAGACTATAATAGAGCGTGGGTATCCAAGGTATTACTAGGTTATGACTCCTTTAAGGATCAAACCTGCAACCTCAAGGTTACCAGTCTGACATTCTAACCATTAGGGCACAACTGCCCATGAAAAGTAATTCATACTACTCGAAAGCTACACTTCCCGGCCAAAAAAAGTTGCTGTTTGTTTGTCAGTTTTTCTAACCCTAATTGATGGAGTGTGTAGCTTTTCAATTCTTAAACAACCATGTATGAAGACACATCATGGCCATATTCCAGGATGACTATGTGCAGAGTGATTGTGAGGATCAAGATATATTTTTACACATGAATCGGCTCCTCTGAGTCCAAATCTTAAATTCACTGAAAGTCTTTGGGATGTGCTGGAGGAGACTTTACAGAGAGCTGGACTCTTGACAATACAATATCTGGACCATAAAATGATGTGCCTCTTGTTGGAAATAACATCACATTTATTTCCATCAAGAGGTGATTTTTTGGCAAGCATTAATGATCGATTAATGTACTCATAAGCATTTGCCTATTGAAATCTCACGGAGCCCCCTAGTCCCACTTTGGCAAAAAAAAAATATTATAACTATCTTGTGGCCTCAAGATAGTAACTCGTGGCCTCAAGATACTAACTCGTGGCCTCAAGATACTAACTCGTGGCCTCAAGATACTAACTCGTGGCCTCAAGATAGTAAATCGTGGCCTCAAGATACTAACTCGTGGCCTCAAGATACTAACTCGTGGCCTCAAGATACTAACTCGTGGCCTCAAGATACTAACTCATGGCCTCAAGATACTAACTCGTGGCCTCAAGATACTAACTCGTGGCCTCAAGATTCTAACTCGTGGCCTCAAGATACTAACTCGTGGCCTCAAGATAGAGTTAGTATCTTGAGGCCACGAGTTAGTATCTGTGGCCACGAGTTAATATCTTGTGGCCACGAGTTACTATCTTAAGGCCACAAGTTACTATCTTGAGGCCACGAGTTAGTATCTTGTGGCCACGAGTTAGTATCTTGAGGCCATGAGTTAGTATCTTGAGGCCACAAGTTACTATCTTGAGGCCACGAGTTATATCTTGAGGCCACGAGTTAGTATCTTGAGGCCACGAGTTAGTATCTTGAGGCCACGAGTTAGTATCTTGAGGCCACGAGTTACTATCTTGAGGCCACAAGATAGTTATAATTAATTTTTTTGCCAAAGTGGGACGAGGGGGCTCGTAGAAATCCAAACAGCAACTTTTTTTTTCATCAGACGGTGTATATTCCAAGTCTTCTGAAGTCAAGACATAGCTGTTATTCTCTGAAGATATCTTCCTCTGTAGGTCTCATTTGCAATTGACTCGCAATGTAATTGCATCTTTAATTAAATTTCCCTGTAAAGGGGGACTGTTTTTGCATGCACGTTATGTCTTCCCCATTGCCATTACAAATTGCACACTGTACAGATGGACTGGCCGGCAATAAAACTGACCACATATTTAGGGTCACTATATTGTCTTTGACAATTAAACTGTAGACCGTACAGCTTCTCAAATGTACAATATGAATGTGGAAGTTGCCAGTCACTCACGAATGTAGAGCTGAATCCCTGATCAAAGTAAAAAACATTGTTCACTGATGATGTTTAAAGATTGGGCCAAGCTTTTGCTGCCCCTAGTACAATAAAAAAACAACTTGCTATTATGTTGAGTACATGGTAAAAAGGTGTGATCAAAAGAAAACAACTTTTTGTGTCGATACTTTGTGAAAAAAAGCTATTTTATTTCGAGATCACAAGAAAACAAAGAAGAAAAAAGTACAATGTACCTCTTAGAGCTTCCTTAATTTTCTCCTCAGCCGAAATAGAGAAATATAGAATCTGTTGCTTTTTGTGCAAGTTAGACGGGTAAAATATAATTGTTGGCTAAATGTACACTGTCACACCATTTACAGAGCCCAATAATTACACCTGTTATTTAGTTTAATTTACACTGTTAACATATCAAATATTTTAAAATGATGAGATTAATCACAATTAAATATGATGTATTCCTTGCTTTCTAAACCAGACGGCAGGCAAAGTATGCGACCTGTAGTGAGAATCACGGGATCCGTCCACCAGCTCCTGAGCAGTATCTCACCCCACTGCAGCAGAAGGAAGTGTGTATTCGTCACTTACGAGCTCGGCTGAAGGAAAATGTGGAGAAGCTTCAGGACCGGTTAGTAGGGCTTCTACTTGTCAACAATTCAATGGAGTTTTACAGCTTCCTTCCATTCTAGCAGTACAAGATCATGTCCTGTGAATCATTCATGCGCACCCACACACACACACAAACGGTTTCGCTATCTTTGTGGGGACTCTTCATAGGCATAATGTTTTTTTATACTGTACAAACTGTATATTTTATCCACATAAACTAACCCTAAACCTACCCATCACAGAAAACAGGTCTAAGTCCTATGGCCCTCTATCAGAATCCAGAGTTTCAAGAAGATTGGAGAAACTTTTTTTTTGCACAAGAAAAAAAAACCCTTATGTTTTTTTTTTAGTGCGAAAATAAAAGTTTCTCCAATCTCTTGAAACTCTGGATTCTGATAGAGGCCCATGGGACTTAGACCTGAGTGCAAAATGGAGGCTCTAGACCCTTCCAGAGCTGAGATATTGAGATCCCACATAGCATTTATGCCATTATAAATATCTCAGTATCTCAGCTCTGGAAGGGTCTAGAGCCTCCATTTTGCACTCAGGTCTAAGTCCCATGGCCCTCTATCAGAATCCAGAGTTTCAAGAAGCAGGGACGTGCACAGGAAGTTTGAGGGGCGGTTGCTCTGACCTGAAAAAAGGGCACCCCCCCTCCCCCATGGGCTATATGAAGGAAAATTCAGTTGAATTTGTCCCCTTCCAAATTGCCTTATCTGGCCGTGTTTGTCCAAACGCAATGCCTCATCTTATGGTCTTATTATTTATAAAGATTGCAAAACGTCAGAGATGAGACACATGGAAAAAAAGAGTTCCTCATATTATTGTTTATTGTTTTTTAAAATTATATATTTATTTATTTATTTGAAAATAAATAATCTGGATTGAATGGAAAACTCGTTTCTAATAAAAAATTAAAAAAAAACACTTAGATTTCGGGAAAAGATACAATCCTTTTTTAACCGTTTGGTTTCCCATACATTCAGTTGTGCTTCTTGCTCGTATTCAGTTCTGATGGTAGGCTACGGACAACTACGCATGATTTGTAGAAGGGCTACACACCTGAAATTTCAGTGCTCCATATGCAATCCTCCCTTCTTTTAAACAAAACAGTCAAAGAATAAGTACAACAATATAGAACAGAATGAGGTTCAAACAAACAATATTTGAATAGAGTATTTTTTATAGAATGTTAAGATAACAAGTGAACATTAACGTAAACATATAAAAGAAGAAAATAATAAAGTACCACCCTGTCCCTGAGCTTTGGCTTTTGGGATTAACTTTGGTTCTCTCTACAGCCTGGGTATTTTCGGCATCAGTATGATTTTTTTTGATTTTATTATGCATGTTGAAGCAAATCTTGATTTATGGTTATTATTTACTGAGGAATGTGCATCCATATTGACCAGTATGTCCAGCTAATCAACATTTTAAATTCAATATAGCCTATAAATCAATAGTCAATCAATGTCAAATTGTCAATACATTGCTTTCTATCTTGCATATTAGTGCAGTTGTTTGGAGTTTTTAATACACTGAGACTAGATAATCAGTGTCTTTAATGTGTACTTTGATTGGGAGTGCCATCATTCACGTGCATCATGTATTGTACAGTATGTCTGGTCTCCACATATTTCTGCTTGAAAAATGCGAGTTTTATTTCGTTTACGCGCATTTGAACCATAATAACACACGCGACGCGGTTATGTTTTCCAAGCTGCACTAAACAAACAACGTTGCACTTTGCCGTTTATCAAAAACAAATGTAATTTGTATTTTACTCTCACTTTTGTCAGGCACAAAGTGATGCAACTGCAAGAGATGCACTGCCTGCCCAGCTAAGTTAGGTTAGCAAGACCGAAAAACATCAAACTTTGCTGACATCAAACTAAGAGGAGAGAACACCAGTTTACCTGACTGTTGTTCCCGTAATTCACTGTCATGTTTTTTTTGTTTTTTCTTCCTCCTCCTCTTTTCGTGACCAGAAAGATAGTTTCGCTTCATTTTGTCATGGATGTTGTACACAATAATTGGCGGGCGACACAAGATGCACCGGTTGCATGCAGCGCTGCAGCCACGTTCAGTTTGCCCTTTCCTACTGACTTTCACTTTCGGTGCCCGAATGGAAGTGAATGAGGCTTTGCGATTTTTTTTATTTTTTATCTAGGCCTAAGTGAAATTCTGCACCCATTGTACGATTTTTTTTCCCTCTGAAGGGCAACCAGAGACGAGAAGGGCAAATGGGCAGGGCAACCTGAGCAACCCCTCTGTGCACATCCCTGTCAAGAAGATTGGAGAAACTTTTTTTTTTGCACAAAAAAAACGACAGTGGTACCCCTTATGTTTTTTTTTTTGGTGCGAAAAAAAAAAGTTTCTCCAATCTTCTTGAAACTCTGGATTCTGATAGAGGGCCATGGGACTTAGACCTGAGTGCAAAAATGGAGGCTCTAGACCCTTCCAGAGCTGAGATATTGAGATATTTATAATGGCATAAATGCTAGGTGGGATCTCAATATCTCAGCTCTGGAAAGTCTAGAGCCTCCATTTTTGCACTTAGGTCTAAGTCCCATGGCCCTCTATCAGAATCCAGAGTTTCAAGAAGATTGGAGAAACTTTTTTTCGCCCCCCCCCAAAAAAAAAAAAACGTAAGGGGTACCACTGTCGTTTTTTTTTTTTTTTTTGTGCAAAAAAAAAGTTTCTCCAATCTTCTTGAAACTCTGGATTCTGATAGAGGGCCATAGGACTTAGACCTGAGTGCAAAAATGGAGGCTCTAGACCATTCCAGAGCTGAGATATTGAGATCCCACGTAGCATTTCAGAGCTGAGATATTGAGAATCCCACGTAGCATTTATGCCAATATAAATATCTCAATATCTCAGCTCTGGAAGGGTCTAGAGCCTCTATTTTTGCACTCAGGTCTAAGTCTCATGGCCCTCTACCAGAATCCAGAGTTTCAAGAAGATTGGAGAAACTTTTTTTTTGCACAAAAAAAAAAACGACAGTGGTACCACTTTGTTTTTTTTTGCACAAAAAAAAGTTTCTCCAATCTTCTTGAAACTCTGGATTCTGATAGAGGGCCATGGGACTTAGACCTGAGTGCAAAAATGGAGTCTCTAGACCCTTCCAGAGCTGAGATATTGAGATATTTATAATGGCATAAATGCTAGGTGGGATCTCAATATCTCAGCTCTGGAAAGGTCTAGAGCCTCCATTTTTGCACTCAGGTCTAAGTCCCATGGCCCTCTATCAGAATCCAGAGTTTCAAGAAGATTGGAGAAACTTTTTTTTCGCACCAAAAAAAAAAAACATAAGGGGTACCACTGTCGATTTTTTTTTTTGTGCAAAAAAAAAAAGTTTCTCGAAACTCTGGATTCTGATAGAGGCCCGTGGGACTTAGACCTGAGTGCAAAAATGGAGGCTCTAGACCCTTTCAGAGCTGAGATATTGAGATCCCACGTAGCATTTCAGAGCTGAGATATTGAGATCCCACGTAGCATTTATGCCAATATAAATATCTCAATATCTCAGCTCTGGAAGGGTCTAGAGCCTCTATTTTTGCACTCAGGTCTAAGTCTCATGGCCCTCTACCAGAATCCAGAGTTTCAAGAAGATTGGAGAAACTTTTTTTCGCACCAAAAAAAAAACGACAGTGGTACCCCTTATGTTTTTTTTTGTGTGCGAAAAAAAGTTTCTCCAATCTTCTTGAAACTCTGGATTCTGATAGAGGACCATGGGACTTAGACCTGAGTGCAAAAATGGAGGCTCTAGACCCTTCCAGAGCTGAGATATTGAGATCCTACGTAGCATTTCAGAGCTGAGATATTGAGATCCCACGTAGCATTTATGCCAATATAAATATCTCAATATCTCAGCTCTGGAAGGGTCTAGAGCCTCTATTGTGGCACTCAGGTCTAAGTCCCATGGCCCTCTATCAGAATCCAGAGTTTCAGGAAGATTGGAGAAACTTTTTTTTGCACAAAAAAAAAACGACAATGGTACCCCTTATGGTTTTTTTTTTGGTGCGAAAAAAAAGTTTCTCCAATCTTCTTGAAACTCTGGATTCTGATAGAGGGCCATGGGACTTAGACCTGAGTGCAAAATGGAGGCTCTAGACCCTTCCAGAGCTGAGATATTGACATCCCACATAGCATTTATGCCAATATAAATATCTCAATATCTCAGCTCTGGAAGGGTCTAGAGCCTCTATTTTTGCACTCAGGTCTAAGTCCCATGGCCCTCTATCAGAATCCAGAGTTTCAAGAAGATTGGAGAAACTTTTTTTTTGGCACCAAAAAAAAAACATAAGGGGTACCACTGTCATTTTTTTTTTGTGCAAAAAAAAAAGTTTCTCGAAACTCTGGATTCTGATAGAGGCCCATGGGACTTAGACCTGAGTGCAAAAATGGAGGCTCTAGACCCTTCCAGAGCTGAGATATTGAGATCCCACGTAGCATTTCAGAGCTGAGATATTGAGATCCCACGTAGCATTTATGCCAATATAAATATCTCAATATCTCAGCTCTGGAAGGGTCTAGAGCCTCTATTTTTGCACTCAGGTCTCAAGTCCCATGGCCCTCTATCAGAATCCAGAGTTTCAAGAAGATTGGAGAAACTTTTTTTTCGCACCAAAAAAAAAAAACATAAGGGGTACCACTGTCGTTTTTTTTTTGCAAAAAAAAGTTTCTCCAATCTTCTCGAAACTCTGGATTCTGATAGAGGCCCATGGGACTTAGACCTGAGTGCAAAAATGGAGGCTCTAGACCCTTCCAGAGCTGAGATATTGAGATATTTATATTGGCATAAATGCTATGTGGGATCTCAATATCTCAGCTCTGAGGTCTAGAGCCTCCATTTTTGCACTCAGGTCTAAGTCCCATGGCCCTCTATCAGAATCCAGAGTTTCAAGAAGATTGGAGAAACTTTTTTTTGCACAAAAAAAAAACGTACAGTGGTACCCCTTATGTTTTTTTTTTTGGTGCAAAAAAAAGTTTCTCCAATCTTCTTGAAACTCTGGATTCTGATAGAGGGCCATGGGACTTATACCTGAGTGCAAAATGGAGGCTCTAGACCCTTTCAGAGCTGAGATATTGAGATATTCCATGTTAGCATTTCAGAGCTGAGATATTAAGATCCCACATAGCATTTATGCCATTATAAATATCTCAATATCTCAGCTCTGGAAGGGTCTAGAGCCTCCATTTTGGCACTCAGGTCTAAGTCCCATGGTCCTCTATCAGAATCCAGAGTTTCAAGAAGATTGGAGAAACTTTTTTGCACAAAAAAAAAAAAAAACGACAGTGGTACCCCTTATGTTTTTTTTTTTTGGTGCGAAAAAAAGTTTCTCCGATATTCTTGAAACTCTGGATTGATTGAGGGCCATGGGACTTAGACCTGAGTGCGAAAATGGAGGTCTAGCCTTCCAGAGCTGAGATATTGAGATCCACATAGCATTTATGCCATTATAAATATCTCGATACTCAGCTTGGAAAGCAGGGCGTGCACAGGAATTTTGAGGGGCAGTTGCTCTGACCTGAAAAAAGGGCACCCCCCCCTCCCTCACGGGGTATATGAAGGAATATTCAGTTCAATTTGTCCCCTTCCAAATTGCCTTATCTGGGCGTGTTTATGTCTTAAACGCAATGCCTCATCTTATGGTCTTATTATGTATAAAGATTGCAAAACGTCAGAGATGAGAACACATGGAAACAAAGAGTTCCTCATATTATTGTTTATTGTTTTTTAAATTTATTTATTTATTTATTTATTTATTTGAAAATAAATAATCTGGATTGAAATGGAAAACTCGTTTCTAATAAAAAAAAAAAAAACGAATCGGTTACCTGCAGCGTAACCTCGAGATTCTCTACGCTACGGGAAAGATTCTTCTTTGCCGAACAATTGAAGCCAAAAATGTTTATAATTTGTAATCATTGTCAACGCACTTCTCAGGTGCAGGACCTAGAGCGGGCTAACTAGCAGGCTCATTGGTTCGTTCCTGGGAAGTGCACAAACCAATCGGAGAGCGGCGCTGAACCCGCGCCCAATGAGCGGACGACGCTCGCTTATTGCGTCAAAGCCCGCCGAAAGGGGCGTGGCTTGAGTGTATATAAACGCTCTCCGTGGGTTGAAACAACGATTTATAGTGATGAAGCGAATCGCTGTTAGAGCGGGCACGGCCGGGAACGCAATACTCGTTCCCTCATCTAGAGAGAACCGAGGTTACGTTAGGTAACCGATTCGTTCTCTTACGAGAGGTTCTCTCGTATTGCGTAAGCTAGCTTACGCTCACGGGAACCCCTGGTCAACGCCGTGCCCGGTCAGTAACCACAAGCATCCCCGGGAGGGTGGAGGGAGCATATAGTGGAGAAATAATAAAGGGCAGAAGCCGTTTATATAAGAATATGAGGCCTAAAGAGGCGGCCGGCATAGCGGGCCATAGTATAGGAAGTTTTCATAGAATGGAGGGGGAAGATCAAGGGGCTAGCCGGTTGAAGGATTCCCCATAGAGCGTAGCTAGACGCTGCAGCGGGTTAGACCGCTAGTAATTTAGCCTGTAAGGCCGGTACTTCCAAGTTATAAAATCTGATAAAGGTGGACGGGGAAGCCCAGCCCGCGGCCACACAGATATCGTGAATAGAAATACCACAGGACCAAGCCCACGAGGAGGCCATGCCTCGAGTGGAGTGAGCCCTGACGCCGAGCGGGCAAGGCAGATTTTTAGCCGCATAGGCGGAGGCGATAGCGTCCACTATCCATCTGGATAGTGTTTGTTTAGAGGCGGCCAAGCCTTTTGTGCGTCCACCCAAAACAGCTGCTCAGATCGTCTGACGCGGCAGCGCGTGTGATGTACACTCTCAGCGCCCGGACCGGGCAGAGGAGGTTGGCATTGGGCTCGCTATCAGAGGCGGGCAGAGCCGATAGGGATATCACCTGTGCTCTAAATGGGGTGCCAATCGCCTTAGGCACATATCCATGTCTGGGTTTGAGAATGACGACGGAGTCGTTAGGGCCAAACTCGAGACACGACGCCGTTCGAAGAGAGCGCGTGAATGTCGCCCACTCGTTTAACTGAGGCAAGAGCGATCAGAAAAACGGCTTTTAGGGAGAGATATTTGAGGTCTATAGACTCGAGCGGTTCGAAAGGGGGGGCTTTCAAGGCCTCGAGGACTATTGAAAGGTCCCAAACCGGCACCGAGGGGGGGCGAGGGGGTTCATCCTCCTGGCTCCCCTGAGGAAGCGGATAACTGAGCTCGTCTTTGCCAATAGACTGGGCGCGTCGGGGACCAACGAAGGCCGCGACGGCTGCCACATAAACCTTCAGGGTGGATGGGGTTCTGCCCTTATCCAGCATATCCTGAAGGAAGGAAAGCAAAGAAGAGACCTCACACTTAAGGGGTCCAAATTCTTTTCGGTGCACCATTTTGAAAACACAGACCATTTAGCCGCATAGAGCTTTCTGGTAGACGCCGCTCTGGCGTGTTTGATCGTGTTCAAAACTCCCTCTGGCAAATCAACGTGTAATCGTTGGTCACCCATGCATGAAGCGCCCAGCGCTGCGGGTGGGGATGCCAGATTGTGCCGCGGGCTTGAGAGAGGAGATCTGCTCTGACCGGGATGGGCCACGGGGCTGTCTGAGACAGCTGTGTGAGCTCCGGGTACCAAATCTGATTCTCCCAACGCGGGGCTATGAGGAGCACCGGGTGGCGTGAGTCCCTGATTCTCTGGATGACCTGCGGTAGCAGGGAGATGGGAGGGAAGGCATAGAGCGGGCGGTATGGCCATTCTAGCGCTAGCGCGTCCTCGTTCTTCGAGAAGAATATCGGACAGTGCGAGTTCTCTTCTGTCGCGAAGAGATCTATCTCCGCTCTGCCAAAGAGGCGCCACAGTGACTGGACTGTAAGTGGGTTCAGGGACCATTCTCCTGGGGAGAGAAGGTTCCTGGACAGAATGTCTGGACCGTCGTTTCAGGTGTCCCGGGACATGCGTCGCTCTGAGCGAGAGCAGATGACTCTGGGACCAAACTAGAATGCGGCGTGTCAGCAGGAAAAGATTCCCTGGATCTGACCCCGCCCTGACGGTTGATGTAGGATACCACTGTCATGTTGTCTGAGCGAATCAGGACGTGGTGACCCTGGATGCGCGGGAGGAAGTGCAAAAGTGCATACTCGACCGCGAGCATCTCGAGACAGTTTATGTGTAATGGGGTCTCCCGATCCGACCACCGGCCAGCGGCCGGTGAGCCCTCGCAGACCGCACCCCAGCCTGTGTTGGATGCGTCTGTCGAGATAACTTTCCGGTGAGAGAAGGTCCCCATCGGAACGCCCCGTCGAAACCAATCGGTCACCGTCCAAGGCTGCAGTGCAGAAATGCATGCCTGAGTGACTCTGATTAGCTGGCGGCCCGTGGTCCACTCGCGCGGGGTACACGGGTCTTTAGCCAGAATTGAAGGGGGCGCATATGTAAAAGACCTAGCTGTAGTACGGCTGCAGCTGAGGCCATGTGACCCAGCATTCTCTGAAAGGTTTTCACCGGAACGCGGGTATTCATCTGGAACGAAGCGGCTAAACGCTGCAAGCGGCGTGTGCGCTGAGCGGATAAGCGTGCTTTCATAGTGGTAGAGTCCAGATCTATCCCCAGAAAAGAGATAGTTTGACTGGGCTGGAGAACGCTCTTTGTCCAGTTGACAGAGAGGCCCAGCGTTTCCAGATGAGCGAGGAGAGCTGTACGGTGCGACAGAAGCTCTGTTTTGGAACGTGCTAGTATCAGCCAATCGTCCAAATAATTCAATATGCGCATCCCCTGGGTTCGAAGGGCGAGCGCCGCGTCCATACATTTCGTGAACGTGCGTGGCGCTAGGGAAAGGCCGAACGGGAGAACGGCGTATTGATAAACCTGGCCCTCGAAGGCGAAGCGTAAAAACTGCCTGTGACGAGGGTGTATTTGAATCTGAAAATAAGCGTCTTTCAGATCTAGAGAGATGAACCAATCCCCCTGGCGCACGTGTGCGAGGAGTTTCCTGACAGTCAGCATTCTGAACGACTCGTCATGAGAGCTTTGTTCAGAAATCTGAGGTCTAGAATCGGCCTGAGGCCGCCGTCTTTCTTGGGGACCAGAAAATAACGGCCGTAAAACCCCGGCTCGGTTATAGGCGGAGGGACTCCTCTATCGCGCCCTTTGTTAACAGTTTCGATATTTCTGTGCGGAGCGTGCTCGCGCAGCTGGGCTGACCACAGAAAGGGGCCGGGCGCGGGAACGCGCGGGCGGCGACGAAACTGTAACTGGTAGCCGTCTTTTATAATGCTTAGTACCCACGGGGATATGCCGGGAATGGCTTCCCACGCTTTGAAGCATATTGCTAGAGGCTGAATGGCCGTGCTGTCCCGGTTGCTGCATGTAACGGGCTGGACACTGTGTGTGGGCTCGTGTAAACTGTGTGTGGCAACGGGATTTGCACTCAGAGAGGAGCTTATGGGCCGCTTGGGGAGCCTGTCTGCGTCGGCTGTCGGAGCGAGGCGAGGGCGAGGGCGGGCGCTCTGCCTGTGCTGGGGATGGGCCTGAGCTTGCTGCAGGCGGCGCTGTCAGGCGTTCTGGCAGGGGGCTCACGAGAGCGGCCTGCAGAAGTGTTACTGTGGTGAGGCAGGAACAAATTCATGGCCTGGGTGGCTTTCTGGGCCATGCATCTTCCTGAGCGCTTGCAAGTGGCAGCTTCGGTGGCGCGAAGGGAGAGGCCCGTAGCGCATCTCAAGTTATTGAGCGCACGGCCGTTGATTTCTCTCTCGTTCTGCGCTATGTCACTCAGCAGGTCGGATTGCAGCACTTGGAGAACCCGACATGGAGTGCAGCGCTGCAGCGGCCTGGCCAGCGGCTGCATAGGCGCGGGTGTGGAAGGTAGAGGACGCTCTGCAAGCTTTAGAAGGAAGCTTAGGGGAGGATCGCCATCCAGCGGAGGGCGAGCACAAGTGAGCGGCGACCAGATCTTCAACGGGCGGCATCGCTGTATAGCCTTTCTCGGTGGCTCCGTCCACCGAGCGCAGCGAGGCGGATACATCGGAGCGGGTTCGAGCCGAGAGAGGAGCTTTCCACGACTTAGTGAGCTCGGCGTGGAGCTCAGGCAGGAAAGGAGCGGTCCGGGTGCCAGCGGGGGCGGGCGCCGGTGCAGGTACTTTCCATCCATCCGGTTCGGTGGTAACTCGGGTGGTGGTGACCAGTCGAGGCCCAGACGCTCGACGGCAAGAGTCAGGAGGCGCATTAAATCCTCTTCGATGCCGGAGCGGGTCCCCGCAGAATTCGACGCCGAAGAGCCCAGTGAAGACCATTCGTCGCTGTTAGAAGCGTGCAACGAAGGCGACTCTTTCTCCTCCTCAGAGTCGAGGGACGCTGCAGAGCGGCCACTCGGCGGCAATGGGGGGTCCAGCTCGGGTGGAGAGAGAGAATGGTCGAGGGGCGGCGGCGGCGGCCCACACACAGCCATAGCAGGTTCCGGCAGCCTCTGAGAGCGGCGCTTCTTCTTCGCGGAGAAGTCAGAGGCGGCGCGGCTTGGGCGGATTTGACGGTGAGGAGTCTTGCCCGCAGGGAAGACATTGTCAGCGCCTCGCAGAGAGAGCATCCTCCGTCGGCGAGGGCGAGTTCCGCATGTTCAAGCCCGAGACAGAGAGGGCAGATGAGGTGGCGGTCTCCGTCTTCGAGCGGTGCGCGGCATGAGCCGCAGGAATTGCGAGACATCTTTAAGAGACGCTCACGCTCTTTTGTGATGGAGCAAGTGGAAGTCGTCGGACGGCGCTAGCTCGCTGAGGCGGCTGAAGGTGGCAGGGGCCGGCTTCTTCAGGCTTCTTGCTCGCTAGAAGGTGCCTTGTCACGACGACGGCTTCAGTCTTGCAACGGCAGGCGATTAGATCGCTGAATCAAAATGAATCGTTGTTTCAACCCACGGAGAGCGTTTATATACACTCAAGCCACGCCCCTTTCGGCGGGCTTTGACGTAGTAAGCGAGCGTCGTCCGCTCATTGGGCGCGGGTTCAGCGCCGCTCTCCGATTGGTTTGTGCACTTCCCAGGAACGAACCAATGAGCCTGCTAGTTAGCCCGCTCTTAGGTCCTGCACCTGAGAAGTGCGTTGACAATGATTACAAATTATAAAAATTTTTGGCTTCAATTGTTCGGCAAAGAAGAATCTTTCCCGTAGCGTAAGCTAGCTTACGCAATACGAGAGAACCTCTCGTAAGAGAACACTTAGATTTCGGGAAAAAATACAATCCTTTTTTAACCGTTTGGTTTCCCATACATGCAGTTGTGCTTCTTGCTCGTATTCAGTTCTGATGGTAGGCTACGGACAACTACGCATGATTTGTAGTAGGGCTACACACCTGACATTTCAGTGCTCCATATGCAATCCTCCCTTCTTTTAAACAAAACAGTCAAAGAATAAGTACAACAATATAGAACAGAATGAGGTTCAAACAAACAATATTTGAATAGAGTATTTTTTATAGAATGTTAAGATAACAAGTGAATATTAACGTAAACATATAAAAGAAGAAAATAATAAAGTACAACCCTGTCCCTGAGCTTTGGCTTTTGGGATTAACTTTGGTTCTCTCTACAGCCTGGGTATTTTCGGCATCAGTATGATTTTTTTTATTTTATTATGCATGTTGAAGCAAATCTTGATTTATGGTTATTATTTACTGAGGAATGTGCATCCATATTGACCAGTATGTCCAGCTAATCAACATTTTAAATTCAATATAGCCTATAAATCAATAGTCAATCAATGTCAAATTGTCAATACATTGCTTTCTATCTTGCATATTAGTGCAGTTGTTTGGAGTTTTTAATACACTGAGACTAGATAATCAGTGTCTTTAATGTGTACTTTGATTGGGAGTGCCATCATTCACGTGCATCATGTATTGTACAGTATGTCTGGTCTCCACATATTTCTGCTTGAAAAATGCGAGTTTCATTTCGTTCACGCGCATTTGAACCATAATAACACACGCGACGCGGTTATGTTTTCCGAGCTGCAGTAAACAAACAACGTTGCACTTTGCCGTTTATCAAAAACAAATGTAATTTGTATTTTACTCTCACTTTTGTCAGGCACAAAGTGATGCAACTGCAAGAGATGCACTGCCTGCCCAGCTAAGTTAGGTTAGCAAGACCGAAAAACATCAAACTTTGCTGACATCAAACTAAGAGGAGAGAACACAAGTTTACCTGACTGTTGTTCCCGTAATTCACTGTCATGTTTTTTTTGTTTTTTCTTCCTCCTCCTCTTTTCGTGACCAGAAAGATAGTTTCGCTTCATTTTGTCATGGATGTTGTACACAATAATTGGCGGGCGACACAAGATGCAGCCGGTCGCATGCAGCGCTGCAGCCACGTTCAGTTTGCCCTTTCCTACTGACTTTCACTTTCGGTGCCCGAATGGAAGTGAATGAGGCTTTGCGATTTTTTTTATTTTTTTTTTTATCTAGGCCTAAGTGAAATTCTGCACCCATTGTACGATTTTTTTTTCCCTCTGAAGGGCAACCCAGAGTCGAGAAGGGCAAATGGGCAGTTGCCCGGCAACCTGAGCAACCCCTCTGTGCACATCCCTGTCAAGAAGATTGGAGAGAACTTTTTTTTTTGCACAAAAAAAACGACAGTGGTACCCCTTATGTTTTTTTTTTTTTGGTGCGAAAAAAAATTTCTCCAATCTTCTTGAAACTCTGGATTCTGATAGAGGGCCATGGGACTTAGACCTGAGTGCAAAAATGGAGGCTCTAGACCCTTCCAGAGCTGAGATATTGAGATATTTATAATGGCATAAATGCTAGAGATACTCAGATATCTCATGGCATAAATGCTACGTGAAATCTCAATATCTCAGCTCTGGAAGGGTCTAGAGCCTCCATTTTTGCACTTAGGTCTAAGTCCCATGGCCCTCTATCAGAATCCAGAGTTTCAAGAAGATTGGAGAAACTTTTTTTTCGCCCCAAAAAAAAAAAACGTAAGGGGTACCACTGTTGTTTTTTTTTTGGTGCAAAAATAAGTTTCTCCAATCTTCTTGAAACTCTGGATTCTGATAGAGGGCCATGGGACTTAGACCTGAGTGCAAAATGGAGGCTCTAGACCCTTCCAGAGCTGATATGAGATATCTGTAGATATCTATAATAGCTCAGTATTATGCCATTATAAATATCTCAATATCTCAGCTCTGGAAGGGTCTAGAGCCTCCATTTTTGCACTCAGGTCTAAGTCCCATGGCCCTCTATCAGAATCCAGAGTTTTCAAGAAGATTGGAGAAACTTATTTTTTGCACCAAAAAAAAAACATAAGGGGTACCACTGTCGTTTTTTTTTTGGGTGCAAAATTTGAGTTTCTCTGAAACTCTGGTATTCCGATAGAGGGCCATGAGACTTAGACCTGAGTGCAAAAATGGAGGCTCTAGACCCTTCCAGAGCTGAGATATTGAGATTTTACATAGAATGGCATTGAGAATAGCATATGTGTGGATCTCAATATCTCAGCTCTGGAAGGGTCTAGAGACTCTATTTTTGCATTCAGGTCTAAGTCTCATGGCCCTCTACCAGAATCCAGAGTTTCAAGAAGATTGGAGAAACTTATTTTTTGTACACAAAAAAAAACATAAGGGGTACCACTGTCGTTTTTTTTTGGGGGATGGAAATTTTGAGTTTCTCTGATCTTCTTGAAACTCTGGATCTCATGAGAGGCCATGAGCTAGACTGAGTGCAAAATGGAGGCTCTAGACCCTTCCAGAGCTGAGATATTGAGATTTTTATAATGGCATAAATGCTATGTGGGATCTTAATATCTCAGCTCTGGAAGGGTCTAGAGACTCCATTTTTGCACTCAGGTCTAAGTCTCATGGCCCTCTATCAGAATCCAGAGTTTTGAGAAGATTGGAGAAACTTTTTTTTTTGCACCAAAAAAAAAAACAATAAGGGGTACCACTGTCGTTTTTTTTTTTTTGGTGTCGAAATTTTGAGTTTCTCTGATCTTCTTGAAACTCTGGATTCTGATAGAGGGCCATGAGACTTAGACCTGAGTGCAAAAATGGAGGCTCTAGACCCTTCCAGAGCTGAGATATTGAGATTTTTATAATGGCATAAATGCTACGTGGGATTCTCAATATCTCAGCTCTGGAAGGGTCTAGAGACTCCATTTTTGCATTCAGGTCTAAATCTCATGGCCCTCTATCAGAATCCAGAGTTTTGAGAAGATTGGAGAAACTTATTTTTTTTGCACCAAAAAAAAATAAAAACATAAGGGGTACCACTGTCGTTTTTTTTGGGGGGTCGAAATTTTGAGTTTCTCTGATCTTCTCTGAAACTCTGGATTCTGATAGAGGGCCATGAGACTTAGACCTGAGTGCAAAAATGGAGGCTCTAGACCCTTCCAGAGCTGAGATATTGAGATTTTTATAATGGCATAAATGCTACGTTGGATCTCAATATCTCAGCTCTGGAAGGGTCTAGAGACTCCATTTTTGCATTCAGGTCTAAATCTCATGGCCCTCTATCAGAATCCAGAGTTTTGAGAAGATTGGAGAAACTTATTTTTTTGCACCAAAAAAAAACATAAGGGGTACCACTGTCGTTTTTTTTGGGGTCGAAAATTTTGAGTTTCTCTGATCTTCTTGAAACTCTGGATTCTGATAGAGGGCCATGAGACTTAGACCTGAGTGCAAAAATGGAGGCTCTAGACCTTTCCAGAGCTGAGATATTGAGATTTTTATAATGGCATAAATGCTACGTGGGATCTCAATATCTCAGCTCTGGAAGGGTCTAGAGACTCCATTTTTGCATTCAGGTCTAAATCTCATGGCCCTCTATCAGAATCCAGAGTTTTGAGAAGATTGGAGAAACTTATTTTTCTTTGCACCAAAAAAAAAACATAAGGGGTACCACTGTCGTTTTTTTTTGTTTTTGGTCGAAATTTTTAGTTTCTCTGATCTTCTTGAAACTCTGGATTCTGATAGAGGGCCATGAGACTTAGACCTGAGTGCAAAAATGGAGGCTCTAGACCCTTCCAGAGCTGAGATATTGAGATTTTTATAATGGCATAAATGCTACGTGGGATCTCAATATCTCAGCTCTGGAAGGGTCTAGAGACTCCATTTTTGCATTCAGGTCTAAATCTCATGGCCCTCTATCAGAATCCAGAGTTTTGAGAAGATTGGAGAAACTTATTTTTTTGCACCAAAAAAAAAAACATAAGGGGTACCACTGTTGTTGTTTTTTTTGGGGGGTCGAAATTTTGAGTTTCTCTGATCTTCTTGAAACTCTGGATTCTGATAGAGGGCCATGAGACTTAGACCTGAGTGCAAAATGGAGGCTCTAGACCCTTCCAGAGCTGAGATATTGAGATTTTTATAATGGCATAAATGCTATGTGGGATCTCAATATCTCAGCTCTGGAAGGGTCTAGAGACTCCATTTTTGCATTCAGGTCTAAGTCTCATGGCCCTCTATCAGAATCCAGAGTTTTGAGAAGATTGGAGAAACTTATTTATTTTTGCACCAAAAAAAAAAAACAATAAGGGGTACCACTGTCGTTTTTTTTTTTTTGGGGTCGAAATTTCAGTTCCTCTGATCTTCTTGAAACTCTGGATTCTGATAGAGGGCCATGAGACTTAGACCTGAGTGCAAAAATGGAGGCTCTAGGCCCTTCCAGAGCTGAGATATTGAGATTTTTATAATGGCATAGTGAGTTACTCATAGCCGGACTATATCGGGTCTATAGTTAAAGGACAACTCCGGCGCAATTGAACCTATGGTGTAATGACACGTTACTGAGTCGACCTGTCTTTCATGATAATCGAATGTAAAGAGTTTATCTCTAAAATCTTAGTGTATAACGCAAGTATATAGGGGATCGAATAAGTAAAAATAAATCGCTATAGTTTATTCCACTAACAAGGCTCAAAATAGCCCAACACTAACATGCTAGCATAATGAGGGTCCATACATGCAAAACGACATATTGAGAACTTTGTAAGTGTACAGACCGTTTAATAAGAAGATACTTCATAAAGACAGTTCACTTCGTGTATACAGACAGGAGCCATCTTTGGAAAACAGTCTCGACCAGTCGAACCACGACGCCGTGCTGAGTGAGTGGATCTGTGACTTGGAATCTCATGTGAAAGTAGGGGACCCTTCTTCCCGCATAGTTAGTCACCCATATATTTTAATAAACAGATATAATTCATGCATTTCCATGTAATTAGATTTCACAAACGTAACAACGTCTGTGGTTCGACTGGTAGAGACTGTTCTCCAAGAAACCTTTTTTATGCTAGCGTGCTTAAGCCTAATTCACACTACATGATTTTAAACCTGATTTGCAAATGGTTGAGCGCGCCAACAGGTCAGGGTGTTATCGCGTGCAAATCTCGGGGATTAGTGGATGATGAACGCTCGTTAATCTGTTAGTATGAAAGAGCCAGCAACGCATCAAAGACGCTCGCAGATGATGCGTTGCCGTGTCCAGAGCTGCCTCGCACGACTCAACCTCAGTGATGTCATGAGCTACAGCCAATCAGAGCAAGGCATGGGTTTGGGCTCACAATTCGGGTAAAATCTTGGATTTTTTTCTCAGAGCAGATCATCGCGCAAACAGTTTGCAGTGCTAGTTTTTCGGTCTGACGTCCATATTTGCGTGTTGTGTTCTTCGTCTTCTTCCGTTGGGCATAGCTGGCGTGCTGTTCGTGTCATTTCTGGTTCGTTTTATCGTGTGATTTTACATTTACATGTTAATTTATTCATTTAGCTGACACTTTTATCGAGAAGCGACTTACCATTGCTATATATGTCAGAGGTCACACACCTATGGAGCAACTAGGGGTTAAGTGTATTGCTCGGGGACACATTGGTGTCCCACAGTGGATTCAAACCCGGGTCTCTCATACCAAAGGCATGTGTCTTATCCACTGCCCCATCACCACAACCATTTTTAGCGACAAAATGTGACAAGATAGAATCGTTGGGTGACAGAGTTGTTGTTCGTGGAATTAACTAGCGATTTCTTTTTACTTACTCTATCCCCTATATACTAGCATTATAACCTAAACAGTTTTTAAGAGATAAAACTCTTCGAATTATCATGAAAACAAAACTCAGAGAACGGTCGAGCTCGGTACCAATGTGTTATTAGACCAAAGGTTCATTGGCGCCGGAGTTCTCCTTCAACCCTAGACGGTGAAATGACGGCTATTGCTTGCTGGGCAGCTAGATTCTGATCATCCTCCTTAACGCGGTCGCCATTAACATCTCATATCGTCTGTAAGCTCTTGCATACAAGGCCCTGGCTGACGTGTGTGTATGACAGCTGGGTTACAGACGCACCGCGTGGAGAGCGAGCGGGTGAGCAGCTTTAGTCGCTGGAGAACCCGCGGTTCATGGACGACTCTTGTGGAGTATATCAAGATCTCGATGCCCTGCGACTGGAGCAAGGTTTATTCCATGAAGGTTCAATTAGATCCAGATCTGATAGTAGTGTGGACCAAGGTTAGATGGCAGATGCGATTGTACTTTGGAGAAGGCTGAGCAAGATGAGTAGAATACTGAAAACATGAGAGCTAATGTTTGTCCTCCTCACCAGCAGAAACTGCCCGAAATATGACGAGGCATCATAAACAGCCCGGCCGATTCCATTACAGCGGGAAAGAAGGCTTCGTCAGAAAATATGAGACGTTTGTTATTTAAATCTGAAAATAAGCAATGTTTTGCAGTTTTTAAAGATGTAAAATAAGCACGGTTTTAAGCGTATGTATACATATATATATATATATATATATATATATATATATATATATATATATATATATATATATATATATATATATATATATATATATATATATATATATATATATATATATATATATATATATATATATATATATATATATATATATATATATATATATATATATATATATATATATATATATATATATATATATATATATATATATATATATATATATATATATATATATATATATATATATATATATATATGAAGAGTTCAGATGCAAAAGCCTCTAAATGCCATTTGAAATTTTCTTCTAAAATGACCATTTTTATCAAGCTTGTATATTTAAGTTCAGTAATTTCACTTTAAATGACAATTAATCAGGTAATCTTCATATATATATATATATATATACAGGGCTTGACATTACATTTTTTTTTTTGCTCTGTGGCCAGTGTTTTTTCTAAAGTTACGAGCCACTCAGCGATTTCACTGGCCACAATTTTGACATTACGCAATCTGCCATATAGATATTTTTAATATTATCTCATAATTTGTTATTAGGAATATTAGGCTTCTGTCCCTTTAAGAGCTGACACACAGATCTCGAACCGTAACCCTACACATTGCGTTTCTTTCTCAACTGTTTACATTCACTTTAAACAGAACTGCCTGTGTTTACATGAATATCTCATCAAGACCGGCATTTTGACATTATTTTGTGTGTTTTCTGACCGTTTATGCAGCAATAAACAGTGAAAAAGAGCTCAGTTTATTACTGAGAGGTCTTTATGTGCGCTGAACTTTGTGCAACACTACATTGCACTTAGTTAATTATTTCAGATGCCTTTTTAAAAGACTACAATTCAAACAAATATATATTATATATATATATATATATATATATATATATATATATATATATATATATATATATATATATATACACACACAATTATACCCAGCAAAGTGGCTCGGAGTAGTGACAGTGTTACACACCACTGCTGAAGCACACACTTCATCTGGTGTGTCGGTGTGCGTTTAATGTCAAGCCAGGTATACATATATATTCATACTGTAAACCAACCGCTGATTCTCAGCACATTCAGTTATCGAGTTTAATACCCATTACAGCGCGGCGGTGTGCAGGACCGGAGCGGTGGCGTGTGGTTGTGATGGGACCCCGGCGCTGCGTGGGAGAGCAATATTTCAGGACTGCCGCCACGTAACCTTTAAATTCGCGGCTTCCCGTGCACAGGCTGGAAGACGGCGTCCCCTCGCTCTCCCTCAGCCCGCGCTGCCTAACAGAGTGAAATTGACCTGTATTAAGGTCCTTCGCACTCCGGCTAAATTATTTGATCATAGTCCCTGACAGTTGTTTGGGGTCAGTAATTGCTTGTTTATTGGAGGAGAGCTGGTCAATGGCGGGCTGTGGGACAGGTCCCAGACCAGCGCTGGCCGGCGCAGATAAGCCTCTCCGCTGGGTGTGTGTCTCTACTCCTCCTCCCCATGAGCCGAGTAATCTGACGCTCCTGCCGTCGGCATCCCAACCTACCCCACACACACAAACACACCGGCCATTTTACTGCCTGAAATGTGCCTTGCAGAATTGCATTATTTTCCACTTGTCCAGTTATTCTTAAATGTCAATTTCATGGCGGTCTGTTGGGGAGATTATGATGACATGGGAGCATCCATGTATTTTTCTGCTGTTTCGAGACAATGGCGCCAAAACTGGTAAATCGTAAAGTCGGAAGTGGTATATTCCTATGTGTGATGCTCAATGGCGCTGGGAAGGAACTGTACTGCGTTTGGTCAACGATTATCAACTATCTAACTCATTGGCTTAACAGATCAGTGTTGTGCCAGTTCATATTTAAAAAGAACTAGCTCAAAGTTCAGTTCACACAGATAATAATGAACTAATTCACGTTCATAGTTCTTTTTTTAAAAATGAACTAAGTTCACATATCTAAAAAATAACTAGTTCACGTTCATTTGTTAAATTCTTTTAAGAAAGGCCACTAACTTACTCAATAGAACCTCTTTACCATCCATTACCAGCTGCAAATCACTGCCACTCCAAAACTAATCAAAATTATTGTACCAATAAACAAGAGACAATTATTATAGCCAGGAGAAAAATAATGTTGAGATAGAGAATATATTTACCCCTTAAATAATGTGTAATCATGATATGTAGAAATTGGAAAATATAAGGTGCAATCAAGGTATACTGTATGTTCAGTGAAACTTTTATTTAGCCAGCATGAACCAAATTACCCAGGACTTTAAAAAGGTATATTCAGGTTCATGGGGAAAAGATCAGTCTACTGACAAAAATCCAGCATATTCTGAACGGCAGTAACTATGTAAACCAGACCAAAGTAGTCATGTACTGTAATGTCAAATTTGCTTGGGCTTACCCTGCTCAATGTGCAATACTCAACCAACACATTTTCACACCTTCAAAAGGAAGTAAACAGTGAGTAAACGATGAAAATGCAATCTACAAGCAATACGTAACTGAACGAA